>CM076579.1:1415210775-1415387399 GCA_034641835.2 Pinus albicaulis | reverse complement strand
TGTTCAAATCGTGTGGAGATTGCCCTTTCCAAGTGTTGAATAGACTTGTTATCGTGACCTGCAATGGGGTTTGAACTTCAAGCCCATGCAAAGGTTTTGTCCAGACTTCTTGAGTAAATGTGCAGTCCAGAAACGAGTGGTCGATTGATTCCATTCCTGTGCAGCAGAGCAAGCATCTATGTGGGCCAACGACACCTCTTCTTGCCAGGTTTTTGCGAGTCAGAATACGTTTGTGCATGAGGAGCCAACAAAAGAAGTTTACCTTTGGAAGGCCAATATGATCCTAGACCTACTTCCGCAGAGTTGGAGAGTGAAGGGGATTACGAGATTAGAGGGAAAAAAATCCTTGCACAACAGAATAAATACCAAAATTTCCCCAGCCCCATTTGTCATTTAAATGCCGATGGACCGGAGCCAACATTGTGAGCACTGCTAGAAAGAATGTAAATTGAGGTCGTAGCCAATCAGGAGGGTGAGGGATAGTCCATTCAACCCAGTTCCCAGCAACATCGCAGAAAGAAATATCTTCCAGTTTGCTGAAGCTAAGGTTTTTGAGCTATTCACGCAGTTTTACAATTTCATGAGCTGAGTTGAATGGTTGGAGGCCCATAATTTTGTCTTCCCATAGACTGATATTTTTTCCATTGCTCAGGATTCTGTAGAGGTGTTCTTCGAAAAACTCCCAGCCATGACTACAAAGCTTCCAAAGGGTGGTGCCCTTACAAGAAGCTCCTTCCTCCATATTATTCAAAGAGAGCACATGCATGTATTTTTTAATGAGGAATTTACTGAGAGAATGCCGATGGTTTGAGAAGATTTTCCATAAAATCTTTCCACCCAAGGCCAGATTGGCCATCCTGGGGTCTCTAACTTGCAGTCCTCCATCTGATAAAAATATTTTCACAATGTCCCAGCTCACCAAGTGGAATTTTTTCTGATTCCCCATACCTCCTTGCCATAGGAAGTTTCTTAACAACTTTGAGAGTTGTTCAGTGATTGAATTTGGAGCCAATAAAAAGGTAGCCTGGTATAATGGGAGGGAGGAAAGAACAGATTTCACCAAGATAAGCTTCCTGGTTGTGGTAAGCCACTGGCCTCCCCAAACTTTCATTTTAGCCTTGATTTTGCTGAGGATCTCAGCCCAATGGAGGGCCTTGTTGGTGCCTAGAGTCAAAGGCAAACCAAGGTACTTGATTTTATCCCAGATAGCGAAGCCCACAAAGTTAAGAACTTGAGGAATCTGATTCATGGTTTTTTGTTGAATCTCCCAGCCATACACTTCACTTTTTCTCCTATTGACTTGGGCTCTGAAAACTCTGCAGAAGTTGTGAATAACCTCATTGAACTCCCTTGCAATCTTTAGGGAAGATCCTCCCATGAGTAATGAATCATTAGAAAACAAGACATGGTTGATTGGTTCAGTGCCTCTCATAGCCCTAATGCCAAGAAGAGTCCCTTTTAACTTCTCTACTGTCAGCGTCCGACTAAGGGATTCAACCATCAAGATGTACAAGAAGCGGGATAGAGGGTAGCCTTGCCTGATGCCCCTCGAAGATTTGAAGTAACTAACTGGCCTGCCATTTACCAAAGGGGCAATCCACGACTCTCCTATACAAGCTTTTATTAGCCTTATAAAATCAGAGCTAAAGCCAAAAGCGGATAGAACTTGGAGGATAAAATAATGTCTTACCCGGTCGAAGGCGTTCGCCATGTCCAACTTGATAAGCATCCCTTTATCATGACGTTGGAGGCTGGAGTAAATGGTTTCCTGCGCCAGAGCCATGTTGTCAAGGATATGCCTTCCTTTGACAAACCCACCTTGGCTGGTAGAGATAAGATTTTCCAATAGTGGCTTGATTCTGTTCACCAGGAGCTTGGAGAGGATCTTGTAGGATGCATTGCAAAGCGAAATTGGCCTGAAGCATTCAAAAGAAACAGGGTTCACTTCCTTTGGAATAAGATCTAGGAAAGTGGAGTTTATGCTTCCTCCCACTTTGGCTTTCTGTTGGAATCCTTTTATCATTCAGATCAGGTCGAGCTTTATAATATCCTAGCAGATTCTGTAGAAGTGAATGGAAAATCCATCGGGACTAGGAGATTTTTCTGGCTCCATTGTCCAGATGACGTTGTTGATTCCCTCTTCCGTGAAGGGCTTTAGGAGGCTAGAATTGTCCTAATCCTTAAACAGTCTTGGGATGTGAGTGAGAAATTTTGGAAATTCCTCCTCATTGTCTGATCCATTTTCTATGAACAACTACTGGAAGTGAGAGGTGGCAGCCTCATGTAACTCATCTATTCCTTTATGCATAGTCCCATCAGTAGAGGTAATTTCTACAATGTGGTTTCTCCAGAGGCGAGTTTAGATTTTCTTGTGGAAGAAGGCAAAATTTTTATCTCCAGATTTGAGCAAAAGATTGCGTGATTTAAGCCTCAAGGTCTCTTCCTCAAATCTAAAAGCGTGGAGAGTGCCTTGTTGGGCTTCTTTCTCATTCTGTATTTCTGAGGGGGTGATGTCTTGTTGTTCCATGTTCATTTGGAGATCGAGCAACCACTTAGTGGCCTGCTTTCTCAGACTAGAGGGGGAACCAGAGGGATTTTTTAACCATTCTTTTAGGGATGTTTTGGAGGCCTTAAGTTTTTGTTCCCACACATAACTGGTCGATCCACTGATAGGGGTGGACCAAGCTTTCAAGATTGTCTCCATAAACCCATCCCTTTCTGACCATAGGGGGTTGAACCGGAAGGGGATGGACCCCATATTTTCCTCTTCTTATAACAACAGAAGGATAGGTTTATGATCAGAAGTTAGTTTGGGCATAATTTTAGTGGATATTATCTTCTTTTCGGAGAGGAGGGTGCTCTGAATTAGAAATCTGTCAAGCCGGGCAAAAATATGCTCAATCCCTGCTCTATTGTTTGACCAAGTGAAAAGCCCTATTTTTCTCTTGAAATCCTGTAATTCCCATTCTTGGATAAAATATTATACAAGGGGAAGGGTATGATCCTTGCTTATAATGCCTCCTCTTTTCTCCTTTGGCTCGAAAACAAGGTTGAAATCTCCAGCGAGGATTATATTCTTAGGGGAGTAGGCTTCAAGAAAATCAGATAGGGTTTTCCAACAATCCTTTTTTTTTTTTTTTCCAGCATAAAGGACCGGAACATAAAGATTAAATAGGGAAAGGGTGGTATTAATCGCAAGATGCTGAAGTTCGGTGTAGATCCAATGTTGCATTTTGAAGGAGCCGTTGAGATGGAATTTTTCATCCTCCCTGAGAGTGGCAAGCAAATCACAAGTACCCCTTGCACTTACTACTTTCCCGATTTTTTTTTCCATTTATATTTGCTAAGGTCTAGAAGGGATGCCCCTTCTATTTTAGTCTCTTGGAGCATAAGGATATCAAGGGTTTCAGATTTCAATATATTCTTCACTACTTCCGCTTTTGAGGGATTCCCCAAGCCTTTGCATTTCCAAGAGACTATATGCATTATTTACTTGCAAAGGGGTGGCTTTTGGGGGGTCTGGTTCGAGTGTTTCTGCCTATGGACATCTCAATCGTATATTGGTTGCCTTGCATTTTTTACTTCTCAGCCTCTTCTTCTCTTGCCTCTCTGTGAGACTTCCTCCTGACTCTTTTCTAGGGCCTATCGAAAGTTTCTTCCTCTGAATATCCAAAGGATTCACGGGGCTTCTTCCTTGTCATCTCTGCATAGGATAGGGAGGTGGAGGCTCCTCTTGGAGATCCAGTTTGTATTGGAGCAGTTTCTTCCTGTATTTTATCTCCTTCGGTTGGTTTAGGCTGTTGTTCCACCACTTCAGCTTCTGTTGCAGTTTGTAGTTCTTCTGGGGTGCTTAGAATTTCAAAAGTGTTGGAGTTTGCATATGTTCTTGGAGGGATAGAAGGCCCCTCCCCTTGTGTCACCAAGGTAGGGGAAGCACTACCTGATGGCTTACTTTTCCCTTTAGCTCTATTGTTCTATTTATTTGAGGCATCTTTCTGGACCTGAGTCCATTGATCCTCCTTTGAGGTCTTGGTATCCTCCACTGCTTTCTTTTTGCAATATCTGGCGAAGTGTCTGTAGCCATGGAAATGCCATAATTTAAATGGGAGCTGCTCATAATCTAGATCTTGGATGTGAGACCAGTCAGCCATTGTGAGTTTAATAGCCTTAGGGAGGCCTTCCTCCAAGTCGAATTCTACACAAATTCTTGCGTAGGAGTACTAGTCCCTCCTTTTTGCTCTGTCTATGTACTTCCCAAGTTTGTTGCCGATGGTTTCTAATGATATGGGGTTTTAGCAGTGAAGAGGAAGGTGGGGTAGGCAAACCCAAACCAGAACAACTGAGGGGACATCTTGGCTAGGGTAAAAATCCGAGGTCCATTGATTCAAATATATGCCCTGAGGGCGCATGAAATATGGGCCATTTCGAAATATCAGGTTCCTATCTTCTACTGCCTCAAAGACAAAGAAAAAGAATCCCTTACCGACTAAGTAGCTTATGATGCCTTATTTGATAAGGGGAGTCCAGTTCCTTTGAATCCAAGCTTCGACAGCTTTGGACGAGGGCCAGAGCCCAGTGAACTGCCCAATGAGCCCGTGTTCTACAAGGTTTAAGGCCGATATGCAAGGTTCTTTAATCGGAAAGTCAACTATGGGGATTGAATCCAATATTTTAACGAATTTTTATTGGAGATCATTAGCTGGGCGCTTGTTGCAGCCAGCCACCAACTTCTTCAAAGAAGATAGCTCGAGTGGGAGAGGGGTAGCGACCTCTGGGCCCCCTTTTGGGGCCATGGCGACATTGCTGTCTCAGAAGCGCATAGGTCGGTTTCCAGGCACCGCGCGTGCGTCTTTCATTCCTTATTTTAACTTAACATAGCTCAGATTTTAACCATCCAAAGATTCACATGACATGATATTTGATGAAGGTGGATATATTCATATTACATGTCCAACGTAAATACCATTTTAAATATTTTGTTCTTCGTTGACATAAAGCTTGACACATGATGTTCTTTGTCTTAACGCATAAGGTTTAAACTCATGCATAAGGTCCAACCTAGAGTATTAGCCTACGAGCCTATTCTCACTCGATATGAATCGCAACCACATCATCAAAATACCTCGAGAGTTGAGACTTGTTAGGCCCAAATGGTCTTCATCTTTCTCTCTCCTCCCGTCGACTCAAAGGGGTATTCATTTGGGTTTTAAAACCTTTAATCAAAATTTAGAACACACATGCACACACACACACACTCACCAAATTTAAAATTAAACTTGACGCTCATATGTGTTTGGTACCATCAGAATTCGCTCAAAAGTTAAACCATGGATACATCTACACTCGAAAGCCGTTGATCAAAACTAATTTGACCTCTAAAAATTTATCGGGTTCAACTTGCTCTTAACTTCTATTTTTTCTCTAGTGGCAGAAAAAATTTAGTTTGATATATTTAAAGGTTATGTACACATATATAATTTATAATAAATGAATTAAAACATACATTATATGTATTTTGGAAAGTCAAAGTTTATACGTTATTATTTAGTTTGTATTTTAAAATTATTTTTGTTTTTCTTTGCAGGTTGGGCATCTTAATAAATCACTGGGGAAAGATTTGAGCTAGAATTAATACAAAGGATGAAACATATATTTTGTTTAGTCAAAATAATTATTATTAATATAATTTTATTTGGGTAGTTATAAGAACTAAACACGAAACTAACTCCCAACAACATTAAAAAAGATGTAAGCGTTCATTTGAGGGGTTCGAAAGGGGACAAATTAAAGGATGTTAGGCTTGAGATGAAGACATTTTTTGCTGCCGTAATGCACTTGCTACATTGATTCTTCTCATTGTGACTATGAGTTTTTAACGAATAATATCATGATCCTTTTCTTTTCTTCTTCTTCCCCTGTGTTCTTCATAACTTAGGGTTCACTTTTCTTGGTTTATTGTGCAAAATTGCTGATTTGGCCTAATTTACAACAATATTGCATGCATAAATGTTTTAAATGCTCTGAAATCATGATATTTAAGGGGTTTTGGATCATATTTGAGTTTATTTTCCGTATTTTGTAATTCTAAATGATGCATGTTATCCAGGGTTACTTGCATGTTAAACTTAAATACCATAAAACAATTTTTTTTTTTTTATACGTCAAAGGCGTTTTTATGGCGAGGTTCCTCTTACTAACACTGTAGAGATTCGTAGGCTGACATTGTAGAGATTTCTATGAGGTCATGAAAACTCCATGTGTCATTTTTAATTCAGCCCTCTGTTTAACACCGTCAAGGTGCCCTTCGCACCCTAAGGTGCAAATGCTAGTTATTCTTCATTGTGTTTATTTTGCTGGCACGTGTGATTGATTGGGAATACATTGACTTGATAATGTTCTTTAATATTTCACACATAAGTCTGATTTAATCTTTCTCCAATATTTATTATTTAGAAATGATTAAATCAAATATTCTAATTGCTATGTTGCAAGGCAAATTGATAATGATACTTGCCATCATACTATTTTAACTGCATATTTAAATTATATGCATTTAAGCTACTTGTTTTAATTTTCTTCTTTCCCTTTTATTTTTTAATTTGAATTCTCACTAACCCTCGTCGTGTGCGAATTATGATATATTATTTTAGCGTCATTTTGTCATAAACGATATTTTATTTAATAAGTCTCATATTGTTTGTGTGCCTACGACCTATCTTTCCCCAAAAACATATTTTATTTAAAACACTCTTTTATCATTAATCTGGCCTTATCATTTCACTTTTAAACAATATTTATTTAATTAATATTAGACATAGGGAATACCCCCTGAGGTGGAGGGAGGTCAACCCTTGTCACTTGAAGCAGAAGGATTCTTAGAATCCTTAGTGAATGTCTTCTCGGGTTGTTCTTAGTTACCGAGACAATCCCAGAGCCAACATTCTTTTGGTGCTGTTGTCAGGGACCAAATTGGCATGGCATCATTTTCCGGATAATTGGATTGATAGGTTAAGTCTGTGACCTGCTGGAGAATAGGTCACAATTGTAGGCACCTCAAATTTTTTCAAGTATATATTTGTTTGTTTGTTTGTTTGGTGACTCCTTTGTTGTTTAAATTTATTTTTATGTAGCTTATATTTATAAACAATTTGCTCCACTTAATTTTTGTAATATACTAGGTTTTCTAAATCAAATTCCAGATATAGATAAATGGGATACTTACTTGCCCCACTTTCGTGAAGATGAGGATGATGATCTTATTCAACACCTCATAGAGTTTTAAAATTGCATTTCAAATATTTAGGTTTATCATGAGGACGTACTCATGAAACTATTCATGATGTTTTTGGAGGTTAACATAAGACAATGGTATAAGAGGCTTACTCCCCACACTATTTCATCTTTAAAGGATTTTCATACAATTTTCTACGAATACTATAGAATTATATATTCCTCTAACTCACTCCCTCAAGGTTGTTGCAATTCAAATGAGCTTTCTAATAAATTTGATTTAGGATTTCAAGAAAGTGAATCTTGTGCTCATGATGAAATTGAATGTCAGCAAGATGAATCTTGTGATTCTAATGAAATGTGTTTACCTTATGATTCTTTAGCTGAATGGAGCATTAGATATCACTTTGATTACAAATGTAACCTTAAGGAATCTAACGATTTATTCACTAACCTCAACTTTGTTTCTTTTTTATTTGATTTCGCTTATCTTTATACTGATAAGGTTTGTGAAGCAGGGTAGGTTGAGGAAGAAATTATGTCTATCACAACATCAACCTCATTCATTCGTGATTGTGTAGTTTAGATATCAACTCTCATAGACCTTTCTCAAAAAAATATACAGGTATGTGACACTGTTTTTAGTAATTTTAATATCAATCCATATAGCGCTTATGTGGATTATTCTAAGCCAACTGTATACGATGTGTACAATGATGAGAAATTAACCCTTGATCATGTTTTTCAAATAGAATGTGAATTAGATAGAGGTTTTTCTTTACAACCATGGCATAATTACGAACCTTTTCACATTGATATATATGAAGATACAACCAATTTTAAATATTTTCAAAATCTTCTTATGTGTTCTTCGTAACTTAGGGTTTATATTTGTTGGTTTATTGTGCATGGTTGCTGATTTGGCTAGATTTTACAACAATCTTGGATGCATAAATGATTTAAATTCTTTCAATACATGATATTTAAGGGGTTTTGGATCATATTTGAGTTTATTTGTTGCAGGTTATAATTCTAAATGATACATGTTATCTAGGGTTAGTTGCGTGTTAAACTTAAGTGTCATAAAATCAGTATTTGTATCTCATTTTTTCTTTTAATTTTATTAGTATTCTTCATTGTGTTTATTTTGCTAGAACATGTGATTGATCGAGAATAATTTGACTTCATCAATTTTTTTAATCTTTCACACATAAGTTTGATTTAATATTTCTCCAATATTTATTATTTAATAATTATTAAATCAAATATTCTAATTGTTATGTTGTAGGGTAAATTGATAATGATACTCGAGGTCATATTATTTTAACTGCATATTTCAATTAGATACATTTAAGGTGTTATTATTATTATTATTTCACTAACCCTTGTTGTGTGTGAATTGTGATATATTATTTTAGTGTCATTTTGTCATAAACAATATCTTGTTTAATAAGTCTCATACTGTGTGTGCCTACCACTTATCTTTACCCAAAACATTATTTTATTTAAAACACACTTTTATCATTAATCTATCTTTATCAATTCAATTTTAAAGGATATTTATTTAATTAATATTAGACATATGAAATACCCCCTAAGGTGGAGGGAGACAAACCCTTTTCACCCATAGCTGGAGGATTCTTAGAATCCTCAGTGAATGTCTTCTCGAGTTGTTCTCATTTACCAGGAAAGTCCAAGAACCAACATTCTTTTGGCGCCATTGCCGGGGATCAAATTGACAGGGTTTCATTTTCCTAGTAGCTGGATTAATCGGTTAAGTCTTTTACTTGTTGGTGAACAGGTCAGGTGCCATAAAGGTTTTCAAGCATATATTACTTTGTTTTTTAGACTGCTTGGTGACTCCTTGGTTTCTTAAATTTCTTTTTATGTGGCTTCTATTTTTAGAAAAATTTCTCCAGTTTAATTTTGTAAGATACCATGTTTTCTGAATCAAATGCCAGATATAGACAAATGGGATACTTACCTACCCTGCTTTCGTGAAGATGAGAATGATGATACTGTTCAACACCTCATAGAGTTTCACAACTACATTGGCTTTTTGACTTAGTTGGAAGTCTTTTTTATTAAAACACATATGTAAACTTGTTCTTACTTGCACTTTGTAGTTTAAAATGAATAAAGATGAAGTTCTTTACATCTTAAAGAATTCACTATATTAACGACTTTGGAATAAATACTTAAAGACTTTGTTTATAAATAAAGGTTGAGGGGTAGTTATATTTTTAAAGGGTTCAAATCTCATTTTTCTAACAATCTCAAACCTCATATCGAGCATTTTTTACCATATATTTATTTTCATACTGCTTGCACATTAATACCAAGATCGATTGCATTAACTCATAAGTACTAAGCTATAAACCTAAAGTTTGGCTTCATAAAATTTAATTGGAACTCTTGTGGAACTAGTTAGTTACTATCATGCATGAGACCTTCCCTAAATGCCATACTACCCTTGGGACAATAACTTGTGTTTTCTTCAGTGGGCCATGTTGATATCTCTGCCAAGGCTATAGATTCCCACTGGTAGCAGAACGAGATCAGTGGCACTATATTAAAACCTAGTGTGTAATCCTCCCACCCCATCTGTTGAGGTAACTTTCAATCGGGTACACTGATATGTTTGTCGGGGCTATAGACGCTCGCTGGCAGCAGAGCAAGGTCATTGGTATTGGACTAAGTCTAGTGTGTAATCCTCCTATCCTATAAAAGTGCATATTTCCTAAAATAAATTGAAATAATGCCTCTAACACGAAGAGTAAACAAGAATTCAAAAAGTCCCTTATCTTAAGATAGTGGATGACTTCGTCGGGGTACTGAAAATGCCCATTGGCAGCGGAGTGACATCCAATTCCGGAAACTCATGTTATGCACACAAAAAAGGAAACAAATTCCTAATAACTAGTCTCCATAGTTTCAATAAAACCTCATCCCGAAATGAAAGTCACCATTGTGAATCTTAATTAGTACTATGAATTCTGCAATTTATCGATCATTAACTATAAGCATGTATTACTTATATATGGTATTGAAATTCTTTTACAAAGAATGAGATATATAAAAATCTATGTTCATGTGCCCTAAATCATTATCATAATTACCCAGGTACACTAAATATACAAACAAATGTATTATATATGTGAATAATTTTTGAGCTCATTAATCTTTACATACTATGGTATCATATGCTTTATCCTTGTTTCATTATTGCTATGGATTAAATCAAACTTTGAGATGCAAATATTTTCCTTCTCCTTCTTAGGATAGATTAAGCTTTATGTTTTTCCTTTTGAGTTTTCTTTTGCTTCTTAATGACTCCATTCCCAATGCAAAGGCACTAGGTCTATAGTTCTTGATGCCTTGCAGGGAGGCATCATCCCCAGTTGGAGCCGAATGTTGTCGCTAGACTTCACCCCCTTTACAACTAGGCTTTTCTGTGGGTTTTCCCTTGTGTTTCCCTTACCATATGACTTCCTCTCTTGTCCCTGTGATCAAAATCGCATGCTCAAATCTTCATAACAAAATATTCGTGTACATCCCACATTAGATTTATTATTACAATAGTCATTGTAACTTATAAAATTCATTATTATATTAAACAAAAAATTAAAAATCTTAATCTTAAGCTAATGATTTAAAAAACTTCATATATTATAAGTTATTATTATTATTATTATTTGAAATTAAAAATAATAAAAATAAAAATAAAATACCATTAATTAATAATCAAAATACAAAATTTTAAAAATTATTAAAATAATTATAAAAAGTTAAATAAATAAAAAAATACTTAATCAAACATTATAAAACAAATTACATATGAATTAAATATGATATAAATAAATTGTAAATTATTATTATTATTATAATATTTTGAAATTAAAAAAATAAAAATAATAATAAAAAAATAAAAGTAAAATACCATTAATTAATAATCAAAATACAAAATTTTAATAATTATAAAAAGTTAAATAAATCACACTAGTTGGTTTGAAACGCGTTGACCATGTTCTATTTCATGTGATTATTACCGAAATAATTCTATTAAAATAAAAAAATTCTTATTAGGAATTTTGCTTCTGTGATCCATAAATTGTGACTAAAATCTTTCAGTGAAAATCACATCATCATCACATTGGCTGGTTCGAAACGCGTCGATCTAATCTATTTTGATGTGATTTTCACCAAAAAAATTTAGTCAAAAAAATTCTTAATCAAACATTATAAAACAAATTACATATGAATTAAATATGAATTAAATATAATATAAATAAGTTAGAATATATAAAATAAAAACCCTTGTCTCATTCCTTACTTCATGCATTAACTTAAAGAGGCTACGTAGATGGATCATATAAACTCCAAAAACACATATAATATACCTTATAAAATATGCCCCCACGTGACATGATATTTGATGAAGGTCGCTATATTCATATTGTACCCGCCAATGGTTGATAAAAACCAATTTGACCGCTCAAAACTCATCGGGTTCAACTTGCCCTTAGCTTCCGTTTTTTTTCCCAGCGTGTGACAAAATTTTGTTCGATTTATTTAAAGGTTGTGTACATATATATATTATTTATATATTGAATGAATTAAAACATAGATTATATAGGTTATTATTTAGTTTGTATTTTAAAACTAATTTTGTTTTTCTTTGCACGTTGGAGAAAAAATTAGCGAGAATTAATACAAAGGATTAAACATATATTTTGTCTAGTCAAAATAATTATTATTAATATAGTTTTATTTGGGTAGTTATAAGAATAAAATCGGAAACTAACTGTAAAAATCAGAAGCTAACTCTCAACGATATTAAAAAGGATGTAAGTGTTCATTTGAGGGGTTCGAAAGGCAAAAAATTAGAGGATGGCAGGCTAAACATGAAGACATATCTTTTGTTGCCATAATGCACTTGTTGTAGTGATTCTTCTCATTGTAACTGTGAGGTTTTAATGAATAATATCATGATTCTTCTCTTTTCTTCTTCTTCCTATGTGTTCTTTATAACACAGGGTTTATATTTGTTGGTTTATTGTGTAAGATTGCTTATTTGACTAGATTTTACAATAATATTGGATGCATAAATGATTTAAATTCTTTGAATACATAATATTTAAGAGGTTCTGGATCATATTTGTGTTTATTTGTTGCAGGTTGTAATTCTAAAAGATACATGTTATCTAGGGTTACTTGCACGTTAAACTTAAATGTCATAAAACCAGTTTTTCTATCTCGTTTTTTCTTTTAATTTATTGTGTTTATTTTTCTGGCACATGTGATTGATTAGGAATAATTTGACTTGATCACGTTCTTTAATATTTCTCCAATATTTATTATTTAGAATTTATTAAATCAAATATTCAAATCGTTATGTTGCAAGGTAAATTGATAATGATAATTGAGGTCAAATTATTTTAATTGCACATTTCAGTTAGATCCATTTAAGCCAATTTGTTTTAATTTCCTTCTTTCCCTTTTATTTTTTAATTTTAATTCTCACTAACCCTTTTTGTATGTGAATTATGATATATTATTTTAGCCTCATTTTGTCATAAACAAAATTTTATTTAATAAGTCTCATACGGTGTTCCTACCATCTATCTTTCCCCAAAACCTTGTTTTATTTAAAACACTCTTTTATCATTAATATGGCCTTATAATTTCGCTTTTAGATAATATTTATTTATTTAGTATTAGACACAGGGAATACCCCATGAGGTGGAGGGAGGCCAACCCTTGTCACCTAAAGTGGGTGGATTCTTAAGATCCTTAGTGAATGTCTTATCGGGTTGTTCTCAATTATCGGGACAATCCAAGAACCAACATTCTTCTCGCGTCATTGTTAGGGATCAAATTAACAAGGTTTAAATTTCCTCGTAATTGGATTAATTGGTTGAGTCTGTGAACTGTTGGTGAACATGTCACACTTGCAGGTGCCTAAAAGGTTTTCAAGTATATATATATATTATTATTTTTTATTTTTTATTTTATTTTTGTTCGCTTGGTGACTCCTTGGTTGCTTAAATTGCTTTTTTTTGTGGATTCTATTTCTAAACGATTTGCTCCACTTAATTTTTGTAATATTCCAGATTTTTCCGAACCAAATTCTAGATATATATAAATGGGATACTTATCTGCCCTACTTTCGTGAATACGAGGATGATGATCCTGTTCAACACCTCATAGAATTCTACAACTATGTTTTAAAGATTGAAGGTTTATCACGAGGATGTACTCACGAAACTATTAATTATGTCTTTGGAGGGTAACATATGACAATGGTATAAGAGGCTCCCTCCTAGCGCTATTTCATCTTTAAAGGATTTTCATACAATTTTCTATGAACACTATAGAATTATATATTCCTTTAACTCACTCCTTGAAGATTATTTCCATTCAAATGAGATTTATAATAAATTTGATTTAGGATTTCAAGAAAGCGAATCCTGTGCTCATGATGAAGTTGAATGCGAGCAAGATGAATCGTGTGATTCTAATCAAATGTGTTTACCCAATGAATCTTTCACTGAACAAAGCATTATATCTCATTTTGATTGCAAAGAGAACCTTAAGGATTCTAATGATTTAATCACTAACCTCAACTTTGGTTCTCTTTTATTTGATTTCCCTGATCATTATATTGATAAATTTTGTGAAGCGGGGCAGGATGAGGAATAAATTATGTCTATCACAATATCAACCTCATCCATTCATGATTGTAAAAATTAGATATCAACTCTCAAAGACCTTTAAAAAAAAAACGTACATGCATGTGACACTGCTTTTAGTAATTGTAATATTAGTCCATATAGTATTTATGTGGATTATTCTAAGCCACCTGCATATGATGTGTACAATGATGAGAAATTAACCCCTGGTCACGATTTTGAAATAGAATATGATTTAGATATATGTTTTTCTTTACACTCATGGCATACTTATGAACCTTTTCACACTGATACCTATGAAGGTATAGCCAATTTTAAATATTTTCAAAATGATGAACCTATTTCTCGTAATTGTATTAAATATTGGGTGGATTGTACTTTGGAACTCATTGTCGTTAATGTACTGAACTTTGTGGTCATTGTTTTATTTTTAAATTTTACTTTCACTAATCTTATTACCACAAAACATATTCCCGAGGAAGAGACATGCATAGAGGGTTTATATGAGCAGGTCATTGACATTGCAGGGTCTCATTCATCAGAAATGCATTCGAGGCTACATGAATTTTTTGAACAATGGATGAGTGGAAATTTTGAACAAATTGCTTCAACTTATCAAACAAATATATTTCACGAAATCTTGGTAAAATACTTCTTCTATTGCTTCTTTCAATAATTGAGCACATTACTATTCTTTATAAGTCTAAAGCCCAGTAAAAGGAAGCATGCAGCTGGTAAGATTTTAACCTGGCTGCATTGGCTTTATGACTTCTTTGAATATTTGCTTTCTATTAAAAAACATATGCATATAAATTAATGTATATAAATAAACTTTTGCTTACTTGCGCTTTGTAATTTAAAATGAAAAAAGATGAATTTCTTTACATCTTAAAGAATCCTTATATAATCATAACTAGAATGGAATATGGATCTATGAGTCCTTAGTATCCACCATATTAACGAGTTTGTAGTACATATTTAAAAACTTTGTTTATAAACAAAGGTTGAGGGGTAGTTATCTTCATAAAGGGCTCAAATCTCATTTTTCTAACAAACTTCATATTGAGCATTTTTGACAATATTTTTTTTTCATACTACTTGCACATTAATACCAAGATGGATTACATTAATTCCTAAGTACTAAACTGTAAACATACGGTTTGGATTTCATAAAATTTAATTGAATATCTCATGAAACTATTTAGTTACTATCATGCACGAGACCTTCCCTAAACACCATACTACCTTGGGGAAAATTACTTGTGTTTTCTTGGGTGGGGCATGTTGATATCTCCTTCGGGGCTATAGTTGTCCACTCACAGTGAAGCAAGATTAGTGGCACTAGATTAAAACCTAGTGTGTAATCCTCCAACTCCTTTTGTTTAGGTAACTTTCAATGGGGTATGTTGATATATCTGTCGGAGCTATAGATACTTGCTGGTAGCAGAGCAAGGTCAGTGGTATTGGACTAAGTCCATTGTGTAATCCTCCCATTCTGTAAAAGCACATATTTCTTAAAATAAATTGAAACGAGGCCTTTAACATGAAGAGTAAACAATAATTCAAAAATTTCCTTATCTCAAGATAGTGGATGCATCCACCATGGTACTGAACAGGCCCGCTGGTAGCGAAGCGACATCCTTTTTTTTTTTTAAAACAATGTCAGGTGCTATTTTATATTCCAAAAAAAAAAGTATAAATTCACTTGTTACATGCAAGAGTTTCTGAGGAGCAACATAGAAGGTAGCTACAACAAAATGATACACCTTCTTTGTGTCCACTGTTCAGAAAATACTGAAATACAGATAATGAGTAGATTCGAACAAACTGAGAAAGAATAAGAGCAAACTTAAAATCCATGTTAAGCGGAGAAGATGACAGATCAATCATTGCTTATTGGGCGCCCAATTGAAGCATCCGTGTTGTCTTCAGTGCCAACATTTCTCACATTATTGGAGCTGGAGCTCGGGGCTGAGCGTTTATCAAGGATATACTTGAGGATTTGGACTGATTCTTTCGCATGAGCGCACCTATTAGAGAGCTCATTGAACTGTTGTTGAAGAGAGGTAACCCCGTGCAGGAAAAATTTCACATCTGCGTGCTGTTTTTCGTCGAGGATTTTTTGATGGGAGTGAATTTGTTCCAATTCTTCTTGAAGATCAACACAGTGGAAGAAATCCTTGCTGCGAGCCATAATACAAGGAAATAGAGCAGAGATCAAAGGGTAAATGAAGAGAGAGCACACGATGAAGGGGAAGTGGAGGCGCAGGGCAGGAGGCCAACAAAGGAAGGAGGACGCAAGGAGCAGGGGTTCAGCTGTGGAGTGATGTGCTGAAGTGAGGGAAGCTGCGAGAGAGTGAGTAAATGAATGGAGGGTGAGGGGATAAATATCGTGGAATGATGGATTGAGGGCAGTGTGGGAGCAGGTCCGAGAGGATAAGATCACAAGATAAAGGAGGGAGGAAGTACGAGAGGGCCTATGACGTTCAAATAATTCAGAGGGGTGGATCCAAAGAGATATATTATCCAGTTGAGACAAGATCATGGTAGAGGCATCATAGATATGCCATAATTGTAGAATATTTTCCCGGCTATTCGGGCACATGCATTGTTTGCATGAGCACCTACAATCTTATTGTTCCTTCGGAGGATATGATGAAAATATATGTCTTTCATGTCTTTCGAAATTCTGCGACATCTGCTAACAATTATGTGGAGGTCTATGTTGCTGACCGGTTGATCTTGGATCATCATGTTGATGATGATAGAGGAATCCTCGAACACCATTGCATTGGATATGTTGTTTTTTTGTAGCTTTTGAAGGCCTTGAAGGAGGGCATAAGCTTCTGCTTAGTTATTGGAGAGGGAGCCAAGACCCCATTCGAAGGAAAAACGAGTTCTGCCACTTTAATTTTTTATAATGCCTCTAGCACTAGCAATTCCTGGGTTCGATTTAGATGCACCGTCGAAGAAGAGAGTGGGTCTTGAGAAACTATCCAACCATTCTATAAATTCCTTTACTTTTAGACGAACCTTCCATGTTTCATTTTGGCGTGGATGATTAGTTGGAGGCTTGAGGAAGCCAAAGCTATCCAGCAGATTGCCTAAGAAGTTCCTTTCTTCCACTTGAAGGTCACTAATATTGATTTTGCTGGTGTTTTTAGAGGTTATTGTTTCAAGAGTGAGGCTCCATGTTTTGCTGCAAACCTTCCTATAAGAGGGCTCTTTGTTATTGAAGATATTTCTATTTCTAGTGAGCCAAATGTTCCATAAGAGCACATACGGAAGGGTGTCCCATACCCTTCTAGCCAAATTGCTTTTCTTTTTTCCCCATGGGTAATTTTTCCTCCAGTTTTTAATCAAATTAGAGATGGTACAATTGAGATCCAAGAGAAGTTGGTGGGGTGAAGAGAGGCCTGTCCAACAACGAGCAGTAAATGGACACATGACGAAGAGGTGGTGCGCAGTCTATTCTGTGCATTGACAGTTGGGGCACCTGGATGGCCCATTCACACCCTTTTTTTTTAGATTTTCTGAGGTGAGAATTTTGCCTTTGAGGAGAGTCCATTTAAATATCTTTATCTTTGAAATGGCTTCCGACTTCCAGACCAACTTCCAGATTGGCCAAGGAGGGGAGGGGAAGTGATCATGATTGAGTTGACAATAAGCAGCTTTGATGGTGTAAGCAAAGCTTGTGGGATCGCAACAAAAGCTATCCATACTGTCTTTTCGTAAGGGTGCAACGCCATGTAGCAAAATTTGGAGATTGGATAGGTCTGCTTCCAACTGAGAAGGGACAGGGGGAAAGAGCCATCCAATCCAATTTTGAGTTTGGCCATCCCACTTAGAAAATTGACTTAAAATATTTAGATCGAGATTCTGAAAGTGGGAGAGGATGCGTTGAGTGCTAGGCCTGTCCACGAGTGGAATTTGTCCCATAATTATATCTTTCCCAATATTGATGCTACTGCCTCCAAATGGGACTTTGGAGAGATTGTGTATTAGGAAGGGAATGAATTTCTTGCAGAGGGCCCGAAATTTGGAGCAGGGTCTGTTTGGGATGCCTTGGTCAAGGAGATGTTGACGGGGAGAGTTAATATATTTGGCTTCCAAAACTCTTTTCCACTAGGCTTGATGTCCACTGATTAGCCTCCACACAATCTTCCCACCAAAGGCGATGTTTAGAAGTTTGGGAGAGCGAATTCCAATCCCTCCATGTTCATAGTCTTGAGTGACCTGCCCCCACTTAACAACGTTATATTTTTTCTTCTCATTTTTGCCACCCTGTCAGAGAAAGTGCCTTAGGATTGCCTCGAATTTATGATGTATGATGGCAGGGACTTGAAGGAGAGTTAAATGGTACAGGGGCAGAGATGAGAGGATAGATTTGTGTAAGACTACTCGCCTTGCAAGGTTTAACCAAAAGAAACCCCACTGCTGTACTTCCCTCCTCATTTTGTCTATAGTGATGTTCTAGACTTTAGACTTTAAATGACAAGTGCTGACAGACATGGCCAAATAATTGAAGTGATCCCAGTTCAGTTTGTAGGAAACTCCAAATATTTGTGCAATGCTGTGAATGGTTTGGCTGGTTGAATTCCAACCATAGATGCAAATTTTTTGCAGATTTATTAGCCCTTCGGAGTAAAGCATGAATTTGTCAAGGAGAGATTTAAACCCGTGGGCGATTATGCTGGTTGCACCACCCATCAAGAGAGTGTCATCTACAAATTGCGAGTGGTTCACATTTTTACACCATTGCCAAATTTCAGTCCAGTGGTGAGGCCTACTCTTCGCATATGATCCAAGGCCTTGCTGAAGGATTCAACCATGACGATAAAGATGAAGGGAGAGAGAGGGAAACCCTATTTAAGGCCGCGGGAAGAATGAAAGAAAGAAGTTGGCCTGCCATTAATGAGGTGGGAGATCCAGGGGTTTGAGATGCAAGATTTGATAAGGGCAATGAAATATGAGTTGAAGCCCATTTTCTGAAGGACAAAAAGGAGAAAGGAGTGGCTGACCCTATCAAAAGCATTGGCTAAATCGAGTTTGAGAATGAAACCTTTCTCTTTGCGAGTCATACTTTAGTGGATAGGTTCTTGTACAAGGAGGATAGAGTCAGAAATTTTCCTTTGGGAGATGAAGTCTCCTTGATTTTCCGAGATGAGGCTGGGGAGAAAAGGCTTGAGGTGCATAGCAAGGATTTTGTTAATAATTTTGTAAGAGGAGTTGCAGAGAGAGATTGGTCTAAACTTGGAGAAGGAGGAGGGGCGATTTTATTTGGGGACGAGGGCGAGGAAGGTTGAGTTGGTGAAGCCCCAAATTTTCTTCTTTCTTTGAGCCCACTGAATCATTTTGGTCAAGTCCCTTTTTATTAAGTCCCAATATATCCTGTAGAAACTGATGGAGAAGCCATCTGGACCTGGAGCCTTGTCAGGATGTAAGGACCAAATGGCGCACTGAATTTCTACCTCTTCTATATCTTTATTTAAAGTGTTGTTCATATCATTTGTGATCATATTTGGTAGATATCTTAAGAGATTTGAGTAGTCTTCTTTCTCTTTTGTTTCAGTGAGTAGATCTATATAGTGAGCGGTGGCAACAACTTTGATTTGATCTTGATCTGTCTGAATTTTTCCTTCAGTGTCAATGATGGAAGTTATGATGTTTCTAGTCTTGCGGACAACAACTTGTTTATGGAAAAAGGAGGTGTTCTTGTTACCTGCCTGAAGCCACAAACTTCTAGATTTTATTCTCCACTTCTCCTCTTATTTTCTACTGATTCTGTATAATTTCCAATAGAGGCTTTTTTCATGATTGGAGTTTTCTTGATTTGCCCATTGGGAATCAATGTTTTTATGGATAGCATCCAACTTTGCTTTAATTTCAATTCTGATCTTGTCCGGTTCCTTATAGTGCAGTTTGGCCCAATCCTTTAAGGCCATTTCTGTTTTCTTAAGTTTGGTTTCCCAAATGAATGAAGGAGATCCCTCAATGTGCTGAAGCCAGATATTACGAACTAGTTTCCTTGCTTCTGGAATATCATTCCATAGAGGGCTATATTTGAAGGGGAGGGGGCTGAGGGAGTGATGATCACCAAGGGAGAGGGTGATGGGATAGTGATCAGAGGTTGAGGAGGAGAGGATGTTGGAAGAGGCGATGGAGAAAAATGAAATGAAAGGGACAGCCATAAGAAATTTGTCAAGACGCTCCATGATATTTCCTTTCTTATCCTGCGATTGCTCCAAGTATATCTACGATTTTTTGGGACAATATCAACCAGATCCTGGTCTTGTATAATGGTTTCTAGTTGATTTCTAGAGGGATCCGGGTTAAAACAACCACCCCTTTTTTCATTAGCGTGGAGGTTTAAATTGAAGTCACCTCCGATGATAATATTGCTATTGTGTTCATTATCTGTATCTGATTTAAGAGTGCGCCAATAGATCTCTTTATCCCTATAATGGTTGGGTCCATAGATATTGTAAATGATGATCTCACTGCTCTATTTTATGTTTTGTAGCACCACTTTGATCCAGTTCTGCATTTTTGCTGAGCTTTTTTTCTTCCAAATGCTTTGATTGCAAATAATGGCAAGTCCACCTGAGGCATCCCTACCTTCAGATTGGGTGCCCACATGATCTTTCATTCTATTTTTTTATTGTTTCCATGTCAAGATATCCCTACTTAGTTTCCTGCAGTAGAATAATATCTGAATTTTCCTGATTTATTATATCTCTTAGGGCAGAGATTTTTGAAACGAAAGGGGTGCCCTAAACCCCTTTAGTTCCATGAGAGGGTTTTCATCATTTCAGGAAAGCAGAGTGAGAACCTGTCTTCCCTCCTTGATCATTTTGTCTTGAGTCTTTAATATTTTTCCCTAAGATATAAGTTTCAATAGGGTTCTGAGTTCCAAGGGCTATATCCTTTTGAGCAGTTTCATCTCTATGTTGGTTTGATGACTTCCTTCCAGGGCTAATTTTCTTTGGATTTTCCAAATTTACTCCATGTTCTTTTAATGAGTTCCTAGTGATTCAGGTTGAGGATGGGTCAAAAGAGGAGGAAGGAGGTTTAGGATTGATAGGGGAGGCAGGCTGCGAGGGGATGGAGAGAAGGGGAGGATCATCTTTAGAGGGGGCCAGGGAGGAGAAGGGATTGGTGGAGGCTAGAGAGGCATTAAAAGGAGGGATAGGGGGATCAAAAACCTGATGGGAGGGGTCAGGGGGATGTGAAGAGGAAGAGGTGGGGAGAGAGGGGCTAGTATTTTTTGGGGGGGGGGGGGGGAGGCGCAGAGATGGTGGTGCTTCTAGGGTTGGAAGAGGTATTTTTTTTTTGACAATTTCCCATTGCGTGTCTATCCCCAGGATTTCAATATCAATAAATTTAGAACATTTGTTAGCAAAATAGCCATATTCGTGACATACCTTGCATTTAAATGGGATTTTCTCATAGTCAAGCTGCTGTATGTGTGCCCATTCGTCAACTTTTAGCTTGATCACTTCAGGGAGGCCTTTACCCAAATCCACCTCGACGCAGATCTTGGAACAGTCTTGCATGTTGTATTTTGGTTCACTCTGGTCTATGAACTTGCCTACATCGTTTCCAATAGCTCGAACAGAGTCATCCCCCTAGCAGTGTAAAGGAAGGTGAGGAAGGCGCACCCACACTGGGACGACGCTTGACACATCGAGTTCAGGGTCAATGTCTGGCATCCATTTGTTGAGATACAGACCTTTGGTGTCCATGAAGTATGGACTGTTCCTGAAGATCAAATCCTTGTCCTCTTTCATTTCAAAATGAAAAGTCAAGTAGCCTCTGCCGTAGAAATGAATTGAGATTTTGCCATTGATTTTGTCTGACCAGTTACGCTCAACCCATTTTTTAACAGTCTTCGGGGAGGGCCATAACCTAGTAAATTGACCTATGGGAACCTTCTCGGCTAGAGAGAGAGAGCAGCCATGTGCGGAATAGTCGGAGGAAGGGCGACCTCCTGAATGTCGTCGAGCTTTTTCACAAATTTAGTGATCGTCGGCCTGGGAGAGGATGAGCTAAGGAAATGATTGGAGCCGAGAATGCTTGAGCCTGATCCAGAGGAGAGGCCACCTCTGGGGAGGACTCCAGAGGGGCCATGCGCACAACAAGTAGCAAAAGGCATGCAACTAGGGCGGCCGTGACTGCAGAGTGCGAGCAAGAAGCAACGAAAAATATAAGAAGCGACATGTAATTATTAAAACTCATGTTATGCACAAAAAAAAATGGCTAATAACTAGTCTCCGTAGTTTCAATAAAACCTTATTCCGAAATGAAAGTCACCCTTGTGAAACTTAATTAGTACTATGATGTTTGCAATTTATTGATCATTAACTACAAGCATGTATTACTTATATATGGTGTTGAAATGCTCTTACGAAGAATGAGACATAAACCAATATATAATCATGTGCCCTAAATAATTATCATAATTACCCCAATACACTGAATATACAAGCAAATGTCTTATATATGTGAATAATTATTGAATTCGTCAATCTTTACATACTAGGGTCTCATATGATTTATCCTTGTTTCATTATTGCTATGGATTAATTCAAAATTTGAGATGCAAAGTGTAGAAAATATAACATCGAGATTCAAACAAATCTTCTAATATACTAAAACAAGATACTAAATCCTTCTACAATTTGCGGAAACAAATCACAATCCCACAATCACATAACAAGTAAGAGAAAGAGACGATTAATCAAACAACACAAGATGTATCTGGGGAAAGCACACTGCCTAAACTCCTCTATCTGTATATTGTATAAAGTCAAGACCATGAAACAATACAATGCTTTCTCTCTCAGAGAAACTTCTGCACTCTCCCAATTGTCTCACTCTTTTTTTGGGAAAAATCAGCCAATTACTTAGCCAATTCTCAACCTTTTCTCAGCCTACCTTGCTCACGTATCTTGGAGTAATTGTCACCCTATTAAATAGGAAATTGCCTTGAATTTATTGCACAATGCATCCTTGCCCTCTACATGACTCTATAAATTACGTGTACAATTTTCCAGTTATACAACTTATAGTTAGCATTCCTTTAACCTCAGTCTCAACTGGTCCTTCCTTAGAACTGACATTCAACAACTATTTATAGCAAATTATTAGTTAACTGATTGATCACTACTTCTGAATTAAACACTACAAGGAAAAGACCCTCTAGTGGAGGTTATAAAGGAGGTTTTTAGTGTTATAAAATTGGCCAAAATTGTCAAAAAAACATATGCTACCACATCTGTTTCTGGTAATGGAGGTTTTGGCGGAGCTTTTAATGGAAATTCAACACAACTAAAAAAAAATGGGCGACCAGAGGTTATTACGGATGTTTTTTCATCGGTGCTCTTATCAGGTTTTAACGCACCAGTGCGTATCGGTAGACAGCGCACCAGGGCGGTCGAAGGAGAATGCACCGGGCCGTTAAGGAAAACAACAACACTGGGCCTGGTGTTGGTGATACAACGCACGGGGCTGTTCTAATTGGTCTTGGGATTTGAGCGTTGCCCATAGGTCGTATAAGCGCACAGGCGCGTGTATCTTTATGAGGCACCGGTGCTCCGTATCACAGAAAGAAACTGAGATTTATAATTGGTATCAGTATTCATGCGGTGCACATGGCATCTACAAATGCACCGGTGCTTATAGATACATAAACGCCCCGGTGCGCAGTATCACACAAACGCACCGATGCGCAGTATCACACAAACGCACCGATATTTATAACTAGAATCGGTATTAGTGCAGTGCCCATAGAATCATAAATGCACCGGTGCGTATAAACACATAAACGCATCGGTTTTCATTTTGTTTTTTTTAGAAACATCCACCTCTGACAGTCCAATTATTGTGATTGTTTTGAATTCATTATTCATCAAAAGTCGACACATCTTATAACAATATTCATATTAATTACATTTTTATTAATGCATTTGAATGTGTTGTTTGGATTAATTTGTTATATCATGTCAGAATTATTGTGGTTTTTAAAAATTCATTATTCATCAAAAGTCGACACATATATATAATCTTATAACAATATTCATATGAATTAAATTTTTATTAGTGCATTTGAGAACGACAATGGAGAACGCAATAGAATAAATTAAAACATATATATATATATATATATATATATAAGACAGTCTTTATCATACAAAATGGGACAATTATTCGTATCCCTTTGTCTTTCAATTGGGACACTATGTCCATTACATTAAACAAAATGTCTGATTTCACAGACATATTTCAAAAAATAAAATGCCTTGCTTTGATATCCAAATTACATAGTGATCATCATTCTTTGCTTGAACTGCTGTCACTGCTAGAGCTACTTCCATGACTTGGGTTATTTTCAGGAATGTTGTGTTCACGACGTTGATTGTTTTCTTCTTCTTCACCTTCCATCTACAAACATAAAAATAAACTGAAATGAGTGTATATACATTGGTGAGAATAATGAAAATTGCAATATTAAATAATGTACATCAATGTAAATTGAAAAGAAAAATGACGTACCATAGCAACAATTGACTCATAAATTATACATATTCTTTCAAAACCATGTACCATGCCATCTTCAAAAATTTCATCTGTTGGCGCAGCTCCATACTTTATTTCCTGCAAGTTTTATACTCCATAACAAATCATATATTTAATATAAAAGATGTTTTTGTTCTATTAATTATATATGGAGCTAAGTAAAACAAGATCGATAGATGCTTACAAATTCCACAATTAAATTATGATATGCCAACATATACTCACAACCCATATTTAACCCAATTTCAATCAATTCCTCTGATGGTTCTTCTTTGTATGTTAGCACCTGTTTGAAGACATTCAATGATGATTTTTTTAAAACAACTTAAAAAATACAAAAATGAAATCTAGTTAAGTTGTTATAAGGAAGTAACAATTACTCACAAACTTAGAGATCAACCATTTTCTTCCTTGTCGTCCTGTTTTATGTGCTGAATGGGTTCCATTTTATTTTCCTTTCTGCAAGAAAATTCTTGAAAATTAATATTTAATGCTAAATTGTTTATTTATTGTACCTAATGATAGAAAAATTCAATGATTACATATCACATTTGAAGCACGTTGGTGTATTCGTTCCACTAGATTCCTCAAACTTTTGTAAAAGTTTTTCTCCCTTTTGTTAACTTCCAGCACCACTCCAGATGAGCCAAGGAGCAATTCATTTTCATTTGCATATTCTATTTTTTTTCTTTTCTTAGAACAACATTCCTTTTCTAAGTTGTTGGTCCCTGTATAACATTAAACAGATGTGAATTAGTAGACTGTTTGACACATGTTATCTAATAATTTTAAGTATATTATTAATGATAATTAAAAAAAGAAACTCATATTGGATCGATAGTATTGTTTCATTCACCTGATTCATCTTTTTGCAATTTTTCCATTAAACTTTTACGCTCTTCTGGTCATAGATCAGAAATAATCATATCGAGCTTCATCATTTTGTGGTTCTGCATGATACACAGTAAACAATACATACTATTTAAAGTTACATATAGTTCAAAAATAATATTGTTTATAAAGAATTTACAAAGAACTTGCCTTTTTTGTTTTTATTGATGTGTTAATAGTATTTTTGTTAACAGTATTTTTGTTACTTGATATCTTATCAGTCATTTATTTATCAATTTGAAACCTGTAGCATATCATTCATTAATATATTTATAAATAAATTCTCAAATTTTTAGGTAGAAAATAAATCTCGAGACATCGGTGCGCCTTTCATGAAATCTGCACCGTCGACGATGCATGGATATATTAACAACGCACCACAAAATAGTATAATACACTATACAGTGCATTCGGTATTATAAACGCACCACAAAAACAGTGTAATAGACCTAACGGTGCGTGGGGTATTATAAACACACCGCAAAACAGTGTAATACATCGTACGGTGCTTTCCTAGTTAAAGAGAGCACCGGTGCCCTATTTCAGATTTGGCACATGGATTTAAAAAAATGTTTTCATTTTTTTACGACACAGAACTTGCGTGGTGCGCTATAATAATACAAAGCACTGGTGCAGTGGCGTACGCAGGGCGCACCGATAAAGAAAAATTCATTTTTTCAAAAATTCATGCAATGGCCGAATGGATTGGAATCCAACTATGCAAGTCATCCCATGGGTTGGATGTCAATTTAAAATGAAAAGCCCTAATTCTAAAATCACAGAAATAGGGGGAAGAAAGGGAAAAAACAAAAAAAATGAAGGGTTCAGGGTAAAAATGGATAAAAATGCAGGGGAAAAAAAATAAAAAATAAAAAATAAAAAAAAGGGGGTTAAATTTAATCGCAAAATGGTTTGAAATTCTATGATAAAGGGCTTGAATCACCAGAGTTTTGGTTTTTGATTGTCTGAATACTTCTGTTCGAATGTATTCGCCATCCACAGTGTCCTCGTGCTCTCTTGCTCCAGGTCTATCTCCTGCAAAAATATGAATGAAAATTTTTAGCAAAAATAGTGAAATAATGAAAAGTGTTTAGTATTTAAAGAATTATTTTATCAAATTAGATTTTTGAAAATATTTTGCTGCCCATTTTTCAAATTGCCGCTTTTTTTTAACTTAAACAAAATAGAGTTGCGTTTTTTTTATTTGCGTTTATTTGTTTCCAGTGCGCGGAAATGTGATGCACCGGTGCGTTGTATTAATATGACGCACCGGGGCCTATTAGGATGATAAGCGCACCAAACTTTTTAAAGTTTTTTTTTTTTTGGTATGTAAGATCATAATAAAATAATGATAATTATAAAGTACATGAATTTATTTTCATTATTTTCTAAACTTTATATATGTAAGATCATAATAAAATAATGATAATTATAAAGTACATGAATTTATTTTCATTTTTTTCTAAACTTTATGTTACAAAAATTTGTATTATTCTAGATTTGTTATTTTACAATTATTTGCAAATTTACAAATTTAAATATTTTAATAAAATCATTTCACATTAATACAATTAAAATTTTCACATTAATAGAATTTAAATTTTACAAATTAATATTTTACATACAATTACATTAATTAAAATTAAAATTACAATTAGAATTAAAATTACAATTACAATTTTACATTAATTTCACATACATGAATTACGATTAGAATTACAAATACAATTTTAATTTTATATACAATTACATTTACAATTTTTTTTTCCACAAAGGAAAAATTCGTAACTTTTCATTAAAAGATAAGTTACATGTTACATATACTGGTAGTGCACTACTGATCAGGCCATGAGAGCCAATAATAGCCATTCCGGCGTCCATGATAAACCAATAAATAGCTCAAAACAGAAACTATAAGTTACCAATAACATCGCATGTAAGTTCGGTGCATAACTTACATATCAGAATCAAAATATAAATAAATATACATACAATAGCCGCTGACGAAACATGGGAGATAAAGTAGACAAAAAAATCTCCTCAAAACAGGCTGTTCAGTCAAACAAACCCCTGTATTGGTGCCTCCTCTATAAAAGGCCGATGATAATATCGGTAAATCTGATCTCCGATCTGCTCAGTAATGTGCCAAGTACCCCACCTCAGCTCCGTGGCTTCTTTGGACAACTGATCTGCCACTTGGTTCCTAGTACTGTAAATATGTGCCACAGATATGGAGTCAAAAAGGATCCTGAGATGATGTACCTCTCACAGAAGTGTAGACAGTGTGTGCATATGACAATGAGCATGTTCATTGAACCAATTTATCACAAGAAGGGAATCCCCAAATATCTGAATGGAGTTGCAATTTTTTTCCCGAGCAAAAACCAGAAGGAGTCGAAGGCATTGTAGTTCTGCGAAATTATTAGAACTAGGTCCCAATCCCATCCTAATATGGTAATGATGATGGTCGTTTAAATACAAGGTTGCACCCCCCCCATAGCCATGTGGTTTAGCAGCACCATCGAAATATGCCCAAGGTCTGCATCGATCGATCAGTTGAGGGACCACGGTCATGGGAGATTTTTGCAGTTTATCCACAGGCATCAAATTGTAAGTGGAAATGGACACCGCACAGATATGGCCACATTTGATAGGAAGGCCATTGAAAATTAATTTGTTTCGGCTGATCCATATTTCCCATGCAAGGATCAAAGGTAGGTTACGCATCCTTGGGAGATGAGAAAATTGTTGCCACCAATTTAACCATGCATCATGTAGAGTGTAACCATTCCAGAGGTATTGGCAGCCCAGACAAGTGGTGACCCGAGCCCAGATATCCAAAATGATATTGCAGTGAAGAAACAGATGCATGGCATCTTCATTGTTTGATAGGCAATAAAAACAACGAGATGGTCTGTGAATGGTTCTTTTGTGAAGGAAATCCATTGTAGGAACACATTGGTTAAGAATACACCAGAATAGTATTCTGTGCTTGAGTGGCGCATTCAATTTCCATATGTTGCGCCACCACCATGTTTTTTGTGGGGGTTCTCTATGGTGGATAAGAGCCAAGTACCCCAGCTTTGGAACATAATGCCCAGTAGGTAAGCATGCCCATATCAGTTGATCATCCTTATCAGTGATATGAATGTTTGATACTGTTAAAGCCCAGATGTAATTCTACCATTGCCAATGTCCATCACGAGGGATCTCAAGGTGGTCCGTAGATACCCAGGCTTGTCCTTGCCATGTGGTGTGGGTTGGGTCCGCAATCTGAGAAAGGAAGAAGATGTTCCTTCTAGCCAGGTGTTCTGTGATGAAAGAAGGTAGTATATAAAAATCACCACTACCTGACCATGAATCTAAACCAATTTTTACTAATACCCTGGATCCAATCTTCCATGATAAGCCCCTCTGAATGAGCTAGGCTACTTTAGTGATTGCCTTCCATATAATAGATGCACCAATGGGCAGCACTATACAGTCCCTGATCCAATCAAGGGTTGACCTGGGCGCAATATACTTTGCAACATTGACATCCTTCCAGAGACTGTGTCCCGTGATAATATGCCAACACAATTTGGCAGCCAGTGCTTTGGAAAATAATTGGAGATATTTAATCCCCCAACCACCCCACTGTTTGGGTATGTTAATGCGGTCCCAAGCTATCCAAGAAAAAGTGGTATCCTTTTCCTGGTTGCGCCATAAGAAATGTCTGCACAGGCATTTTATACGATTGATGATCCCAATAGGAATCCAAGCTAGGGTCATCCAATAGACCGGAATGGCTTCAAGCACTGATTTGATAAGGACTAGTCTTCCAGCTCTAGACAACCATTGATTGTACCAATCATTAATCCTTTGTTCAACTTTAGCTATGATCCAGTGCCAATCCCTAATTTGATAATCATTAGGTTTGATATGGTAACCCAAGTATTTAAGGCCATCGTTGATATCAGCACGGACATAAGCAAAAAGACGAGTAGCAATACCCTGTTCCTGTCCCGAGCATCCAGTCATAATAATGGTAGATTTGAGATCATTAGGTTTCATACCAGTGGCTCTACAGAAACATTGGAGTAGTTTGTACAATTGAACCAGGTCCTGCCTGGATCCATCAAGAAATATTAAAACATCATCTACAAACAGAAGATGAGTGAGACTAATTAAGTCATTGATCTGGAGCCCATGAATGTTACCCCTTGTTTTAGCATGTTTTATGAGAACAGATAGGCCTTCCATAACCAAGACAAACAATAAAGGTGAGAGAGGATATCCTTGATGAAGTCCTCGCCCCGCATGAAAGAAATCAGTGGCAGTGCGATTAATGAGTATGCTAAAGGTAGCATGACAAATGCAGCCCATAATCTAGTTGATAAAGGTGTGCGGGAATCCAGTTTGGATAAGAACAAGATGTAGGTAGCTCCAATTCACCTGATCGAAGGCCTTCGCCAGATCAATCTTGAGAATGGTAGATTTCAGGCGCTTAGCTTTGATGGAATGGAGGGCTTCTTGGGCAGTGCCAATAGCTTCATGAATTTGTCTATGGTGGAGAAAAGCAAATTTCTCCTTTCCTATATTGGAAGATAGAAAAGGCTTGATTCGATTAGCAATGACTTTATAAATGATCTTATAGATACAATTGCATAGGGATATAGGTCTGTAGTCTTGAAAGCTGGTGGGGCGATCATATTTAGGGATGAGCGCAATAAAAGTAGTATTGAATCCATCATATACTCTACCCTGCACCCTACTGTCCTCAATCATAATCAACAGATCATTTGCAATAAGTTCAAAAAAGTGAAGGAAAAATTCAATGGGCCAGCCATTAGGCCCAGGGCTTTTGTCTTTTTTGAACCATTTCAAAACCCCCTCTAGCTCCCCCATAGAGACTGGTTCATTGAGATCTTCCATCTGCTCCCGTTCCACACACCAATTGAAATATTGAGTGATATGCATAATGTCAGGGAGATCAATGTTGAGTGGAGCTATATATAAGTTGGTAAAGTGCTGGGTACCCAAATCATGTAGTTGGGATTGTGTGCGAGCCACAAAGCTATTTTGATCAGTTAGTTCCCATATAGTATTTGCAGACTTACGACCGTTGGCATGATGTTGGAAAAATTTAGTGTTCTCATCCCCAGCCTGAAGCCAAATGGCTCGGCTTTTGAGTCTCCAATCCTCCTCTTTTTGTCTCAGGAGTTTAGTCTTAGCAGACTCAAGGGAAATAATATGGTCTTTGGAGACTTGGGATCGGTAACCCATAAAATCTGAGTTATTAAGATGATCAATTTCATCTTCAATCCGCTTGAGTTCCGCTCTTTCCAGCCGCTTCTTATTCTTGACCCATTGGATGGTCAGTCTTTTGATGTGCAAGAGATTATCATTGATAATGTGGGCTGGTTCCAAATCCGGCATAAGATGACAATGCTGCCAGGCCTGAGAGACCAATGTGTGGTAATCAGGGTCTTGTAACCATCGAGCATTAAATTTAAAAGGTGGATGAGTCTTGTAAAATCCACATTTAAATTCCAGATAAATAGGTGAGTGATCGGACATACCCCCTTGCCCAACCCATTGACGAGCACGTTCCAGAGAGTTTAGAAGTGGCTGTTTAATCAGAAATCTATCCAATCTGTGGGCTAATGCTGCGTCACCCGTCTGCTTGTTCCTCCAAGTGGGCACAATCATAGTAGTCTGAATGTTAATGAGGTCAACAGACACAAGCTTGGAATTGAAATACTCAGCCAAAGGATTAGAGGTAGCATGCATACCCCAAGATTCAGATAGGCCCAATGAGAAATTCAAATCCCCACCCAGAATAATGTGAGGATGAGTCAATAATGAGCATGACAGTAATGAGTTCCAAAAGGCCTCTCTATTCAGACAGGGTCCATAAACATTAATCAGGTGGAAGGGTTGCTTGGTGTTACCAAATCCAATCTCCATACCAAGAACCCCAGCCCGGCCCCAACAGTTTAACATCTGGGTGGTCTTGCAGTTTATGCCCAATGCACAACCACCTGATCTTCCGTGCGCATCCAGAGTGATAAAATTCCAGTGTGGGAGGATAGATTTAAGGATGGCCGCAACTGCAATGCCATAACCAAGGGTCTCTTGGAGGAATAAAATGTCAATAGCCTTCTGAGCAATAATTTCTCTAAGTGCCAATCTCTTATCGGGGTTGGCTAGTCCCCTGTAGTTGAAGGATAGACAAATCACGATGTAACCTCTGGATAGGGTCTCCTTTCTCTAAGGACCCGCATAAGGGATGACTGTGTGCCTTCCTCCACCTCTAGGTTTTCCCGTTTGATAGCCTTTGCCATGGAAGATGGTCGACCTCTAGTCCTGCTTAAGTGGCAACTCGGTCCCAGGCCTATGCCAAAAGCATCCGCAGAATGTGGATGGGAGAGGGATCTTAGGAAGTAATTGTGTCTCGATATGGATGTCTCAGAATGAGAAGATGATTGGCTAGGGGAAGGTTCAACAGAAGTGTGTTGAATGATGGGGGTAAAGGATGGCGGGGCTTGAGCAATGGAACAACAGATCGAGGGGAATCTCCGAGTACAGTGCGAAATAGTAGATGATATACATGGCAGAGAATTCGATGATAAATCAGAAGATAAATTTAAATGTAGAGAGACAGTTAAAGGAGATGTACCAGGGATAGTCGAGGAGTGCTGAGAAGCCTCCGGAGTAGCCTGTGCATGGGATCTGGGATGTGTGACAGGCCAAGTTGGAGGCAGATTGGTCGTCTCCATCCCCGAGACAACCTGATCCTCCAGAGTAGTCCGCTTTTCATTACCCGCATCCTGATCAAAGCAAGTAATAGGCTCTGTTTGAGTGGCAACAGTGCGAGATTTTTTGACCACCGACTTGACAATCCCTAACTTAGGACATTATTTATATAAATGCCCCACCTCATGACATTTCCTGCATCAAAATGGCACACCCTCATAATCAAGAACCTGCTGCCACACCATTCCATCAAAAAACATGTTGAAAATGTCATGAAGACCATCACGAGTATCCAGGAAAATCAATATACGTGCAAAAACCTTGGTCTTCGTGGTCAAATATGATCTATCATGGTCTAAATACAGCCCAAAATGGCTAGCAATATTCCTGAAAGCCGTTTCATTCCAAAAGTGCATGGGAAACCCAGGTAGTCACATCCATATGGGTCCAACACCCACATTTTCCTTGTTAGGATAAAAAGGTGGAACCCATCTCTTAAGATAGACAAGGTTCATTTCGAGATGCCAATACTGCTTGAGAACCCAATTAGACTGCTCAGGCCTGGAAAATGTAAGGGAAAACCATCCTTTGGTCATCACAATAACCTCTGGCAAAATGTCGAGAGAGTCACCCCAAATCTCCCTGGTCCACTGTTGCAGTCTCTCACAGGAATAATTCCGACTGCACACTCTTCCAACCAGCATAGTAGCAGTAGTACGCGCCCAATCACCCATGCTGCTCACACTTTTGAAATTAGCAAATTTGCTGTGCTTGCATTTGGTGACTCTATGCTTCTTGCCTTTGATGACGCATCCCTGTCCCTGTTCCGCAGAGTACTCCGAGTCCGATGATGAGCTCGGCCGATCCGGTATAGAGGTGTCCACAGGAATGTTTGAAAAAACACCAGATGCAGTTGTGGGCTCACCCACATTGAAGCCACCAGTCGACACCCCTTCGCAGACAACACCACAAAACCCCGCAGAACATAGAGGTATTGAACCCCTAATGTTGAGATGCTCAAGGGAAAGAGATGCCTCCCCAATGCTTTGGTACACTGCTTCCGAGAAAAGCTCCGCACCATCGGCTAAATTTGTGTTCTCGACAAGAGGAATGCCCTAAAGCCCATTATGCAAAGGAGAGGGGGAGGCAAAATTTAAAATATCGTGTCCGTCAAGTGGAGTCGAGCTGCTCGCCACCTCAATATGATTTTGTCTATCTGGCGTCGCTTCCGATAAAATCGGGTCCATATCCTCCATCTCGACCCCCTCCTCATGGGTAGGTTGCTTCCAGATGTCAAACCCATCTAGTGGATCCTCCGTGTAGTCCACTTCATCATCGTAGTTACCCATAGTCCAGCGACGCAGTAGTCAGCACGAGAAACGCATGTAGAGTAGACAAACCCACACAGTTTGACTAGTATCGAACCCAGGAGCAGCAGATAGTCAATGGGTATCAGAAAAGTCAATAGCAGGTGTTAGAAAAGGCAGTCCCTCACATCGAGAAGCCTGGCAGCTGCAAAGTCCAATGGCCTGCAAACAATGTCCACGAGACAATCACAAGACCCCACAAACTGTGCATAAGCAGATAGCCCAAGATATCAGGCAGTAACCGCAGAAAACACGTAGAGACTAGCAAGTGAACCGTGACCCAGGGTTCAGAAGACACGAGGTCCCATAGCAGACAACAAAAGCCCAAACTCAAATGCACAGGAGTCAGTTAAACGACAAGCGTTCCTGTCTACCGCACCCAATAATAGGACCCAAGACCCAGAAAGGCACAAAGCACCATAAAACCCCCAACAGATATCAGTCCCATACATGTCTCCAGATAAACTGCCGCAAAAGATATTAACACTAGGTATAAAACAAATGACCAACAAATCGGCAGGTCTCGAAGTCAGTGAGCCCAAAAGAAGCCATGAGGGGCCCCAACCGACCAAAACAGTACCCCAGTTCACAAAACGAGCCCCGATGATAGAAAGACCAATAGGTGCCGAGGAAACCAGTCCCCACAGCAGTCATCCGCGAATAATCATTAGAAAACCAGTAGTTGCAGGTCGGATAGGCTCATTCTAACCAGAGATGCCGCCGCCGCCATGCTTATACAATTTTACATATAATTACATTTACAATTACAATTGCAATTTTACAAATATTTTACAGACAATTCAATTAAAATTACAGTTACAAATACAATTACATTTACAATTTTACATAGAACTACATTTACAATTACAATTTTACAAATATTTTACATACAATTCAATTGATACAATTACAAATAATTAGTTGTTAAATTTACCTTGCAATTAGAATTAGAATTAGAATTTTACAATTTTTCATATATACAATTACAATCATTTCACAATAAATTAAATATTACAATTGCAATTAAAATGATACATTAATAAATATTTTACATACAATTACACTTTAAATTACAATTAGTGCAAATACAAATACAATTTTACAATTTTACATAGAATTAAAATTAAAATTACAATTACATTCACGACATAATATTTAATAAATATCATGGTTATTTAATAATATTAAATTAATTAATAAACATCATCACGATCATGATAACCATCGTACAAACATCATATTCGACTAATCAACACATTCAATTAACATCAAATTAACATTATATATTAACATCATCACAACAAAAAAATCAAATATACATCTCAATATAATGTCAAATAACTCATGCGCCTATCACATATACACATATATCTGCAAGCTAAACATTAAATGAACATATTTAACATGAATAACAATATGCGCCACATCATGATGATCATCAACATGAAAATTAAGTACAACTGCAACATGAACATAAAATACATGGACGATATATATATATATATATATATATATATATATATATATATATATATATATATATATATATAAAAGCTGAATAATGTTAAAAAATATACAATTTATATATATATATATATATATATATATATATATATATATATATAACTGAATAATGTTAAAAATATACAACTGTAATATAAATGTCATGGATCAGGCGTTGGTGGTAGTATAACAACATCAATAACACTAGTACAAGTGGATGCGGCCTGCTCAGTAAAGCTGGGTGCAGCCTCGACAGTCGATGGTCGACTAGCCTGCTCATGATCATGATGATCACTAGTACTGATGGATGCATCCGCTAGTGGTAGTACAACATGATCAATATTAGGCGCAATAGTAGTGGAGGCGGCCTGCTCAGTCAATAGTACTGCAGCCTCGGTGGTCGATGGTCTAGCTTGCTCATGATGATTGTGACTAGTACTCATGATGGATGCTGCAGGTTGCTGACTGGACGTGGCCGATGGTCCAGCCTCATCTCCATGATGACTAGTGTCAGATGCTGGCAATGGAGCCTCATGCTGATCATAAGGCACGCCGTGAGGTGAACGATCATGAGATGCATCTGAGTCGCTGCTGGCGGACTGTCCATCACGTGCCACAAATCGAATACGCCTATAGCTATGGATAATCCTCCTCAATCGCGTAACAGTTGTCGTAGCTGCTACGACATGCCGCATCAGGTTGTACATGTCACGCGACATGCCTCTCCACATATGTAACAAACTATCATCGCCCTGAATCTCTCTGTAATGAGCGGGCCTGATGCTCGCATCTAAAATCAATCCACAGAGTTGGCTGCCCAACTCCATTCGGTATTTGGTCTCAGGTCGACCACGCCTAGAAAAAGGCGGTACCAGTGCACCATGAGGCACATGAGGATCAACACGTCTCTCTGCTGCGTCACCGGCCTCATGCTTCGGTGCATCAGCCATCTCCTGATCGTAATCATCAAGATCGACACCTAGATCATGTGGTGGATCCGACATCTCATCGCCATCAAAAGAGCCAATGTCTGCAAAATATATACAAGTACACAACAATAATTAGACAATTTCATTATAAAATTTAATAAAAACAAGTTAAAGAACATGTTAGAATAAATATAAATAAAACAATAATATTACCTCTATCATCTGCTCATAAGGAGTGAAGAGGATGTCGGGACACCCTCGCCAATATAGTCCAGCATAAGGACATGGGACCATAATGAAAGGATGCAGCCCGCCAACACTGGCTAGTAAGTCCAACGAATCATGTGATATCCTTACTAGAAACATAGTGTCTCCCCTCTTGGGCATCATCTGCCCCCACAGGCGCATCTGGGCCACAAACATCGGCCTACAAGGCTGTCGAACAAAACTAGGTCTCATCTCTGGAAACCTCTCAAAAAATAAACAAAATAGCTCTGAAGCAAAAGGGAAGTTGACCCTCCCTTGTGCATGAGCACGACATCTATCTAAGGCTATACAAAACTGTCGCAAAAAAATGGCAAACCACCTGACAAGTCGTGGCTGCTGTACTAAAGAATCAATGTAATATAAAAGCGAGCAACTAATGCGTTGCCCGTCATTGGTGTTGTGCGAAATGATCGAAGCGATAATAGAGAGGCACTGCACGTTCGGTCTACCAAAAACACCTATACGTAACTGACCTCTAGGTACTTGAAACTCTGAAGGAGACAGTACATGTGCTCCAATGTATCTCCGGGAGTAAACTAACTAACTCCCTGCTACACAACCAGTTGGCACATCTGAGAATGAGGGAAAATCCACCCCTCTCCTTGATAGTCTTGTAATAAAATAAATGTCCTCCTCAGTGGGTGTGTACCACTGGCAGGACCAACCTGAAAAGCCTGTCAGTGGGCATTCCACCTGCCGATAAGATGTCTCAAAAGCACACTATGGGCTTTTAGGCCAGAAATAGCCTCCTCATAGAACTTGAGGAGGCCTACCTGCTTAAGGATCTCCTGGGTATCTGCAGTAATAGGGCGAGGACATCCATCTCTCTCCCTCTCTATCACCTCCCATTGGTGAATCATGTCATATTTTTCTGCTTGTTGTTGTTGCTGTTGCTCTTGTTCTCTTTAAATCATTGCCATATTAAATCATTTTTTTTTTATTAAAACAGAAATGTATTTATAAATATACATATATACTTTTTTTTGAAAAAAAAAATAACATACAAGTCGATGCTCCATAAAAACAGTCACGCACCGGTGCCGGTGCATCCTAATATTTTAGCGCACCGTCCCTGGGGCCCCTAATGAAACAGACTGCACCGGATTTGGTGCCGATGTATATTTTTCAAGCACCGTGGATTGTATATAATTCAAAATAGCAGTGCGATGACTAAAATATACGCCCCGGTGCGTATAGTCGTGTCAGCGCACCGACTTCATGAAAATGACATAGTTGACGGTGCGGTCTTTTACCCGGCCGCACCGTTGACCCTCTCAAAATGAAAAATGCGGTGCACTAACATAAACCGGGGCGACAAATGCAATCAATGCTCTGCACTGTGATTGTCGGGGTCAACGATGCACCTGGATAAATGTGCGCACCGCCTTTTTTATTTTTAGTTTAAAATTATTCGAGGCGCCTTCCGGCACCGCCCCGGAAACGGTGCGGTTACTATTAGCACTGGTAGCGGTGCTGCTTGTAAATTTTATAGGTAGCACTGCTATCGGGTGCGAGCTGAACAGCTCGAGTGCACTGCGCGACATTTTTTCTTTTCTTTTTTAATGGTTATTTTAAAGTTTATTTCAATTTATAATCCGCTAAAGGCTTAATTATAGAAAAACTAGAAAAATACTCGTACATTTCGCCATCGAGGAGGCATATTGGCTGTAAAATTTGGAAAATAAAATTTTCCCACTATTTTTCAAAATGAAAGCTGGAGATTGGTGGCCAATGCAGAGCAGCAGTGCGTGCAATGGGTGCAATCAGAGCACCGATGTCAGGGCGGCTCAGAAATAAGGAAATAGCACCAGGGCTTGAGAGCTCTGGAGAACTGAAGAAAGTGAACAATGAATTTTTTTGGCCGTAATTTATTTTTTTAATTAACCCTGTTTCGGTGCGCGGGGTTTTATAAGCGCACCGGTGCTGTTAAATAAAACCGCACTGGGATGTTTCAATTTCGGCGCGACAATTTGATGATGCACCGGGGCGACGTAATGGTAAAGCATTGGTGCGTAATAGTCGCAAAGCACCGGTTTTTTTTTTTTTTTTAAAACGCTATTCCAGTGCGTGTGGTTTCTGGCACACTGGTGCTATTAGAGAAGAATGCACCGGCTCGTTTATGTTTTGGTGCAGTGTTTTATGTTGCACTGGCGCGGAAGAGTATTGATGCCCCGGTGTGTTACAGTAATTGGACGCCCCGGCGGTGTGTGTGCCAATGTTCGGTGTGCACCGGTGCGTTCTATGGTATCGTGCACATAATTGATAGCTCAGGAGCACTGGAAAACTGAAAAATCCAAGGGTTTTTTTTTTTTTTTTTTTTTTTTTTTTTTAAATTTACTGGTGTGCGTTGTTTATAGGCGCACCGGTACTGTTTTCTACAAATGCACCGGTTGGTTTGTGTTTTGGCGCATTTTTTATGATGCACCGATGCGGTTTTTGTCTACCGCACTGGGTGGTTTCGGTGTTGGCGTTGTGTTTTATAATGCACCGGCGCGGACGAGTTGTGAGGCACCGGTGCTCTATTATATTATGATGCACCGGGCAGGTGTGTACGAAGTGCACGGTGTCTGGTGTGCCAATGATTTTGTTCGCATCAGTGCTTTATTTTTTTGAGAGCACTGGGGCGAGTTTTAACGATAAGAACACCGATAGGAAAACATCCGCAAAACTCTCCGCCCGCCAACCTCCTCCAGTAACCTCCGCTAGAAACAGATGTATGGGATATTTTTCTTTGTGGTTCATCAAAAACATCCGCTAGAGGGTCTTTTCCTTGTAGTGAAATCAAATTTAATTCAATGTACCTCTCACTAGCTCATCTCTCAGTTAGAACTAGTTAAACTGATTTTAACTCAATTAATCGAGTTAACTAATAACAAATCACAAATAACTGTAATTGGACTCCCTTAAATCATGGGAGAACTCTACATGCCTCATCTATGACCCTCAACTCGAATTTCCTAAGCTAACTAAGTCATTCTAACTTAATTAACTAATACAAATTGTCACGAGATGAAGTTACAATTTCTCTTCAAATTTAATTAAGGGAAAATTAAATTAGAATCCCCCTTTGGGTGCCATTTCTTGGTTCCATTTCAACACTCCCTCTCAACAAGAAAGGGATTATATGCTAGCCCGATCCTGCTTATGTGGAATTCAAATTTTCTTCTTTCGAGCTCCTTCGTCAAGATGTCTCCATCCTGCTCCTATGTGGGAATGTAATCTAATGACATAATCCTCCTATGAACAAAATCTCTGAGATGGTGATACCAGATATCAATGTGCTTGGACCTGTCATGGAATATTGGATTAATCGAGAGTTTGATGCAACTCTAGTTATCACAATGTATCACCGTCGGATCCATTTGTTGACCAAACAAACCAACAAGTATCTTCCTCATCCAGATGGCCTCGCATGCTGCCTGAATCAATGCCATGTACCCTGCCTCTACTAACCTGAGTGCAACTGATCTATGTTTCCTGTTGTACCAAGAAACTGCTACTGATCATATGATGAAGATGCCTCCTGATGCGCTCTTCCGATTGGATGGACTCCCTGCCCAATCTGCATCGGTGAAGCGTTGAAGCTTCACTCCCTTTGTCCGTCTGTACCATAATCCATACTATGTAGTACCCTTGATATATCTCAACACGTGATTCCCTGCCTTCCAAAAGAGTTTGGTAGGCCTAACCATAGCTTGGCTCAGCTGGTTAAATACGTAGAATATTTCAGGTTGTGTGTTCACCAAATACATGAGTGAACCCACAAGCTGCCTGTAAACAGTAGCATCCAATACTTTGCTTGAAGTAACATCCTCCTCCCTCTAGTTTATTGCAAGAGGAGTCTTCATGGGTTTGCTGCCCCCCATGTGGAACTTCCTTAGAATCTCCTTGGCATACTTGCCTTGAGATACAAATAACTCCCCATCTCTTTGCCATATTTCCAATCCAAGGAAATAGTGCAAGAGCCCCATGTCCTTCAAATAAAATTCTCTTGCAAGATCCTATTTACAAGACTTTATGAGCTGCTGATCACCTGTCAGTATCAAATCATCGAAATAAAGTACAATAATCAAAAGCTTACCATCAACCACAATATGATATAGGTACGCATACACTTCACTCTTGGTGAATCCCAACCCTGTGAAATAGCTATCAATCCTGGTGTACCAAGCACGAGGTGCTTGCTTCAGGCCATACAATTCTCTCTCGAGTCTGCACACATGCAACTCCCTGTCTAAGGTCTGAAAAGCTCCCAACTGCTCAATGTACACTTCTTATTCAATAACTCCTTGAGAAAGGACGTCCTTACATCCATCTGATGTATCTGCCATCCCATATGTGATGAGGGTGCAAGGATGGATCTAATATATGAGTACTTGCGACTGGTGCAAAATTATCATCATAGCTAATCCCCTCCACTTGAGAGAACCCTATAGCCACAAATCCAGCCTTATATTTCTCCACACTCCCATATCCTGCCTTCTTCACCTTGTAGACCCACTTGGATCCTACAAATGACTTCCCCATTGGTCTTGGGACAAATTCCCATGCACTGTTTCTGATAATGGAGTCATACTCCTCAACCATGGCATCAACCCACACCGGCTGCTACACTTCTTCCTCAAAAGGGGATGGTTCTATCTCAATACCTTAGCTCATAAGATCCATGTATCCAATGTACCGCTCTAGGGACCTTCTCTGCCTGCGCTGTGATATGGGTCCTCCCACATTATCTCTCGCATCCAACAATAATTTGTCAATGTCTTTGGTGCGATTCCTTCCATCTATGATAGATGGCTCTGCATGAGTGGTTTCTACCACTCTTTGTTACTCTGCTTGTGGTTGCTTCAAATCCCGAGGTTCATCCTTTGGAGCCAAGATCTCCTCAATTGCATGCAACTCAAGCTCCCGCTCAAGGGACAATCGCATGGATTTGTCTTCATCAAATTTCACATCTCTTCAAACCACTATCATCCTGTGTGCTGGTAAGTACACTCGATAGTTGTGAGGTGTATCAGTGTACCCAAAAAATATCCCCAACTCTGTTGTTTTCTCTAGCTTCTTCTTGGCATCTTTGGTTACACGGTAATAAACAGATGAACCAAAAATTTTAGCATATGACACATCCAATATCTTACTTGAAAAATACTCCTCTGGTGTACTCATCCCATGTATTCGACGAGGACTTCTGTTTTGCACAAATGCTGTTGTATTGCATGCTTCCGCCCATAGATGCAATGAAAGGTCCTGATCATGCAACATAGTTCATGTTGCTCCCACAATAGTTCTGTTCTTTCTCTCTACAACCCCATTTTGTTATATGTTATGGGGTGAAATTAATTCTATTTGAATTCCTTCTGAGGCACAAAATTTCTTGAATTCATTAGAGATATATTCTCCACCATTGTTGCTCCTCAGAGCCTTCACCTTCTTCCCTATATCTTTCTCGACGAGTGTCTTGAACTCACAAAACTTAGAGAACATCTGATCTTTCTTCTACATGAATAAAATCCAATACTTTCTTGAAAAATCACCAACAAAAATAACATAATACCTGTGCTTTGACATGGAAGTTATCGAGAAAGATCCACACATGTCTGAGGGAACTCTCTCAAGGATTGCCTTAGCTCAACTTTCCTTATCATGAAAGGCGGATTTGGTATAATTCCCCAATGTACACCCTTTGCATGTATATCTCTGCACAAGTGCATGATCTTCAAAGCGTTGTGGTGTAGATGGCCCAACCTCCTGTGCCATAACTTGTCGATGTCTCAACTTTCCACCTTCTTTTCCTTAATGGTAAATGCTGTGCAATTGTCCACATCCATTTTATAGAGATTATTTACTTGAACCCCAATATTTTTTACTTGTCCTATGGCTTTGTGACAAAGGAATGCCTTTCCTTCACTAAATATCACATCATAGCCATGATCTTCCAACATAGAGACAAAAACCAAATTCTTCTTTAAACCAAGAACATAAATGACATATTTTAATGTGAATTTATTATCTAAATCCCTCTAAAAGGTAACCGTACTTACATCGGTAATGCTATACCTCCCTTCGTCATCCATATCGATGTGCATCTGGAGATTCTTCTCCTCCAAGCTACTGAAGAATTCTTTGTTTTCGGTCATATGGAATGAAGCTCCACTACCCAGGTACCACATAGACCCCAGCAATGATGACACCATGCATGCGATGAGGGTGAATTCCAATTCAAACTGTGAAGCCAATGCGTCACCTGCTGCTCCTCCTGAGGGCTTCTTGTTGTTATTCTTTTGTGGAAATTTTGTGGCATAGTGTCCATTCTCATGACAGTTGAAACATTTTTCCTTTGACAAATATCACTTCTTGCCTGACTTGTTAGACTCATATTTGGAATGGGACACCTTCCCTTTTCCTTTCTTCACCTTTCCATCCAAGGCACAATTATCCTCATCATCATTCTTTGATGAGGACCCATCTTTGGTGCTCCACCGAATTTATTCTTGTGCCAGATCAGACCATAGTCGCTCCCAATACGGTAGCTTCTCCCTCACATTAACAGATTCCTAATAGCTATTCCAGCTCTTGGGAAGGCCTAAAAGAGATAGGCTCACCAAATCATCCGAGGAAATAGTTATCCCAGCACTTCCAAGCTCATCTCGACACTGAGTGATCTTTTTCAAGTATTTTTGGATCGTGCCGCCCTTCTCCATTTTGATCTTCCCAAGCTTATATTTCATCACCAACTTCCTATGGTCACTGCTATTCTAATAGAGATCTGTCAAGGCCTTCCACGTCACATATGGTGTTGCCTTCCCATGAATACTCGAGACAATATGATCTCAAACTCCCTCTAACAATATCCTTCTCGCCTTTTCTACATTCTTCTTCCATTCATCATGAATTTGAACATCTGCTGCTGCGAACTCCAGGACATCAGTATCTATGAAAGCCTTCAGTCCATTGTCCTCGAGAAATAACTCCATCCTATCCTTCCATGCAATGTAATTCGAATTTCCCTCGAGTACATATTCGAGTCTCAATCCATTGAAAGAAATCTTGATCTATTGTTGGATCCCGAAGAATAAATCTACAAATTCAAACATGATCAAAACAAACTCTATTCTTCTCTTCTTATTGTGATTCCTGGATCTCTGATACCATGTAGAAAATATAACAATGGGATTCAAACTGATCTCTTAATGTACTAAAACAAGATACCGAATCCTTCTACAATTTGCGAAAACAAAACACTATCGCACAATAAAATAACAAGTAAGAGAAAGAGACAATCAATCTCACAACACAAGATGTATATGGGGAAAACACACTGCCTAAAACCCTGCTATATGTATATTATATAAATTCAAGACCATGAAACAATATAATGCTTCCTCTCTTAGAGAAACTCCTGCACTCTGCTAATTGTCTCACCCTGTTCTAAGCAATATCAACCAATTATTTAGGCAATTCTCAACCTCTGCTCAACCTGCCTTGCTCACGCATTCTTGGAGGAATTTTCGCCTTATTAAATAGGAAATTACCTTGAATTGATTACACAATGCATCCTTGGCCTCCACATGACTCTATAACTGACCTGTACAATTTTCTAATTATACAACTGATAGTTATCATCCCTTTAACCTCAGTCTCAACTGGGCCTTCCTTAGAACTAACATGCAACAACTATTTACAGTGAATTATCAGTTAACTGATTGATCACTACTTGTGAATTAAATCTGATTTAATTCATTAGACCTCTCACTAGCTCATCTCTCAATTAGAACTAGTTAAACTGATTTTCACTCAATTAATTGAGTTAACTAATTACAACTCACAAATAAATGTAACTGGACCCCCTTAAATCATGGAAGAACTCTACATGTCTCCTCTCTGACCCTCAACTCGAATTTCCTAAGCTAACTCAACCATTCTGACTTAGTTAACTAATACAAGTTGTCATGAGATAAAATTACAATTTCTCTTCCAATTTAATTAAGGGAAAATTAAATCAGAATCCCCCTTTGGGTGCCATTTGAACACAAAGGTTTACCTTCTCTTTCTTAGGAGAGATTAAGATTTATGTTTTGTATTTTGAGTTTCCTTTTCTTTCTTAATGTCTCCATGCCCAATGCGAAGGCACTAGGTTTGCAGTTCTTGATGCTTCACGTGTAGTCATCATCCCCAGTTGGAGCCGAATTTTGTCACTAGACTCCGCCCCCTTTACAACTATGATTTTTCTATGGGTTTTCCCTAGTGTTTCCCTCACCATATGACTTCCTCTCATTCCTATGATCAAAATCATGTGGTCAAATCTTCATAAAAAAATATTCATGTTTGTCCTGCATTAGATTTATTATTACAATAATCATTGTAAATTATAAAAATCATAATTATATTAAATAGAAACTCTGAAGTCTTAATCTGAAGCTAATAATTGCAATTTATTTTTATAAATGATAAGTTATATTTTTTTTTCCCAAGGAAAAATCGTAACTTTTATTAGGAAATAAGAGTTAAACGTTGTAGATGCATGAGCATATGCAGATCGACAAGTAGCTGAATATAGATAGTGCTGTAAGCATACAAAATAATACATCTGTTGTATGTGCGAGTGTTACAAAAAGATATAAAATACATTCTTCAAAAGTAGACAGTTGGAGAATATACATATATATGCTATGATAAAAAATGAGTGAAGATGTTTAGTAATCCTGTCTATCGGGGGCCGGCCCCGCGCCCATGTGTAGGAACAAATGGTCTGTGAAAATACTGATAGTAAGCATGTTCATTCTGTTCCTATACCTCCATGTGCGCTGTTAGTAAGTGCGTCGCCTCCTTGTAAAGGAGGTCGGAAATGGTGTTTCTCTCCCTGTAAATGTGCTGACATGAAATAGTATCAAAATGAGCTTTGAGTATGAGAGATTCAACCAATATATTCCGTAGTGTATTTGTGTAACATGTCGATAGTTCAGAAAACCAATCAACGACAATCTTAGAATCCCCGAAAATTTGAATAGCATGTATGTTTTTTGTGATTACGAACTGAAGTAGAAATAGGAGGCAAGATAGTTCAACAAAGTTATTGGTACCGCTGCCTAGTCCGACTTTGAATTTAAATGAGTGATGTGTAGAGAGGTGTAGGATAAAGCCACCACCACAACCATGATTCTGGGCAGACCCATCAAAGTATGCCCAAGGGAGTGTGTGGTCAATGAATTCAGGGGTGATAATGCGGGGCCAAAGGGGAGGAGGGTCATTAGGGATTAAATGGTAAATGGAGAGAATGTGAGCATCAGATGAGAGCCAATGGTGAGGGGAGTCATGGAAAATGGCCCAATTGCGGGCCATCCAAATGTTCCAGCAGATAAGTATGGGAAGGTTACGAAGCTTGATGGGATTATCAACAATTATAAGTTATAATAATTATTATAATAATTTGAAATTAAAAAAAGTAAATAATAAAAAATAAAAAATAAAACAAGATTAATTAATAATCAAAATACAAAGTTTTAACTATTATTAGAATAATTATAAAAAATTAAACAACTCCTATTTGTGGACATTGTACTCATATTTTTGAATGGATCTGTTAGATACATTGTATTTATGATAGTGTTTTGAATTTGTTTTGTAAGGCTACGAGAATGGAATCAAATGAGGAGAAATCAACATTATCTCATTTTGGTTGCTCGAAAGATGAGTTATCATATGCTATTAACCGCTTCCCATTTCACTTACTGGATATTGATGAGGGGTTAAAGTATTTAAGATTTTTCCTCAAGCCAAACAATTACAAAGATGCTGATTAGATGTAGGGAAAATTTTAAAAACCCCCCTAAATTTATATATATAATAAATGGGCGAATCTCCATGATACATAGGAAAAATGGAAGGCGATTTTATTAATAATATAATATGTATATATAATTTTTTGGCGAATCTCTCACGAGATTATACTATCTTGTAAAATCATGGCGAATCACCAATACAAATGGTGAATCACTACTACAAAATGGTGAATCGTTGTTTAGTGGAGTTCGGGGTGTTGGTTCCAATGAATATATGGTAGTTGAACCAGGAGTAGAAGGAAGAGAACCACCGAGACCAAGCATGGCACATGGTGACTCGTGAGGGAAGTAGTTCTTGTGCAGTTTGGAAAACACGTTATTCTAGTTCTGCTAAGCGTAGTGTTGTTTCTCATTCTACTACTAGCACTGATATTGAGGTTGGAGAGGAGTTTGAGGAAGCATGGAAGGTAGCAGTGGTGAAGAATTACAAAGAGTACCCCATGATGGGCTCCATTTTTCCCTTTGGTATTTGTGCCTGCAAGATCTTATGTCCATTGAACCAACAATTAAACGTTCAACCAACAATCAACTTGACTGAGTTTTCTCTAAGCAAAATTTCTTTAGTGGTTAGTTTCCAATTGGCCAAGTTTCCTTTCGCTGAATTATTCTAGTGGGACCGAGTTGCAAGTTACAGTCATTGTATTTTTCTTTGTAAATTCCCTGTGGGTCGAAACCTTGATTTTCTAGATTAATTAATGAAGAAGAATTGTTGTGGGTCTTTATCTGTTGTAATGTGTGATTGATATCTCTTTGATTTTATTTCCACTCCATATAAATTTTTGAATGTTAAAATACCAATGATTTTATTTTTCAAGAATTCAGAATTTATTTGGTTGATAAAATAAATTTTTGGGAATAAATAATTGTTGTGATAAAATAATTATAGGCTAGTATTAGGAGTTTCAACAGATTGTGAGGGCATTGGTATGGTTTTGTACAAAATTTCAAACATGGCATGCATCCTCAATAGGAGTTCCTATCCATGTCACATTCGAAGCAATAGATTTAAGTACTAAATTCAAAGAATGCATGATGCAAGGCGTCGAAAATATTTGTGGATATTTAGGTTCCACAATCATGTCTTGTCATTGTAAATAGATGCATTTTCTGTAATAATTTGCACACAAGAATCAACACCTACGTCTTTAATAACTTTCACGAACAACTCACCTATATATTGTGCATCCTTGTATTTTCCAAGAACATCCACTGCCTTCAAGAAGATTGTTCCATTCAAGAAAGCTACCATGAAGTTGATGAGTGGATGGTGTGCTACATTTGTCCATCCATTAGAAATAGTACTAACACCAGATAAGGGCTATGATGATTCAATAGGCTCTAGCATATTATCCACCTCCTTCTTTGCCTTTACCAACAATGTGGTTCTAAGCTTTTCTAACTAGGAGGCATGTACCTTGTATCTCAACGAATTAAGGTGACTGTGCAACATTAAATGAGATGAAGTTGAGATAAAGGAAAAAAACCCAATGGTAAGATCAATCTCCTCCTTCCTCACTTGCTGAATTATCTTGTCCATTTGGTCAACTTCCCTCTTTTTTGTTGCTCGATGCACTGCCACTCTTAGATGGATAATTATTTGATGATTTCCTCAAGATTGGAAGAGGATCCTCATTCTTGGTTTTCTTAGATGTTGCTGCCACCAAGTCAACATTGGCCTCTCTTTCGAATTATTTTCATTTGGATGCACTCACTTCTGGACATGCTCCAAGTACACAAGGTGTGTCCAACAAATGGCACATAACTTGGAAGGAAGTGATCTTAAATTGATTAAGGAGAAAATTACACGTCCAAAGAACATTTCCTCCGCCCTTTAGTTTGGCCCTAGGCCCTTGCTATCTTGTAACATGCTTCCACAATGGACACTTTTTCTCCCGAGCCCACAATTTTGCTAAAATAATGTATTTTCAACATTTGAAGCTATTGTTGTAGCCCCACGTCCAACAGATGGAGCACGAACAGACTCTGAAGAAAAATGAAGGAGGGGGACAGCATCAACGGGGTAATTACTCCCTTTCCTCTAGCTTCCCTTGGTGATTGAGCCATGATTTCTGCGAAATGAAGAAGAAAATGGACTATTGTAGGAAGAAACTTGAAAATTGGTGGACAAATCCATTTGCCGAGCACTTGGAATCCTTTCAGAGGAAGAAACTTGAAGATTGGTGGACAAATCCAGTTGCCTAGCACTTGGAATCCATTTGTAAGAAAAAACTTAAAGACTGGTGGACAAATCCACTTGGCCAACACTTGTAATCCTTTATAACACTGCACAATAATCCTCAGTTGCTGTGATAGTCACTGTGCCTCAGTTGTTGCTCAGAGATTGTTTGTGACACTTGTTTGAAACCTACGTTTGAGGAGGCTTAATTTTTCAAGCTTGTTCGAGTACAATGTACAATATTAATTTTTTCTTAGATGCAGTGCCAGAACTTTACAACTTGTCTTTTGGTGCTCTGGGGAATCAGACACATTGCGTTTGCAGTAGCAACTTAGGTTTTACATAGATGTCCTGTATTTGAAAAACACTGTTGATATGATGAATTTGGAATGGCGTTATGAGAGGCATCGAAGGCAATCCTTCAATTCAACTTTGGTGAATGTTGGAGTCAAGCTTGGGAGTTGTCAGGTTCTCTCTAGCAATGGGAATTGTGGCATTAATGTAGCTGACTGTGACTAATTACAACTAATGCATTCAAAGTGGTACTTATAAAACATATTAAAGGACAAGGGAATTTAGGCATTTCAAATAATTATGGGTTCATTTTCAGTGCATTCATGTAGACATTCCCTCGTGGAGTGGAAGTTCCACCCGCAATGGGTTTAATATGTCTTATAAATTGTAGAACAAAAGCACCATGAGTTTTCTGTGGCAGAGTATTTCTAGGAATATTGGGAGTTGTGTCAGAAGTACCGGAGGTATGTGTGTATTGTGCAATCCATGTCAGTTCGAACTTCGTATATTTAAGAGGGAGCATTGACCAGTGCTTCCCTGGGAGTTCCACATCGATATGGCATGTATACTTGTCCCTTTGGGTTATCTTCCTCCAGCAAAAGTCCAGATCAGTTATAGTTGGTCTTTTGTACAAGTGCTATTTTCATGAGTTGCATTGATATGTTGGTTTAGTCACTTTTTATTAAAGCAGCTAAGCTTTGTCTTAATAACTGCCCAAAGTCAGTCTGTAAGTTAGTTTACAATCATAATTGTTGGTTAAAGTGCCAGCTAATGGCATAGACGTACTGCCTTTATACACATAGATACAAAGGCAAATAGTCTTAGATCAAATTTTGGGACTGATGACTATGTATTGCCTATAGGTACAGCTGGAGTGATTTTGTAAATCCTTTAATATTTAAGTTTAGCTGTCCTTGTTGGTGTTAAAAAAAAACGAAAAACAAAACAAAACAAAAAAACAACTTTGTATGGCAAAAGCATGTGCTTGGGGCCAATAAATGGTTATATCCAGCCTACTCATCCAGCAGAAAGTGATTCTGAATAAAGATGTAGTGGGAAAGATCACTTCAATCATCCATATTAGTCCCCTAGTATCATGTCTACCCACAGTGTTTTGTGCAAGTGATGATTTTGTATGGCTTTCTTTTAACTATCTATGACAAGGAGATGTTGAGCTATTAAAGATACAAAAGGGTATAGTAGATCACTGGTGGGATAGATTCCTAGAAAGCAGAGCATTTGAGTTGACAGACACCTGAGATGCCAGACTGTTAGATGCTTCTAACTGCTTCATGGTTCCTTCAATTGTAAACTTTAAGTATACTGAGTGTTGCACCCTATTCTCCCTTTGTCTAGAATGTTATTAAATTCTCATATTTTACAGGTCTCTGGTGAGATAAATAGTACTGTTATTCTGATTGTATATATATATCTCGCACAATTTCTTGTTAGCAGAATTGAGAGGGCTTGGTACAAAGTTCAAACTGTTGTATATTTCACTATGTTCTTGGTTAAATGGGAATTCTTTGGAATGAACAAGATATGTTATAATTGTGATAATATGATGGTTATAAGAAATGGGATGCTCTGGAATAATACTGAGGATGATGTGCACTGGGGTCAAATGGTGAAGAAAGTCTTATGACCTTTTGGGTGGCAAATATTCGTATACATTTTTATAGGTTGTCATGCTTCCCACAACAGATCCATCAAAGTTTTTAACTAACCATAAAATTATATATTCAAAATTATGTTTGGAAGACAGACATGCATCGAGTGGTCCTATGTAGTAGAGTATGTTTGGCAGTTTAATAATGGATATTTTGCATATTACAAGCACCGGGTGGATTTGAAATGAAGGTGCCAAGTTGGATAATTCAATTGAGCAAGAAACAATGTTAGGATCCATTGTCCATGACAACTCTTTGTTCCATGAAAAATGAAAGGTTAGTATGCTCCCTTCTAATGAATTCAGTTACCTATATGTGTCACTTGACTAAATCTGTTGTTTCACCATGTGGTGGTGCCAACTATTTATAAATGGGAAGCTATATTGCAGATTCGTGATAAGTGATTGACATTATTTCTATTTGCTAGAATTATTTTCCTTGATATGTACATTTGAGCACTGAACATAGTAGTCAGAACTGGAACTCGATTCCCAAAATCACAAAATGGGCCAGAACTGGGAAAAAACTGGGTTGAAGAACTGGACCACAAAATAATACCTAAAATACTCAAATTTGAATTAAAAAAATAGATCCATGTAACAATGTAAATCCAAACCATTAGACACTAAATGTTCAAAGTTTGCTTGTGCATGGTAAAAGGTGAATACATTATAATGGAATCATGACATAAGTTTTGGGATTACATATAGTTGAACTTCTGAGTGAAAATACATAAACAATTAAGCTTCTAAATGGCCTCTAGACTCAAGAGTCCAAAACATCATACTATTAACTAATCAGTCACCTGCAGGGAAAATTTTAACTACCGATCCATTTGTAGGAAAAAAATTAAAGACTGGTGGAAAAATCCACTTGGCCAACACTTGTAATCCCTTCTAACACTGCACAATAATCCTCAGTTGCTGTGATAGTCACTGTGCCTCAGTTTCTGCTCAGAGATTGTTTGTGACATTTGTTTGAAACCTAAGTTTGAGGAGGCTTAATTTGTCAAGCTTGTTCGAGTACAATGTACAATATTAGTTTTTGCTTAGATGCAGTGCCAGAACTTTACAACTTGTTTTTTGGTGCTCTGGGGAATCAGACACATTGTGTTTGCAGTAGAAATTTAGGTTTTACACAAATGTCCTGTATTTGAAAAACACTGTTGATATGATGAATTTGGAATGGCGTTATGAGAGGCATCGAAGGCAATCCTTCAATTCGACTTTGGTGAATGTTGGAGTCAAGCTTGGGAGTTGTCAGGTTCTCTCTAGCAATGGGAATTGTGGCATTAATGTAGCTGACTGTGACTAATTACAACTGATGCATTCAAAGTGGTACTTATAAAACATATTAAAGGACAAGGGAATTAGGCATTTCAAATAATTATGGGTTCATTTTCAGTGCATTCATGTAGACATTCCCTCGTGGAGTGGAAGTTCCACCCGCAATGGATTTAATAATGTCTTATAAATTGTAGAACAAAAGCACCATGAGTTTTCTATGGCAGAGTCTTTCTAGGAATATTGGGAGTTGTGTCAGAAGTACCGGAGGTATGTGTGTATTGTGCAATCCATGTCAGTTCAAACTTCATATATTTAAGAGGGAGCATTGACCAGTGCTTCCCTGGGAGTTCCACATCGATATGGCATGTATACTTGTCCCTTTGGGTTATCTTCCTCCAGCAAAAGTCCAGATCAGTTTTAGTTGGTCTTTTGTACAAGTGCTATTTTCATGAGTTGCATTGATATGTTGGTTTAGTCATTTTTTATTAAAGCAGCTAAGCTTTGTCTTAATAACTTCCCAGAGTCAGTCTGTAAGTTAGTTTAGAATCATAGTTGTTGGTTAAATTTCCAGCTAATGGCATAGACGTACTGCCTTTATACACATAGATACAAAGGCAAATAGTCTTAGATCAAATTTTGGGACTGATGACTATGTATTGCCTACAGGTACAGCTGGAGTGATTTTGTAAATCCTTGTATATTTAAGTTTAGCTGTCCTTGTTGGTGTTAAAAAAAAAAAACAAACAAAAAAACAACTTTGTATGGCAAAAGCATGTGCTTGGGGCCATGAAATGGTTATATCCAACCTACTCGTCCAACAGAAAGTGATTATGAATAAAGATGCAGTGGGCAAGATCACTTCAATCATCCATATTAGTCCCCTAGTATCATGTCTACCCACAGTGTTTTGTGCAAGTGATGATTTTGTATGGCTTTATTTTAACTATCTATGACAAGGAGATGTTGAACTATTAAAGATACAAAAGGGTATGGTAGATCACTGGTGGGACAGATTCCTAGAAAGCAGAGCATTTGAGTTGACAGACACCTGAGATGCCAGACTGTTAGATGCTTCTAACTGCTTCGTGGTTCCTTCAATTGTAAACTTTAAGTATATCGAGTGCTGCACCCTATTCTCCCTTTGTCTAGAATGTTGTTAAATTCTCATATTTACAGGTCTCTGGTGAGATAAATAGTACTGTTATTCTGATTGTATATATATATGTCACACAATTTCTTGTTAGCAGAATTGAGAGGGCTTGGTACAAAGTTAAAACTGTTGTATATTTCACTATGTTCTTGGTTAAATGGGAATTCTTTGGAATGAATAAGATATGTTATAATTGTGATAATATGATGGTTATAAGAAATGGGATGCTCTGGAATAATACTGAGGATGATGTGCATTGGGGGTCAAATGGTGAAGAAAGTCTATGACCTTTTGGGTGGCAAATATTCGTATACATTTTAATAGGCTGTCATGCTTCCCACAACAGATCCATCAAAGTTTTTAACTAACCATAAAATTATATATTCAAAATTCTGTTTGGAAGACAGACATGCATCGAGTGGTCCTATGTAGTAGAGTATGTTTGGCAGTTTAATAATGGATATTTTGCATATTACAAGCACCGGGTGGATTTGAAATGAAGGTGCCAAGTTGGATAATTCAATTGAGCAAGAAACAATGTTAAGATCCATTGTCCATGACAACTCTTTGTTCCATGAAAAATGAAAGGGCAGTATGCTCCCTTCTAATGAATTCGCTTACCTATATGTGTCACTTGGACTAAATCGTTGTTTCACCATGTGGTGGTGCCACCTATTTATAAATGGGAAGCTATATTGCAAATTCGTGATAAGTGATTGACACATTGCTTCTATCGGCTAGAATTATTTTCCTTGATATGTACATCTCAGCACCGAACATAAGAAGTCGAATCGGGAATCGGATTCCCAAAATCACAAAATGGGCCAGAACTGGGAAAAAACTGGGTTGAAGAACTGGACCACAAAATAATACCTAAAATAATCAAATTTGAATTAAAAAAATAGATCCATGTAACAATGTAAATCCAAACCATTAGACACTAAATGTTCAAAGTTTTCTTGTGCATGGTAAAAGATGAATATATTATAATGGAATCATGACATAAGTTTTGGGATTACATATAGTTTAACTTCTGAGTGAAAATACATAAACAATTAAGCTTCTAAATGGCCTCTAGACTCAAGAGTCCAAAACATCATACTATTAACTAATCAGTCATCTGCAGGGAAAATTTTAACTACCGATCCATTTGTAGGAGAAAACTTAAAGACTGGTGTACAAATCCACTTGGCCAACACTTGTAATCCCTTCTAACACTGCACAATAATCCTCAGTTGCTGTGATAGTCACTGTGCCTCAGTTGCTGCTCAGAGATTGTTTGTGACACTTGTTTGAAACCTAAGTTTGAGGAGGCTTAATTTTTCAAGATTGTTCAAGTACAATGTACAATATTAGTTTTTTCTTAGATGCAGTGCCAGAACTTTACAACTTGTTTTTTGGTGCTCTGGGGAATCAGACACATTGTGTTTGTAGTAGCAACTTAGGTTTTACACAAATGTCCTGTATTTGAAAAACACTGTTGATATGATGAATTTGGAATGGCGTTATGAGAGGCATCGAAGGCAATCCTTCAATTAGACTTTGGTGAATGTTGGAGTCAAGCTTGTGAGTTGTCAGGTTCTCTCTAGCAATGGGAATTGTGGCATTAATGTAGCTGACTGTGACTAATTACAAGTGATGAATTCAAAGTGGTACTTATAAAACATATTAAAGGACAAGGGAATTTAGGCATTTCAAATAATTATGGGTTCATTTTCAGTGCATTCATGTAGACATTCCCTCGTGGAGGGGAAGTTCCACCCGCAATGGGTTTAATAATGTCTTATAAATTGTAGAACAAAAGTACCATGAGTTTTCTGTGGCAGAGTCTTTCTAGGAATATTGGGAGTTGTGTCAGAAGTACCAGAGGTATGTGTGTATTGTGCAATCCATGTCAGTTCGAACTTCATATATTTAAGAGGGAGCATTGACCAGTGCTTCCCTAGGAATTCCACATCGATATGGCATGTATACTTGTCCCTTTGGGTTATCTTCCTTCAGCAAAAGTCCAGATCAGTTATAGTTGGTCTTTTGTACAAGTGCTATTTTCATGAGTTGCATTGATATGTTGGTTTAGTCATTTTTTATTAAAGCAGCTAAGCTTTGTCTTAATAATTGCCCAGAGTTATCTGTAAGTTAGTTTACAATCATAATTGTTGGTTAAATTGCCAGCTAATGGCATAGACGTACTGCCTTTATACACATAGATACAAAGGCAAATAGTCTTAGATCAAATTTTGGGACTGATGACTATGTATTGCCTACAGGTACAGCTGGAGTGATTTTGTAAATCCTTGTATATTTAAGTTTAGATGTCCTTGTTGGTGTTAAAAAAAAAAACAAAAAAAAAACAAAACAAACAAACAACTTTGTATGGCAAAAGCATGTGCTTGGGGCCATGAAATGGTTATATCCAGCCTACTCGTCCAACAGAAAGTGATTCTGAATAAAGATGCAGTGGGCAAGATCACTTCAGTCATCCATATTAGTCCCCTAGTATCATGTCTACCCCCAGTGTTTTGTGCAAGTGATGATTTTGTATGGCTTTCTTTTAACTATCTATGACAAGGAGATGTTGAGCTATTAAAGATACAAAAGGGTATGGTAGATCACTGGTGGGACAGATTCCTAGAAAGCAGAGCATTTGTGTTGACAGACACCTGAGATGCCAGACTGTTAGATGCTTCTAACTGCTTCGTGGTTCCTTCAATTGTAAACTTTAAGTATACCGAGTGTTGCACCCTATTCTCCTTTTGTCTAGAATGTTATTAAATTCTCATATTTTACAGGTCTCTGGTGAGATAAATAGTATTGTTATTCTGACTGTATATATATATGTCGCACAATTTCTTGTTAGCAGAATTGAGAGGGCTTGGTACAAAGTTCAAACTGTTGTATATTTCACTATGTTCTTGGTTAAATGGGAATTCTTTGGAATGAATAAGATATGTTATAATTGTGATAATATGATGGTTATAAGAAATGGGATGCTTTGGAATAATACTGAGGATGATGTGCACTGGGGTCAAATGGTGAAGAAAGTCTTCTGACCTTTTGGGTGGCAAATATTCGTATACATTTTTATAGGCTGTCATGCTTCCCACAACAGATCCATCAAAGTTTTTAACTAACCATAAAATTATATATTCAAAATTCTGTTTGGAAGACAGACATGCATCAAGTGGTCCTATGTAGTAGAGTATGTTTGGCAGTTTAATAATGGATATTTTGCATATTACAAGCACCAGGTGGATTTGAAATGAAGGTGCCAAGTTGGATAATTCAATTGAGCGAGAAACAATGTTAAGATCCATTGTCCATGACAACTCTTTGTTCCATGAAAAATGAAAGGTCAGTATGCTCCCTTCTAATGAATTCAGTTACCTATATGTGTCACTTGACTAAATATGTTGTTTCACCATGTGGTGGTGCCAACTATTTATAAATGGGAAGCTATATTGCAGATTCATGATAAGTGATTGACATTGCTTCTATCTGCTAGAATTATTTTCCTTGATATGTACATCTGAGCACTGAACATAGTAGTTAGAACTGGAACTGGATTCCCAAAATCACAAAATGGGCCAAAACTGGGAAAAACTGGGTTGAAGAACTGGACCACAAAATAATACCTAAAATACTCAAATTTGAATTAAAAAAATAGATCCATGTAACAATGTAAATCCAAACCATTAGACACTAAATGTTAAAATTTTTCTTGTGCATGGTAAAAGGTGAATATATTATAATGGAATCATGACATAAGTTTTGGATTACATATAGTTGAACTTCTGAGTGAAAATACATAAACAATTAAGCTTCTAAATGGCCTCTAGACTCAAGAGTCCAAAACATCATACTATTAACCAAATGAGTACATAACTCATTAGCACAAATTTGAAGTTTACTTTCTCTTGGTCAATGGCTCCAACAGCTGCTGCCATTCAATTTTTAAAAACAGTTGGCAGGGGCACCTACCTGTTTGACCGAGGAGCAACAGTACGGTGGTCATGCCCATGAGTGTACTTCTGTCTGATTAGCATTGTTTGAAAACCCCTTGTTGAAATATTGCTTGCTTAGAAGCTAAGCAAGATTGAACGACATCCCATTCTCTATCCTGGAACTCCAGCCTTTACAAGAGCTTCACCATAAAAATAAGTAAATATATACAAATTAAAGAAAGCCACGAACCAAAGTTTAATTGAACAAATTGTTCAACGGGAAAAAGGAAGATAGATAATTTTGATCTCAAGTTCTTAGCATAAGCTTGTTCAAAGAGGAGTTAATTTTGATATCTAGTTATTTACGCATAAATTGTGAAGCAACATTTAAAAGGATCCATATTGTCAGCTAGTAGGAAGAGTGATGTGTGATACACAGAACATGTATTGTACACAAAATCTGGAAAGTTATAATAGTACTTGTTTTGTATTCCCTTCAATCATGCCCTTCCTTCGAACAGTGTCGACCAAAATTTCACGAGTGCTTGAACAAGGATGAAGCCTTTCTCCATCATTTGATCCCAAAGTTTACAAGCTTTGCTCAGCTTTTCTTCTCAGCAAAGACCTCCAATGACCAGACTATAAGTATGCTCATCCGGATAACAACCACTCTCTATCATTTCTTCAAAAAGTTCAACCGCCTCACTTATTCTAAACGATTTGCAAAGCCCATTTATTAAAGCATTGTATGAAGCCACATCAGGATTAATTCCCTTTCTTACCGTCAGATAGCAGATCACGGGCCTGGTCAGTCCTACCCATCCTGCAGAAGTGGTTAATCACAGTGGTATAGGTAATCACATCAGGCATAAAACCTTCCGTCCACATCTTATGGAAAAGCTCCTCTACAAGGTCAGGATGACCTTCTTCAAAAAAGCCATTTATCAGTGTAGTGTAGGTGACAATATCTGGAACAATACCTTTCTGTAACATTTCACTCAGCAGCTTATAAGCAGTACCAGTTCTACGAAGTTTTCAAAGTGCATTAATAAGTGTGTTGTATGAAACAACATCACTTAAGCCAGCAACCTCCATCATTTGAGATACTAGCAGATAGCCTTTCTCCACTTTGTTTGCCCTGTAGAAGCCAACAATTAGCTCATTGTAACTATAGCTGTTAGGAACAATACCCTTATTTGTCATTTTAAGAAACAGCCTCTGAGACTCATTCAAATGGCCTTCCTTGGAGTGATAGTTGATCAAAGTATTGTAAGTAACCACATCTGGAAGGCAGCCATTCCTCTCCATAAAGGCAGCAAGAATTTCAGCTTTGGACCCTTTTCCTGCTTTGCGAAAAGTGCCAATCAGGGCATTATATACAGAGCCAGGACCAACGTTAGACACTCCATGCAATGCTCAGACCACCATTCATATTTGGGAAACCGGGCCAACCAGGGGCAAGACCAGCAACAACGTCATTCCATGTTGGGTTTGGAAAACTCTAGCCATATGACCAAGCACCTCCAAAAAAACGCAGCCCCAGCAGGCCGATTCTCCCATTTCGATGGCAGATCCATATGTGGCCGAAGGGTTGCTGGATTGATATGAGTAGACACCTCTTTTCCAGACCGACTCCATTGTCGACTCCAACCCTGCAGCCATACTGGATATTGGGGCGAATGCAGTTCCAAAACCCTCGAGCCTAGTAAATCGGGGCGAATATAAACCAAAACTGTCCAGACCACTAAATGCGGAGGCGAATCCAACGTTTTATGTTTTATGCGCCCTTATATTTTTGGGCTAAAGCATAATAATTATTTATTTTTAAAATAATTTTGGGACTAATTTTACAAAACTATACAAAAAGGTTTTATATAAAAAATTCGCCCCAATAAAATCTAAAACCCCTTAAATTTCGCCTTTGGGCTAAAATTCGCCCCTAAAATTTTCCCTGATTAGATGTGGCTATTATAAAAAAATAAAAAAAGGATAAATATCTGGTACCATCTTTGGTTATCTCGTGCGGGGAGACTAGTTCTCATCAAATATGTTCTCAAGGCCACACCTATATATTGGATGTCATTATCATGGATACCTAAGGGAATCCTTCCAAAAATTCAAAGGTTTTGTTGTGGTTTCTTATGGCGGGGAAAAAGGAGGGTCGTACTTTTACTTGGGTTAGATGGGAGAGAATAACTCTTCCTAAGAGATGGGGAGATTGGGGTATGAAAAAATTATATTGTTTTTCACAAGCTCTAGCTGCTAAAGTGGGATAGCGACTGTTAACATTGGAGATTTTATGGGCAGAGGTTGTAATAAGAAAATATATAGCCCCACTCTCAAGGGAAGAATGGATTCGATTTCTGAATAAGAACATGATGAACATATTGACGGTTTGGAGAGAAGTACTAAAATCCTTTGGATTTATCAGTGATGGATTAGCCTGGCGTGTGGGATTTGGTGAGAGGGTTCACATTGGGATTGATCCATGGTATGGAAGTGGAAATTCTCACCTCCTTCCACCTGAATTAATTGAAGTTCCGCTAGAGTAGGGAAATATGACACTAAATTAGATAGATGACCTAGAAAATTCTACTATTTGGGGTAAAAAATGGTTATTGTCTTAGAAATTAAATTTGCTGGAGCATTAGCATAGGAGGTGTCACCAATACAAAAATGCATTATCCACATCACATGTAAGATTACATGATAGACATGATGAACTCATCTGGATCCATTTTCCCCTTGGGAGTATACACCAAAAGAAGGATATATATTTATATACGCTAATAATGAACCAAAAGCAATATCCTGGTGGGGGAGAATGTTATGGAAATTGAAGAGCCCAAAAAAAACTATATTATTTATGTGGTGTTTTTTAGAGAAAAAAATCCCCATTGGAGATAATTTGAAAAGGATATCCTTCCAGGGTCCAACATGGTGCGCGATGTGTAATAATAATGAGGACAATTTTAATAACTTATTTATACATTGTACATATTCAACACAAATTTGGAACCTAATCTATCAATCAATTGATATTCATATAAGATAGCACGAGGATAATATCAATGATGCCTGGATGTCATGGTGGGATGAGACAAAATCACATAAACAAAGGAATATCCCTCTTCTGGTGTGTTGGGAAAGATGGCTTAGCAAGAATAAAAAATATTCCATGACTCATTTAAACATTCAGAACATATCAGAGCTAAGATAATGGCTATTTACAATCTGCTTATTATTCCTCACGAAGAGCATCAACATAGATCCCAAAACATTATTACTAAAACTATTAATCGTACAATACCCTAGGCATATTTTGATGGTTCATCTCAACATGATAAAAATGGCATTGGTGCAGTTCTCTATTTAAATGATGACCATTATTTCAAATTAAAAATGGGTTTGGGTATTGGTACAAATAGTTATGATGAGTTATATAGCCTTAGATTTCTCTTCGTTTTTGCCATTGAAAAAGGGTGTCACCAGCTACAGGTCTATGGAGATTCTAGAATTGTCATTAACTGGTTTAATCAGTAGTAAGTATGTCACGTGCACACACAGGAATTTGCTAGAAGAGGTTATTTTATTATATGAAAATTTTAATAATGTTTCCTGTCATCACATCTATAGGGAAAGGAACACACTTTTTGAATTTCTATCCAAGGAGGCCTCGCAATAGGAGCATGGTCTTTGGTTGATTTCTGAGCATGATGGACTGAAACATTACCAATATTACCACAAGCCATTTGTCGATAGACCTCAGTAGGACAATGCACTAGTTCGACTTCACATGTTCTATTCAACATTTTGACAATTTTGTTTATTGTATTTATATATGATGATATTAGTAGTTATTTATGGATTGACAATTTGATATTTTTTTGTAAATTTTGAACATCTGATCTTGGCTTTCAGTTGATATTTATCAAGATCAATTTTTTGAGGCAGTTTTGCGGAGTGGTCTCAATAGATCACCATTTTGGATATGCTTTTAAAAGCATCTACAACACACAATTTTCACTATTTTATATAATGGAAATTAAGATTTTTCCTTGGGGAAAAATCTTAATCCAACATAATAAAACAAATTACATATGAATTAAATATAATATAAAAAACTAAATAAATTAAAATATATAAAATATAAATCCTTACCTCATTCCTTACTTCATGCATTATAATATACTTTCGACATAAAATTAAATAGGCTATGTAGGTGGATCATATAAACTCCATAACCAAATTTAATACACCTTATAATATATGATCCTAGGTGACATGATATTTGATGAAGGTGGATATATTCATATTACACGTCCAACGTAAATACCATTTTAAATATTTCATTCCCCATTAACATAAAGCTTACCACATGATGTTCTTCGACTTTAAGCATAAGGTTTTAACTCATGCCCCGGGTCCAACCTAGAGCATTAACCTTCGAGCCTATTCTCACCTGATGAACTGCAATCACACTATCAAAATACCTCGACGGTTTAGATTTTTTAGGCCAAAATGGTCTTCTCCTTTCTCTCTCCTCTTGTTGACCCGAAGGGGTATTCATATGGGTTTTAAGAGCTTTAATCAAAGTTTAGAACACACACACACATGTAGACTTGTATGTGTTTGATACTATCGAGCCTTGCTCAAAATTTGAACCATGGATACATTTTCTCACGTCAGTCGTTGATCAAAACCAATTTGACCGATGAAAATTCATTGGGTGCAACTTGCCTTTAACTTACATTTTTTCTCCAACGAACGACGAAATTTAGTTTGATTTATTTAAAGGTTTTGTGCATTTATATTGTTTATACGTTGAATGAATTAAAACATATATTATGTGTATTTTGGAAAGTCAAATTTTATACGCTATTATTTAGTTTATATAATTTTGTTTTTGTTTACAGGTTAGGCATTTTAATAAATTGTTGGAGAAATATTTGAGTGAGAATTGATACAAAGGATGAAACATATATTTTGTTTAGTCCAAATATTTTTTTAATGTGGTTCACAGACACTAAATGGCTGCTACATCCACGAGAAAATCCAGGTAGATCAACCTGAAGGGATCTACCTGTCGGCCAAACTAGCAAGGGCTAATCCCAAGGGCGTCGAGGAGATTTGACTCTGTAATCTCTTGATAGGCAAGGTAAGCAACAAGAACTCGTCTAGTTGAGATATCCCTTGGGGATTTTTAGTCAAAATAATTATTATTGATATAATTTTATTTGGTTAGTTATAAGAACTAAACGTGAAGCTAACTCCCAACAACATTAAAAAATATGTAAGCATTCATTTGAGGGGTTCGAAAGGGGATAGATTAGAGGATGGAAGGCTGGAGATGAAGACATATTTTTTGCTGCCATAATGCACTTTTTTGAAAATGCAACAATGAAGTATCAATTTTGATTTTCCTTAATCAATTTGAGAACAATTCGAAATTCCACATCAGCAGATAACTTGGAGGAGTTAACTGAGGTGACATGGCTCTTGTCACTCAGTTAAGAACACTGAATTCAAGTTAATGAGTTCAAGTTTAGTTTAATTTAGTTGATTCCTAAAAAATAGGAGTCAAGCTTAGTTAATTCGAGTTAGGGGCATGCAATTCAATTGTGTGCAATGGGTTCCTAAATTTTAGGAGCCTAGGTTGAGTTAATTTCAGTTGTAGCAATTTAATTTAGTTAAATTGAGTTATGGTGAGTTAAACTAGTTCCAAATGTTGAAGAAACTAGTGGAAGGTCAAGTTGTGCAGTGTAACTTCAATTACACTTCAATGTTTAACGAGTTAATGGATCAATCAACCTAAATTAACACATGCATGCATGAAATTTGAGTTAACTAGTTGATATTGGAGTTCAAGTGCAGTGTAATATCAATTATATAATTTTCCAAGTTGTACAGGTGGTGCATGCAGTCAAAGAAAGGCCTAAAGGAATTGTGCAATTCTTAATGAGAAATTTCCCTAATTAATATGGGTTAATTCCTCATCCAACAACGCAAGGAAATAGGAGCTTGGAGGCTAGGAAATTTGGCTAAGTATTGGTCAGATTCAGCCAGTCAGGTAGAGGATAGAAGATACATGTGCAGGTTGTGCTCAAGCTTGAGCAAGCATATTGCATTCATCCATTTTCTTTGATTAATGCAATACAAACAGTAAGGGGCTTTGAGTAGTAGCTTTCCCCTAGATAAATATTTGTGCATGTGTGATGTTTCCTTTTGCATGTTAATGATATGTTTTCTCAATTGCGAGTTAACTTCCAAAGATCAGTAGAGTAGCTTCTAGTGTTGTGATATAGTAAATTTCATAAGCAATTTAGAATCTATACATTAATTTCTACACACTTTTTGCAGTGATTCTTCTCATTGTGACTGTGAGGTTTTAATGAATAATATCATTATTCTTTTCTTTTCTTATTCTCCCTATGTGTTCTGCGTAACATAGGGTTTATATTTGTTGCTTTATTGTGCAAGATTTTTGATTTTACCTGATTTTACAACAATCTTGGATGCAAAAATGTTTTAAATGTTTTTTATACATGATATTTAAGGGGTTTTGGATCATATTTGAGTTTATTTGTTGCAGGTTGTAACTCTAAATGATACATGTTATCTAGGGTTTCTTACATGTTAAACTTAACTGTCATAAAACTAGTTTTTCTATTTACTTTTTTCTTTTAATTTTATTGTTATTCTTCCTTGTGTTTATTTTGTTGGCACATGTGATTGATTGGGAATAATTTGATGTGACCATGTTCTTTGATCTTTCACACATAAGTTTGATTTAATCTTTTTCGAATATTTATTATTTATAAATTATTAAGTCAAATATTCTAATTTTTATGTTGAAGGGTAAATAGATAATGATACTTGAAGTCATATTATTTTAAATGCATATTTCAATTAGATGCATTTAAGCCACTTTGTTTTAATTTCCTTCTTTCCTCTTTTTTTTTTTTTTTTAAATTCTCACTAACCTTCGTTGTGTGTGAATTATGATATATTATTTTAACCTCATTTTGTCATAAACATTATTTTATTTAATAAGTTTTATATTGTGTGTTCCTACTAGCTATATTTCCCCAAAATCTTATTTGATTTAAAACACCCTTTTATCATTAATCTCACCTTATCATTTCATTTTTAAAGAGTATTAGACACAGAGAATGCCCTGTGAGGTGGAGATAAGCCAACCCTTTTCACTTGAAGGGGGAGGATTCTTAAAATCCTTAGCGAATGTCTTCTCAGTTACCGGGACAATCCAAGAACCAACATTCTTCTAGCGTCGTTGCAGGGAATCAAATTGACAAGGTTTTGTTTTCCTGGTAGTTGGATTGATTGGTTAAATTAGTGATCTACTAGTGAACAGGTCACAGTTGCAAGCACCTTAAAAGTTTCCAAGTATATATTCCTTTGTTTTCTTGTTTTCATGTTTTCATGTTGACTCCTTGGTTACTTAAATTGATTTTTCTACGTCTTCTATTTCTAAACGATTTGACCCACTTAACTTTTGTAATATACCAAGTTTTCTAAATCAAATGTCAAATATAGATAAATGGGATACTTACCTGCCCCACTTTTGTGAATATGAGGATGATGATCCCATTCAAAACCTCATAGAGTTTCACAACCGCATTTCAAAGAATTAGGTTTATCATGATGACGCACTCATGAAACTCTTCTTGATGTCTTTGGAGGGTAACACATGACAATGGTATAAGAGGCTTCCTCTTGATGGTATTTCATCTTTAAAGGATTTTCATACAAATTTATATGAACACTATAGAATTATATATTCCTCTAACTCACTCCCTGATGATTGTTTCCATTCAAATGAGATTTGTAATAAATTTGATTTAGGATTTCAAGAAAGTGAATCTTGTGCTCATGATGAAGTTGAACGTCAGTAAGATGAATCTTGTGATTCTAATGAAATGTGTTTACCCTATGAATCTTTAAGTGAACAAAGAATTATATCTTGTTTTTATAGCAAATATAACCTTAAGGAATCTAACGATTTGATCACTAACCTCAACTTTGGTTCTTTTTATTTGATTTACCTGATCATTATACTGATAAATTTTGCGAAGTAGGGCAGGTTGAGGAAGAAATTATGTTGATCATAACATCAACCTCATCCATTCGTGATTGTGAAAATTAGATATCAATTCGTGAAGAACTTTCGCAAAAAAACATATAAGTATGTGACATTGTTTTTAGTAATTGTAATATCAGTCCATATAACGTTTATGTGGATTATTCTAAGCCACCTATTTTGATGTGTACAATGATGAGAAATTAACCCTTGTTCATGATTTTGAAATATAAGATAATTTAGATATAGGTTTTTCTTTATAGTCATGGCATAATTACGAACCTTTTCACACTTATACATATGAAGATACAATTAGTTTTAAATATTTTCAAAATGATGAACCTATTTCTGGCAATTGTATAGAACATTGGGTGGATTTTACTTTGGACCTCATTGTCGTTAATGTACTGAAATTTGTGGTCATTGTTTTATTTTCAAATTTTATTTTCACTAATACTATGACCACAAAAGATATTCACGAGGAAGATATATACACAAATGCTTTGTATGAAGATGTCACTAACATTACAGGGTCTCATTCATCAACAATTCTTTTGAGGCTACATGACTTCGTTGTACATTGGGTGAGTGCATATTTTGAACAAATTGCTTCAACTTATTAATAAAACATATTTCATGAAATCTTGGTAAACGAATTATTCCCTTGCTTCTTTCAGTAGTTGAGCACATTAATATTATTTATAAGTATAAAGCCCAGTAAAAGGAATCATGTAGCTGGTAGGATTTTAACCTGGTTGCGTTGGATTTATATATGTATATAAATTAATGTACATAAATAAACTTTTACTTGCACTTTGTAGTTTGAAATGAATAAAGATGAAATTATTTACAACTTAAAGAATCATTATATGATCATAAATAGAATAGAATATGAATCTATGAGTCCTGAGTATCCACCATATTAACGAGTCTGGAATAAATATTTAATAAACAAAGGTTGAGGTGTAGTTATCTTTCTAAAGGGCTCAAATATGATTTTTCTAAAAATCTGAAACTTCATATCGAGCTTTTTTTACCATATCTTTCTTTTCATACTTGTAAATTAATACCAAGATGGATTGCATTAACTCTTAAGTACTGAGCTATAAACATAGGGTTTGACTTTCATAAAATTTAATTGAAACTCGAGTGTAAATAGTTAGTTACTATCATGCATGAGACTTTCCCTAAAAACCATACTAACTTGGGGAGAGGAACTTGTGTTTTCTTGGGTGGGGCATGCTGATATTTCCACTAGGGTTATAGATGCCCGCTCGAAGCAAAGAATTCCTCCCACTCCTTCTGTTGAGGTAACTTTCAATGGGGTATGCTGATATCCCTGCTGGGGATATAAACGCTCACTGACAACGGAGAAAGGTTAGTGGTATTGGACTAAGTCCAGTGTGTAATCCACCCATCCTGTAGAAGTGCATATTTCCTAAAATAAATTGGAAGAAAGCCTCTAAAACGAAGAGTAAACAATAATTCAAAAAGTCCTTTATCTAAGGAGAGTGGATGACTCTGTCGGGGTACTAAGCAGGTCCGCTGGCAGCAGAGCGACATCCAATTATGGAAACCCATGTTATGCACACAAAAATGGAAACAAATTCCTAGTAATTAGTCTCCATAGTTTCAATAAACCTTATTCCGAAATGAAAGTCACCCTTGTGAATCTCAATTAGTACTATGAATTTTGCAATTTCTTGATCATTAACTATAAGCACATATTACTTATATATGGTGTTGAAATTCCATTTCGAAGAATGGGACATATACTAATCTATGATCATGTGCCCTAAATCATTATCAGAATCACCCCAATACAATGAATATACAAACAAATGTCTTATATATGTGAATAATTATTGAAATCATTAATTTTTATGTAATGGGGCCTCATATTCTTTATCCTTGTTTCATTCTTGCCATGGATTAATTCAAACTTTGAGATGCAAAGATTTCCTTCTCCTTTTTAGGATAGATTAAGATTTATGTTTTTCCATTTGAGTTTTATTTTCTTTCTTAATGACTCCATGGCCAATGTGAAGGCACCAGGTTTGTAGTTCTTGATGCCTCACAAGTAGGCATCATCACCAGTTAATGCCGACACTAGAAAATTTGGCGGAAATTCCGACGGCCAATTCGTCGCTATTCCGACACATAGTCGTCGCAAGAGCGACAGTTCGAGGGCGGACAAAATGTGGTTTGTCATGCCGTCGCAGTTCCGACGCACCTAAAAAGTGTCGCACTATCGACACTTATTCCGTCGCTTCCGAACAAGCGTCACTCTTCCGACGTCTCATGAACCGTCGCGCTTCCGACGTTTGTAAACGGTCGCACTTCTGACGAAATGTGGTCCGACGTTTTGAACGTCGCTCTTCCGATGTTTGTAAACGGTCGCAATTCCGACGTAGTGTGGTCCGACGTTTTGGACGTCGCTCTTCTGACGTTTGTAAGATGTCGCAATTCCGATGAAATGTGGTTCGACGTTTTGAACGTCGCTCTTCCGACGTTTGTAAGCTGTTGCAATTCCGACGAAATGTGGTCCGCGTTTTTATACTGTCGCTCTTCCGACGTTTCTGAGTTGTCGCAATTCCGACGTCTACAAGGTGTCGGTATACCGACGGCGGGTTCAATTTTAAAAAAAATAAATGAAACTTTAAAAGACGAGAAACGTTGTTTTGAATATATTATATGAAGTAAAACAATCCATGAAGTCATTACATTTTCACATCTGAAGATTGGAACCCAAATATCCATCCAGAAAAGTGGAAGTCCCACCCCAGACAATGATAGAAAAATACCCCATGTCACATACGGGGACATGATATAAAACCCAGTAACGGTCCACATGGAGATTATCGACAATCTGAGAAAGCATCCAAATATGCCCGAGGCATCTATAAGAAAGTGAAATAGCATTATGTAGAATAGTAAAGCAACAGATAGAGTACCGACGTCCATTGTTCCAAATACAAATTAAAGTACCCAAAATCCTTGAACAGAGAAAAACGCTAATCGTGTGAGGAGTGTGATATGTCCAAAATATAAAAAGACCATCAGACCATATCAATAAACCAGCAACATAGACCAGCATAGCTAGTTTTGAAGGCAGAGTGATAAAAATTAATCATTTTTTTCACAAGAGAAAAAACGTTGTTTTGAATATATTATATGAAGTAAAACAGTCCATGAAGTCATTACATTTTCACATCTGAAGATTGGAACCCAAATATCCATCCAGAAAAGTGGAAGTCCCACCCCAGACAGTGATAGAAAAATACCCCATGTCACATACAGGGACTTGATATAAAACCCAGTAACGGTCCACATGGAGATTATCGACAAATCTGAGAAAGCATCCAAATATGCCTGAGGCATCTATAAGAAAGTGAAATAGCAGTATGTAGAATAGTAAAACAACAGATAGAGTACTGACGTCCATTGTTCCAAATACAAATTAAAGTACCCAAAATCCTTGAACAGAGAAAAACGCTAATCATGTGAGTGTGATATGTCCAAAATATAAAAAGACCATCAGACCATATCAATAAACCAGCAACATAGACCAGCATCGCTAGTTTTGAAGGCAGAGTGATAAACATTAATCATTTTTTTTTCACAAGAGAAAAAACGCTATTTTGAATATATTATATGAAGTAAAACAGTCCATGAAGTCATTACATTTTCACATCTGAATATTGGAACCCAAATATCCATCCAGAAAAGTGGAAGTCCCACCCCAAACAATGATAGAAAAATACCCCATGTCACATACAAGGACTTGATATAAAACCCAGTAACGGTCCACATGGAGATTATCGACAAATCTGAGAAAGCATCCAAATATGCCCGAGGCATCTATAAGAAAGTGAAATAGCATTATGTAGAATAGTAAAACAACAGATAGAGTACCGACGTCCATTGTTCCAAATACAAATTAAAGTACCCAAAATCCTTGAACAGAGAAAAACGCTAATCATGTGAGGAGTGTGATATGTCCAAAATATAGAAAGACCATCAGACCATATCAATAAACCAGCAACATAGACCAACATCGTTAGTTTTGAAGGCAGAGTGATAAACATTAATCATTTTTTTTTCACAAGAGAAAAAACGCTGTTTTGAATATATTATATGAAGTAAAACAGTCCATGAATTCATTACATTTTCACATCTGAAGATTGGAACCCAAATATCCATCCAGAAAAGTGGAAATCCCACCCCAGACAATGATAGAAAAATACCCCATGTCACATACAGGGACATGATATAAAATCCAGTAACGGTCCACATGGAGATTATCGACAATCTGAGACAGCATTCAAATATGCCCGAGGCATCTATAAGAAAGTGAAATAGTAGTATGTAGAACAGTAAAGCAACAGATAGAGTACCGACGTCCATTGTTCCAAATACAAATTAAAGTACCCAAAATCCTTGAACAGATCAAGAAAAACGCTAATCATGTGAGAATTCAAAGTAAAGTTAATCTATTAACATTGCGAATAAAATTACACCGAAGTCAAAAACATTGCCTGGCCATACTCATGGCAAATTTGTCATCAAAAAATCAAAAAATTAAGAAGACTGCCCTCATACGGGGAAACCAGTCTTGAACATTTAATTTACAGAATTCAAAAATATTACAAAGGTCCAGCACAGTAAAATAATCTAAAAGCAGCCCAATTAAGTGGGCATGCTAAGTAAGAAAAACAAATTAACCAAACTACTCCTCCAGTGGTTCCTCCATGATTCGGCACCATCCTTCAGAAGGTCCAGGATCGCTAGGTGCTACCTCCACATGCATGCCACGACTCCCCTCCTGAAGGCTTGAATGCTGGCCGACTTTTTCCGAGCTCAGACCCGCCGGACGAGTGCATTCTTCCTCCGTTTGGGCCTCCTTGCGGAAGACCACAGTGACTAAAGCCGTGATTCGCGGGCAGTTGAGAGAGAAATTAAAGGAAAATTGCGCAGTGCGCGTCGTGGGAGAAGGTGAACTAGTGGTGGGGAAGCGAGGAGCAGGGGAATCCATACGGTGGCCAGATCCTACAACCCAACCCTGCCCACTCCTAGTATTTGGATATCGACCTGCGTAATAATCACTGGACTGACCGGAAGTCGACTCTGTTGAGGGGCTGGAGGGAGCGCGCAGGGGTTGACCTCTAGTGCTCCCCCCGCAGCAACGCATCCTATGACGCACGCGAGGCATGGGTGCAGTCTCAAGCGCAGTGGGCATAAGAGGAGACGGAGAAGCAGAATTCCAATTAATAGAGGAAGACAGATAGAGACAGAACCGAGAGAAATGCAGATATGCTGCAAGGTCTAGGCAGCAGTTCAGCTGGCCACTTCTCCTTATCGTCACAGTTAGCTGGCAGTGTAATCCAGCAACCAGCTCGTCTGAAAAACCATAGCTAAACGCCATTTTGTCGACCCGACTGCAATGCAATCAAAGGACGCCCGTCATAATTAATCTCTGATCATTAATAATGAGAGCTGAAGGCCGGATCATATTGGAGTGTGCGGAATCGCTAAGAGGAGTGGAGGTCCGATCTTGAACAGTGTTAAAAATTAATTATGCGGATTTGATGTGAAAACTTAATTGAACAACGTTAAATGTTAATGCGATTGATATGAAATCGCCATATCCATGTCCCATCGCCTTAAACGCCATCGAATGCACCCACAGCCTGGAGCAGGGCAAGTTTTTATTGAGGACACGTAGTAGAAATTGATTGGAGCGGATCTTTGTTTGGGCCACTCGCGCAGTGGAAATCCGAACCCGAAAAATATTAGGGCGAATTTGATAAGAAATTCGCGTCACAACTCTCCCTCCGTACGCCAGCCCAACTTCGGACCCGAAAAATATTAGGGCGGAATTCATTTGGTTTTCGCGTCACAAAATTGGCCGACGTCAGCAGGCTATTTTGGAACACGAATTTGGTTTGAATTATGGTTTATCACCGTTTGAAGTCCGGCGGGCTCGACTTAAGAACAATTTTGTTTGATCCCATCTTATAAAATTTGTGTTGGTTTTCTTTGATAATACACATATTTATAATAAATCATGGGAATACCACACTAAACATGTGGAAAAGTTATATAAATAATTATTGACAACAATCATTTTTATGTAAAAATATCCAAATGTGCTTTTGGGAAATAAGAATTCGAGTATTTGGTTCATATTATTTTAAAGGAAGGAGTGAAGTTGGAGCCTCAAAAGATGCAAGCTATTACAAAATGACCCATTCCTAAGAAAATCAAGGTTCTTAGAAGATTTTTTAGACTTACATGATATTATTGATCATTTGTTAAGAATTATGCATGCATTTCAAGTCCACTCACATATATCTTGAAGAAAATATCATTTATATGGAATGATGAGGCTACCTTGGCATTCTCTCTTTTAATGGATGCCATGTCTTCTACACCAACATCGGTTGCACCTAATTTTGGTAAAACATTCATAGTAGAGTGTGAGGCACTAGGACAAGGAATTTACGTAACATTAACACAATAAGAGATATCATTGGCTTTTAAAAGCAAGGAATTCAAAGAAAATATTTGGTGAAATTCAAGGAATTCACTTTTGTTAATAGGTTTATGTCACACGATGATGCAGGGGCATTAGGCACTCGCCAACAATGTAGGAGGTTTTGTCCACATGTTGTGGCTAGGAGGGTTCGAAAACATTTGAGTTGTAACAGCTAGGTGTCAATACCTTAGCTGACTGTATTATTTAAACTAGTTAGAGTTGTAGGAGTCGAACAGTTTCAGTTAGTTGAATTATTATAATTAGACCTTTTGATTTCTAGAACAGTCCTCTCAGAGGAACCGAAGAGCCATATGTTATGTATATAAACTGTAATTCCTCGGATGAATAAAAGTAGAGAGGGAAGAGGAGAGTAGAGAGGGGATTTCTGCAATAAACCTCTGTGTGTGAACAATTGTTTCCAGTTAAATGATTTCCAAGCTTAGTTTCCATTGAATTATCTCGAACTATTAATTGTGAAGAATTGTTTAATTGTGAGGCGATTGGGTACTGATAATTCCATTCTTCTGTCCTTGAATTCCCGTAAATTGTTGGATAACCCTGTGAACTCACCCCACCCGAAGGCGAGGTCTGTGTAGAGAACTGGGGTCGTGAAAACTATTCAAATATAAAAATCCCGCTTAATAAAGAGACAAAATTGTTGTGCTTTCGGAACTTGACCCGAGGATTGGACATGAGTTAACAAACAAAAGGATAGCGGAACCAGACTTGCACCCGTGGTCAAGCCCTCTACCAAAACCACGAGCGGAATCACAAAAGCGGGTTGCCCATATCGCACGGCTTTTGCGGAGTAGGCGGTATTTCCTATTCGCGAGTGATTCCATAGGGAATGCGACACGTGGCGAAGTGACCCCTAAAAAACCACCATTTAACCCGCGCCATCGCACGTTAAAGCCCGACGTTGGAAGCCGAGCGAAATTGGCAAAAGTCATTGATTTGGAGAAGGGCCATCGGGCGGTGGTCGCACGTTGAACTTGCCCGGAGGTTAACTAAGGTGTGCGGAGGATAGCCAGGTACGATACGAGTGTTTGATTGGTTATTGATATATATAGGTGGGGCCGGAGTATAACGAAATTGTTTAATTAAACGATTGGCAGATAATTAGCATAAGTCTGGAGCGTGATTGTTGTAAGGCTGGGTGGTGAAATATAGAGCCGAAAGTTCATTACAAGTTATTTATTTAAAAATAAACGTGGAGTATAAATACAAAGTGTTGAAAGTTAAACATTGGTTATAAGGCTTGGAGATAATATAAATTCGGGAATATAAATTAAATTCCAACCATTGTGGATAGTATTTATTTATCAAATTCTACGAATTTGATAAATAAACCCGAAGAAAGAAGAAGTCAATTAAGACTCAGGCTGGAGGAAAAGAACGGGGTAAACGAAGGGAAAATGCTGACAGAGCGATTGTAGACACACCAGCTCTCCTTGGGGGTCCAATTTCAATTTTGTTGCGTCACACGATGATCTCTCTTCTCTGGCATTTACTTGTATTGAAGATCACTATTCTAGGAATAAGGAGTTATTTTCTCCAAAAATAACCCTAGCCAAACATTGACAATGCATCAAGGATATCTTTCTATGCTTCATAAGCACATTTGTTCTACTTCTAATCATGTCTTGGAAGTGGTTGTTGTGCTGGAAATTATTCACCAGTTGGTTTCATACCAAAGTCTTTTTCACATTTTCAGCATCCAATACATGAAAAAGATAATGGTTTAAAACAACATAAATATTTGAAATTTTGCAAGAATTGTTTGACACACTTTGAATATGAATTTTGAAGTCAAGTGCATGATGTTGTATAGGATCAAGTGTCATTTTGAATACCAAATGTTTCACAAGAAACTTCTCAACATGCTACCTTGCAGTAAGGATTAAATGACAATATTGCATCAACTATTTCCATAATAAAAGTGCACCTTGGCCATAAGACTAAACAACTACAAATGTTGTAGATCTAACAAGACCACACAATCAAATGTATTCCACAAGGTCAATACTGTATGAAAAATGAAAAGGTGTTTGCAACCAAAAATACCTTAGGCAACTAATTCAATTAGATACACCAAACCATCAGCAAAAAGGAAAACCAGCCTACTCAAAAGGCAAGCGTTTACCTCCTTTGACAAAATTTTGAGGTCCGAAACAAGGGCCTTTATTGTCTTGTCAATGCCCCTAGTAATTTGAATGGGGTTTGCACCTGCTGCAACAACCTAAACAAAAAGGTTTCATTTCAAATTATTTTCCACAAATTTAAGATACAACCATTGTCGGTTTTGTATTTCCTAACAAGCTCATAAATTTTGACAAAAGAACCAAATTTTTTTAATACCTGATAGCAATTTTTTCACTCAAAAACTATCTTAGACTCAATAAGCCCAACCCAAAACTAAAAAACCAAACACCATAAGACCCTAAAAAAATGAATAGATGATCTTGATCCAGTACTATCGACAAAAAGTTACCTTTACACCCTCACTTATTAAACCCTGTGCTGTTGAATTTTAACTTCAACTGCTGCAGTAGAAGGACGGATGCAACAACAACATTTTTTTTTGGAGGTTGCTTGCATGCCATCCAGAAATTTAATTCAGCATTTAAAATTCCTGCAAGTTTTTTTTGTAGATGGCCGCAGCCATATTTCTATACAAGATTGTATTTAAACACAACAACCAGCATTAACGCAATTCACCAACCAGAAATTTACCCGACAGTTTTGTAAATTCAAAAGGAGGACACATGGAGCATTAATATTGGATCGCATGAAATTGAAGGGAATCTGAAAACCTGAAAACCGGACCCAAATTTTTTATAGGGCACATTGGATTGAGAATTCGAGTTAAAATTAGGCAGACGTCAGCATCCCATTTTGGAATGCGAATTTGGTTTGAAATTCAATCTATTTAGACTTTTGAAGTCCGACGGAAAGGGTTCTTTAATGTTTTTATAGTTTAATATATACATATGTTATATATATATCATATGCAAAATGAAAGGTGGGCCATAGAATTTAGTTTTAATTTTATTTTTTTTAAAAGAGGGTTTATTATAATATGTTTTATATGTTCCGGCATATAAAAATAAAAAGGTCGAAAAAACTTGGTAGTTTTTTTTATAGACAGTACGTAAATTTTTTATTACATAGCAGTGTGTAAAAAGTGAAAAATTGAGTGTAACTTTTTAAGTGTGTATGCACAGCAGCGCGAAAGGGAAAAACACAGCAGAGTGTCTTAGAGACGAGTATGTTTGTTTTGAACAGACAGTGAGTTGGTTTTATGCACTGCGTTTTGTAGCAGTCATAATTTTGTAATCCCTCTCAGTGAGGAAGTAGTGTAATATTTTTTTTTTGAGTTATTGAAGGGAATAGAAGTTTGTTTTCAAAGTATTGAAACTCTGTCTCCTGTCAAAGAAATTTTTATTTTCTCTGTGTTAGAGGAAAGGAGATTTATTCTCCATTCATTGTTCTAGAATTTTTCAATATTCCAACATGTGCAAGAAAAACAGATGTTGTGGTTCCATCCCCAGCTAAATCATTTGTCTTTGCCGCAGCTTGCCTTACCAACTTGGCCCCAATATTTTCAACTGGGTCCTCTAATTCAGCCAATAAAAAGGCCAAAACCATAGCATTGAGATACATTTCATTACACTTTCAATAACAATAAAATTTGACTCAGCCATAACCCTTTCCTTTTATTGTTGTGAAAAGCTTTATGCATTACTCTAATGTGGCTAGTCCATAGGCCAAGTAGACCACTGGGTAACAAATATGTTTCCTTTCACCTTTGAGTTTCAAATTATGCCTACCAAATCTAAGACATTTAAGAGGGGGAACTAATACAACGTTAAAAATAAAACCAGAGCACACATCTACAAATTACCTCCTTAGCTACTGTCACACCATCATTAACTATTTTCGGAGAACCATGCTTGCTCTCAAAGACAACATTTTTCCCTTCGCCCCAAGGGTGACTCCAACAAGATCAGCAAGTTTGTTCACACCGCCTGCAAGACAAATTGACAATGCTTTCGGTAAGTGTGCAATTGAATGCCAGACCATATGCCAAAACAACCCTCCATGAAAAATTAAAATAACACATTAAAATCGAATATAAGTGGACAAGGAAAGATCCACCGCGGTGAAGTTTCACGTGCAGGTGACCTTCCTTTAAACATAATTTTTTCTCTGACCTGCAATTTTTTTGTCACTGAGCCATCCTTGTTGAAGTACAACTCCTTTTCCATAGCTCTTGTATTAACTACCTTCTCTGTGTCGCGTAATCTCAGAGTCCCTCTTCTGCTTGAGCGATTAAAGGAAATGGGTGAAAAAACTGAAAGAGAAGACAATTGTCTGCCATAATTATCAAACATTGCACCCAACTTCTTCCCCTTTCCATTGTTACCCAATGAGGTAGATGTGGCAATTGTTGTCATACTGCCCAAAGCAGAGGCCATCTTCTCTTATGCGGAATATAGAATTACAAGATCTTCATATTAGTATGAACCTTAAAAAACATGACTCCCATTGCTAAAAACCACTTTTAAGTTGTAACAGGCAAACTAAACAACTATCGCAACTTTTGGCAACTTCTGGAGCATTAAGAGAGAAGCAACCAAAGAGAAATATAACCACAATCCTCATTTTAATGAGACCAGACTATATATTTGCATTAAGATAATAGAAAGAAATCACGACTATATTAAGGCCGGCACAAAACAATCTTTAACCAGTGTCTCTCGCGACCTTCAGGTTGCCATGCTAGAGGTTGCATATTTTTAATTTAAATTCTTGACCTCTCGTGCCCATCTATGAATGCATCCAATGGGATATCTACATCAAATGCTCCTTTATATCCCCAAAAACAAATTCCCTACTACAAGAGCACCGGTATTGATGGATCACCCCACACCATCCCACCCACTAGAAACGGTGAAAAAGGAAACCCGAGAAACCTTCTGAAATATCTCAAGATGACTATATGGGTGGTTCTTATGAATCAACCAACCATTCAGAACATGCTCATCAATCCAAACCGTGAGTATTATGTGACAATATTCAAGCAGGCACTGAATCGGATTTCTGAAGCTATGTTAGAGAAACCCTAAACTCTCACTGAAAATAGGTGAAATGTGGCACCACTCAGATATTGACATGTGCCAATTGCTACAAGTGGTAGACAATTGGCATGCTCAAACAACGAGGTGATGCAGGAATGACATGAGAGAAAATATCAGAAAAGCCCCAAATCTAGAGAACTAAAGCTCATCACCAACCTGAGATTGACAACTTTACATGATGTAACCTATGAAATAGTAAATGGAGAAATCATAGTAACAATAAAGTAACCTATGTAACAATAAAGTCGGATTCATCCTGGGAGTGGTAATGGGAGAAATCATAGTGAACAACGGGAAACATGCAGAGTTGCTTACAATCAAATAGATGAAAAAACACATACAAAAAACCTAGATAATAATCATGAACAAGCTTAATATTGAATTATGAACTGTAAAGGAACTTACAAAATGTGACATTACGAACTTGGTCAAGCGCACAAGAAAAAATATCTTGGACATGACCCTGGTTGACAAGTTGTATTGCTCATGATGCAAGAGGATTTGTACCTGCACTGCCAAGTCAATCAAAATCCATCATTATCTATACAATAAATACAAATAATTGATGTAGTATTTTTTACTCTAAGATGCATTCTTATGATAATGTTAGAACATATGTTGAAAATGTCAAAACATACCTGAATAAGCTCCTCTTCATTTCAAGAACAATTTATTTGAGTCGCATGAACTTGGAACAAGCCTCCCACGATCTAAAAGAGTAGCAACTAAGTCAACAGTGACTTTTTTGTTGCTACGCTGGATCGAGGGAGGTTTGCTCCAAGATTAAATCGCTACAATAAATTATTCTCTACTAAACAGGGCTAACCACGTGAAGGTGGAAGCTCTTATAGCCCCTCCCCCCCCCCCCCTCACATCACTCTCAATTCCCCAATACCCAATCTATATTTCATTTTTTACTTTCATGAGCATAAAAAAAAATATTCAATAACTAATAAAAAAACAATTCAACAAAAAGTACGCAAGGAAACATTGCAATTAATGCATGACATAAAAATAGTATGATAAATGAGTTTTTTATATAACGCAAAAAACGTTCCAAGTATGGTAACGTTTGTCTTATAATAATACAATATTTTACATTGTCAAATTTTCTTTTTCTTCTTCCTATTTTTAAAGCTCCTAATTACATTATCAATATCATCGTGCTCTGCTCCTGTTTCGTGCCTTTCAACCCGCACTGCTGACCTAGTTGCGTATTCACGATTTCTGGGCTCATCCAGTGACGGGGCATCGCCTAAAAAAACAGATAATATTAAATTTTAATTGTCAGTTTTTAAATATCATTGAACTAGTTCGGTAATATTAATAAAAAAAATTGCAATGAGATTATTTACCTGGTGCACCAGTTGTCGCCACTGACCTAGTTGCGTTGTCACGATGTCTGGTCTCATCCAGTGACGGGGCATCGCCTACAAAAACAGATAATATTAAATTTTAATTGTCAGTTTTTAAATATCATTGAACTAGTTCGGTAATATTAATAAAAAATTGCAATGAGATTATTTACCTGGTGCACCAGTTGTCGCCGTTGGGACTGTTGCCCTGTCTTCCTCTCTGGTGGTAAGATCCTCAAGGGAAACATTCTCTGTCATTTAAACAAAAAACGTTATAAGGACAGCCATCAAGGTATAATTAGAAAAAATTATAAGTGGAAATTAATTACCATCACGGCCCTCACTGATAGTAGCATTGTCGGCCTGGTCCCCACTACAATGATCAGGTTGCACATGAGGATCATCTACATCTGGCTCTAAAACTGGGTTATTTTCCTCGTCGGTAGTGCTGCTCCCCTTATTTAAACAAAGTTGTTAGACATTAAATTTATGGATGAAAACAAAAATATTGAAAGGTTAATGTTTTACCTTATCAGGTATTCTGGATCTTGGGACCTGCCCCAAGGTTCGGCGACGTTCAACTACAGCTTGATAGCCGAAACAGAAAGCGATATTTTTATCTTCCTCTGTAGTTTCTGTTCCGAAGTCATCACCCTACATTACATATGATTGTGTATTTTTAATCATATTTGATAGGATTAAAAAAACGTTGGAAGGCGATACAATTAATTATAAGATGTTTAGCTACTTAATTACAATTCTTGCAGCTAATTTCAAGTAGCCACCCTGGCCGAGCTTGTGATGGCCCTTTTTCTCAATCTTAGCTTTGGTTGCCTTTGAGGTGTCAGGAAACCTAGCATCAAAAGATTGAAGTCAGATATGACGTAGCACACTTTTATTTTAGACATAAAGAAAATTAAAGCTATAGAATTAAAGTTGTAATTTACCTTGCGGGTCCAGTTGGCATTTTTCCTTCTTTCTTTTCCCTTTTCTCTTTTCCGTCATGGATGAGTGCTCTCTACTCACTCTCTGAAACTGCGAGAGGACGCTCATATCTAGGGTTAAATTGCAATTGCGTCCTATAGGTGTCCCTGGTATATTTCAAATATTTGCCGGCTACCTGAGCCACCGCTTTTCTGTCAAATGTGCTGACCCCAAAAAGGGCTTCTAGATAATCTAAAAGTTCTTTTTTCAGGTTGGAATTATGGGAATTCCACCCTGTACGTATGGTTGGGCCAAAAATTACCAACGCATGGCTCTCCAGAATCCTGTAGAACTCATTGTTTCCTACACAGAATAAAACCAAAAAAAAAAGAAGATATTATCATTAATTTAAAAATAAAAATCATGATAAATATGTTTTAGATAAAGTACATGAAATAGTTCAAATATTAAAATTTACCTGGGAGTTGTACATGCTTTATAGGGACACCCTCATCGTTCACCAACAACGTGCCATTAATGGTCCCTGTGGAGCTGACACGTGTAGCTCCAGGAAACGCAATAATGTAGTTGGCCATATCGGCCTCATCATTGCCAACACGTTCAGCGGTTGGCTGGGTGTCTGCTTGGGCAGGGTGTGTTTCTTGGCTAGCACCTAAAGGAGTAGAAGGTGTACGAGAGGGTTGTTGGGCAATATCTTGCCCTTGTGTCCCACTACCACCAACACCGGGTTCAGCAAATGCCAGAAAACGCTACATACAAAAGAAATTTTTGTTAGTTTAGTCAATGTAAAAATTAAAAATCAAACTATCACAATTCATCTCATGCAAAAAAAAAAAAATATCCTTTTGAATTTTTATTATTACCTTATATCTTTCTAGCTGCCTCATAAGATGTTGTATCCTCTCTTCTGTTTCAGGTGTTTGAGGCGCGTCTATCAAAGTATTAAATTCCGACCTTGCATCTCGTGCCTTTTTTTGCAACAAGAACACTGGAGATAGGGATGAAGAAAGCTCTTCCTCAAAGAGGGAATCATCGGGCGTACCATGGCTAGGTGTCTGCATATTTGAACAAAATTAATATTATTTCAATTATGTAAATAACTAAAATACCTGAAGATAGAGCAATGATGGCACTTTACATGTTCTTCCGCTGGCCTCTTTTCGCGATCATCCCGTCTCGGGGTTGTTCCTGCACTGCTCTGATCAGTCTGCCACATTGCAATAAAATTATAAATGTAAAAACTTGAAAACAATATCTAACTTGAAAACACAAAATGAAAACTGAAATAATTTGTAATAAGACACCGGAAGACAGAGTTAGAGTTTCAAATATGCCTTGCATTGAATTCAGTCCTGGAAACATGTCATTGCACATTAAGGCACCCAAACATTCACTCCACGAATGATATATTTAAGTAGGCTTCTCCTATTCTGGGAAAACACCATACCTATAATGCATTCACTTGCATGTATAAAGGGAAGGAAAACATGTTTTCATACAATGGTGACAAAGGCATCTTGGGGAAAGGTATCTTCACTTTTTATTTATGTTGTTCACCCACACCACTCTCGTGTTTTCACTAATCCTGTTTTGTCATTTTTGGATTCAAATTAAGTTAAGGCATTAAGTATTTTTTGACCTTTCGGTGTAGTTTTTATAAGTGGCATGTATGGATTTTCCATTAATTCTGCACTTTTTCTCTTCATGCGCATGTTTCCTTGGAAATCAAATGCATGATTTAGTCCCATACATTTAACAAGTTGTTGGATCAAATCCATTGGCAATATCATGTTTCCTATTCAATCAAAATTTATCTTAGTTAGGGTAGGTAGGAAGGTTTTCCCTTTGTATTAATAGGGCACTTCTAGCTTGCATTTTTATTATATCTTTCAAATTTAGTGTCGTTTCAATTAGGGAATGAATTTTTGCAACTTTCAAGGTGAGAATGAACAAAGACAAATTTTTGTGATGGATGACTGTATATGACTCCATGGCCAGAGGAAAAGGCACTAATCTACTTCTTAAAATATCTATAGTTCTCATTCACCTCATACAGAGATGGTCCCTGATTTTGAGCCAAATGTTGCAGCAAAAAGTTCCCCCCCTCCATAATTTGATATTCAATGGAAATTTATTAAATTGATGATGGGGCATGATTATGGAACATTGGCACATAAATATGTAATGGAATTCCAAGATCATGATATATGTTTGCATATGTTTATGGCAATGTTCCACCAAGTCCCCTGGAGGTGGGAGTGAGGGGGCGAGGGAGCGGGGGAGTGGCCTATGCAAAAGCTCCCTACCAATTTTCAGGAAACGTGAGGGGACGTCGGGGTCATAAAAATTATAAAATTTAATATTTATAATGTAACTATATTTTTGCAAGGAATGTATATACAATCATCATACACTTGCATCATGAAAGATAAATCATAAATGATAAAATTACAAATCGATGAATGATGAATCATATAATTGAAACAAATTTAAAAGTTAAAAGTTAAAACATACATCATACAATCATGCATGTAAGTTTGTAAGTTTGTAACTATATAATCATTAATGTAACTACTAACAATGTACAATGAAAGAGGTCACTGCGCGCGCTGCTCTGTTCTGAGGCGTTCTGCTTAGGTTTGCAGCCGCCTTCAAGCTTTGCCGTCACCATGAGCGGCCCTGGGGGCGGGGAGTCCTCTCCCACCCCTCCAACAACTTCCGAAGACGCATTCCGTTGCCTCTTATCGCAGAAAGGGACGAAAAGACAGATTTCTGAAGTGCCAAAATTCATTAAAAAGCTCGATGAGATACCAGAGATTGCTCTTCCTGAGGAACAATCGATCAAAATCGCCCTTGCTCTGGCTGACAGAGGCTTGGTAGGGCAGTTCATGGGCTGTTGGCCTTCCACAAAAACCACGGACGATTAGATTCAGCGAAACTGGAGACCTCAGCTGAAACACAACGTGATTTTTTATGCTGTGGGAAGAGGCTATTTCATTTTTGAATTTACCTCCAAAGAAGATCGTGACCTGGTGTTCAGAAATGGACCGTATTTTATGGGGAATCAGGGACTGTATCTTAACAAATGGAGCCCTGATTTCGATCCCTCTGTCGACGTCCCTAAGGAGGTGCCGGTCTGGGTTCGTCTCCCAAACCTCCCGATTCACTGCTGGAGCTATCAAGCCCTGCAGAAGATTGGTAATGGGTTGGGTCGCTTCATTGACAAAGCTGATCACAAAGGCCAATATACCTGCGCTAGAATCTGTGTGGAAGTCGATCTGGAAGCCGGGCTGCCAGAAGCGGTCAAACTGACAGTTGGAGAATGGCAGCATTACCAGAAGCTGGACTACGAGCAGTTGCCTTTCAAATGCCGAACCTGTCATGAGCATGGACACTTCCAGCGAAATTTCCCAAAAGCTCCAACAGGGAACAAGGTAGAAGAAGAAGGATGGAAAGAAATTAAAAAGGGAAAGGCTGTTCCAAGGTCCTCGGGGCAGAATAACTCCGTGCCATTGGGGAAGCCACAGTCCAATACAAAGGCCACTGCTGCTGCTAAAGATGGCTCCACCTCAGGACAAAAGGTGGATGTCATGGAGACCCAAGAGGATACAGAAAATCAGTTGAAGCAAGTGAAAGAACCTGAAGTCGAACCAACTGTTTCACCAGTTGATGATGGTCAGAGGAGTAACGAAGGCATCGAAGAGCACATCAGTCTTGCCTCCGACTCTGAGGGAGAAACATAAGAGCGAGATTCCGAATCTGATTCGCATGTCACTCCTACCAAGACGACTCGGGGTCGGAAATCCAAGAAGAAACAAAGAGAGGAAAAAACTTATCTAGATGTCCTTCAAGGTTCCCAAAAAACCCTCAAAGGAATGATGAATACCAGATCTGGGTGCAAGAGTAACAGGGCTCCAAAAGGAGCCACAAGCCCCCAAGTCAGTAAATAATGAAATACGTCTCCTGGAATTGCAGAGGTTTAGGTAGCAGGTTAAAAGAGGAAGCCTTGAAAGACATAGTGAGAATATATTCGCCTGAAATCCTCCTCATCCAGGAGACAAAGCTGGAGGATCATCTTCTCCTCCAAAATAGTAATTTTTTTTGGCAAAAAGGTCATGGAAGAGCGGTTAGTGCTAGAGGCGCTTCTGGTGGAATAGCAACCTTTTGGAACAGCACCAAATACGACCTTATTCAAGAAAACAGTAGCCCCCATTGGCTTTTCACTCAGCTCCTCCACAAAGACTCGGGTCAACAAGTAAGTATGTTTAATCTTTATGCTCCGGTATTACCAGGCGAGAAAAAAATTTGTTGGAATTCGCTTCAATCCTTTCTTTTAGAGCAAAACCCAGGAAATATTATTATAGCAGGTGACCTGAATGTTACCCTTGCTGTTGATGAGAAAAAGGGAGGCTCCATTGTCAGGGACCCTGCCAGAGAATGGGTTGAAGATATTATGCTAGGCTGGGATCTGGAGGATATTAAACCTTCTTCAGGGAAATTCACCTGGTCCAATAAAAGACTAGGCCCAAATCACATAGCTGCCCGTTTGGACAGATTCCTTGTCCATTCTTCTTTTCTGACATGCGGTCTTATGGCCACTTCTAAAATTCTTCCAAACCTTACTTCTGATCATAAGCCCATCCTCCTCGAGCTCTCCATGGATGGTAATTTGGGCCCCATCCCTTTTCGTTTCAGTCCTCTGTGGATTAGGCAAGAAGGATTCCAAGAGGTAGTTTCTGAGGCCTGGAATAGGCCTGTCCATGGTTCTCCATTTTATGTGTGGGAAGAGAAAATCAGGGGCCTGAAAAGAAGTCTTAAGGAGTGGGCCAAAAGAATGAAAACCCCTTCTGCCAAAAGGAATGAATCTCTTAATAGACTTGTTGTTCATCAATTAGCTATGGAGCACAGTCCTGTAACACAAAGTCTGCTCCAAAAAGAAGTCGATTTGCAAAAAGAGGTACACAGATCTAGCAGGGAGGAGGAAGAATTTTGGAGACAAAAGTCTAGGAACCTATGGTTACAATCCGGAGATAAAAACACCAGCTTCTTTCATAAACAAGCCGAAGCTCGAAAGCATTTCAAAACAGTTTCTGAGATACACTTCCAAAACACTGTGGTTAAGGATTTTGATGACATAAAGAGAGCTGCTTACTCCTACTTCAAAGATCTCTATTCGGCTCCTGAAGAACCCCCTATTGATCCTCATGACTACCCGATCGACTTAATTCCCAAGTGCGTTAAGGAATCGGATAATACCATGTTGACAGCTCCGATCAGTATGGACGAGCTTCAGAAAGTTCTGGAATGCATGGAGCCTGACAAAGCCCCAGGCCCTGATGGGTTCTTTGTCAGGTTCCTATTGACTTGCTGGTCAACAATAAAAAAAGATCTATTGAGAATGGTCAGAAAATCCCAGAACTGTGCAAAGATGGGAGGTGGCATTAATTCGGCCTTTCTCGCCTTAATCCCAAAAGAGAAAGGTGCCTCCGACTTCAGCAGATTTAGGCCCATTTCCTTGTGCAATTCCAGTTATAAGCTGGTCTCCAAAATAATTTCCAACAGACTTAAGAATATATTGCCAGCCATCATCCCTGAAAATCAAGGCGGATTCATAAAAGGAAGAAAAATATTGGACAACATTGTGCTGGTGCAAGAAGCAGTTCACTCTAGCTGCCAAAGAAATGAGAAAGGAATGGTGATTAAGCTCGATCTGGCTAACGCATTTGATAGAGTGAGACATGAATTTTTGTTCATTGTAATGAAGAAGTTAGGCTTCTCAACAGCCTTCATAAACTGGGTGAAAGCCTGTATAGCCTCGCCATGGATCGCACCTCTGGTCAATGGTCGTTCTACTGACTTCTTCCAAGCCTCTAGGGGCCTTAGACAAGGCTGTCCTTTGTCTCCGCTCCTCTATGTTGTTCAGGCCTCGGTGCTCAGCTTCCAACTCGATCATAACCAGAAGATTCAAACCCTGCCTGGCCTCAGAACGTCTCGCAAGGTGAAAGACATTAATCACGCCCAGTTCGTCGATGACACCTTGCTTCTTGGAGGAGCCAGCATTATCTCTGCCAGATCCTTCAAGAAGGAGCTGGACATTTACAGGTTTTTCTCGGGCAGCATGATTAACTATCGAAAATGCTCTATCTATGGCTGGAACTGCTCGTCCAAGGAGCTGTCAGATATTGCAAGGCTCTTAGAAATGGATGGAATTCGAAATTGGGAGTCATTCAAATACCTCAGGATCCCAATCTTCAAATCCAAGGCTAAAGTTGCTCACTGGCTACCTCTGCTCGACAAGCTAAAGATCAGAATCCAAGCCTGGGGCGCCTCTTGGCTGAATAATGCAGGGAAAGTCATCCTTATGAAATCAGTCCTCATAAGTATGCCTCTATATCAACATACCATTCTCCTTGCCCCTAAAACTTTTCTCAGTAAAATGGATAGTCTGTTGAGAATATTTCTGTGGGAAGGTGGGAACAACAACGATAGAAGGCTCCACTTAGTGAATTGGGAGACTCTCAAGAGACCTCATCTGGAAGGAGGCCTCCATTTGCGAAATTTGGCTGCTCAAAACCTTGCTTTGGGTTCCAAGATCCTGTGGAATTTAGTCTCTGGAAACTCTAGCTGGAGTAAAAGAGTCATTTGGAAGAAATACTTCCATGGGCAACGCTTGAGATGCTTGGATAAGCCCCCAAGATCGATAAAAGGATCTCCGATCTTTAATCTGTGCAGTTCAGCTTTAGAGAAATTCAGCCACTATCTCTACTGGATCCCTGGTAATGGGAGAAAAATCAAAATCTGGGAAGACTCGATAATGGGTGATCATCCTTTGAATCAAGTGGAAGGCCTAGCAAATATCAAAGATTGGCTTCAATCCTGCAACTTGAACACCCTGTGGGATATATCTAACTGGAAGGATGATCCAGGTACACTCTGGGGTGGATGGAATCTGGGGGAGGTTCCCCTTAGGTTGCAGGGGGAAGCTTCTTTACTATTAGATCTGCTTCAAGGCAAATCTCCTTCAAAGGCCACTTCTAAGGACAAAAGAGGCTGGGGTTCCCTTTCTGGCTCCTATACTGTTGCTGAAGGTTATAAAAGAATGATGGCTGTTCCTTATGCTCCTCCTGACCCAGCTCAATGGAAATTCATATGGAATTTCCCCTCACTCCCCAAAATTGACTTCTTCTGTTGGACTGTAGCGCACCAAAGCATTCTTACCAGAGATAATTTGCGGAGGCGAGGGATGGAAGGGCCTTCCAGGTGCCCCTTGTGCTTGTCTGACGAAGAAACTGCCAATCATCTGCTGTTGCTCTGCCCCTTTGCTCTAGTAGTCTGGAGGGGAGTTCTGATGCTTGGCCCAGCTAATCTTGACCTTCCAGATAACATTCCTGCACTGTTCCAAAATTGGGCCAGATTATCTCCCTTTTGCTTCACAAAAAAAAGTCTTCTTAAAACAAGTTGGATGTGGATCCCTAAACTCATCTGCTGGAAGCTGTGGTTGGAGAGGAATAATAGAATTTTCAGAGGAGAAAGCTGCACTACTACCAGAGTTATTTCTAAAATCAAAGCTTTGCTGGGTGAGGCTTTGGAAGCCAATACATCCTCAAGGAATGAAATGAGTCTGGACCAAGCGGAGGAGCTATGGCTTAAAGAACTGGTTCCAAATCTGAAGGAAAGGTCCATTCCTCCTGCAATTGTCCATGCCAACTGGGAGATTAGATTGGAGGAACTGAAGTTTATCAAATGGAGATCGGCCTTGGATGAACACTGTTTATTCTTCGATGGGGCCTCTAAGGGTAACCCTGGGGTTGCTGGCAGCGGTGGATTTATTCTGTGTCCTGGAGGCTCTTCTGAATTGAGATTCCACTGGGGTCTGGGTATCAAATCCAATAACAGAGCGGAGGCTCTTGCATTGTGGCAGGGTCTGAATCTGGCGATTAATAGAAATATCCTCTCTCTCTCTCTGTATTTGGAGATTCCAGAATTATCATCCAGGCGTTGACCTCACATAAGGCCCCCCATCAGGTTCAATTAGCCTCAATAATAAAAAAAATCCGGCTCTTATTGCCCAAGTTCAGTAAAATCTCCTTCTTTCATATACTAAGGAATCTCAACTCCCAAGCTGATCTGGAGGCCAACCTTGGCTCCCTCTGTAATCGGAGATCGCTGGTGGTCAATTCGACTGAATCTTCCTGTTCCATTCCTTAATGCTTCTGCTGTTCAGACTTCCTATCCTAATCGACCCTATGACTATCTCTCTACTTCTCAGTACCCTGCTCTTGGGGACCTCATCTCTCTGGATTATCAACCAATTTAAATCCGTGATCTCAGGCCTGTTCTTATCCCCTGTTAGCCCTCCTTTCAAGAGCCTCTGTTTCCTGTTGGATCCCTCTGTTTCAAGAGTTCAAATAGGATCTTCAATTTGCCATCCCAGATCCAGTATTGATGGTTTCTCTGATCTCAAATCTGAAGCTCATTTTCACCATTATCAAAGTTTCTCAACTCCGACAGGCGACGATGTCGACTCATACATCAGGGCGCTGCAAAATATGGACCTTGCGCTGGAGCATTTCCTTTACAGCAGCAGCATATACAAAGCAGTAACGGATAATCACTACTGTCATCCAAACATATGCATCGCTGTCTTAATACTCTGCACGAAGGAGACTGTCATTATCATGAATCGCCCAGGGAAGTATCCTGGCCCTGGTGCGATGCATCGGCCGATGCCCTTCTGCATCAGATTTGAGGAACAAGCTCTGTTCAAAGAAGGCGAAGTGAACAACGCTATGAAACTGAACAAATGTCTGCCTGGTAATATCATTCTTATCCCTAAAGAGAGGCGAACCATGCCTGGTGATCTGTCCTCCGGTTTCTTTGACAGCAATCCCAAACAGCTATTCACGAGAAACTATCTCTGTCAGAGCTGGAATGTAAGAGCTTGTGGCAGCTTTGCCGCCTAAATAAAAATATCCGTTATTGTAAAAAAAAAAAAATGTACAATGAAAATAAAGTTTAAGATATCATATGACATATTATATCAAGATTCAAAATAGAGTTTAAACTGAAGTTTACAACTCAAGTCTGAAACATAAAACTTAAACGCAAATAAGTTATGTCTGAAACATAAAACATAAAAAATAACATATGAATATCAAATGATATCATCATACTGATAAATGAGCATAAATGCTCAAGTTAATGCCCCACTAGTCTCTGCATCCAACTTCTGCACGAATATATCATGATCAACCATGTCACCATCTGAATCAGAATCACTTGGATTCTCAAATATGCTAAGTGGCACATCAACTTTTAACACGAAACCATAAACTAAAAGGGGCGGTGAGGGGACGTGAGGGGGCGTGAAGGGGGGTGTGAGGGGGCGTGAAAGGGGGTGTGCGAGGGCGTGAGGGGGCGTGAGGGAAATGTCCCCTAGAAGTCCCCAAGACCCCGGAGCGCGAGGTGGCGAGGAATCTAGACCCCTAGGTGGGGGGGTGAGACCCCGTGTAACACTGGTTTATGGAGGTGGTGGAGCAAAAAAGAGCTCAAAGAGAGCTGAAATTTTTCACATAAAAAGGACTGTGGGCTTGACTAATGGTTCCATTTAAAAAATGATATCTAGACAGAGAATAAGTGTAGCATGCAAACATGCATTGAAAATCCATCTGAGTTTGCATTGTATTACTTATGATGGATTCAAATTTGGGTTTCAAAATGCCAAGTCATGGCATGATTTTGTCGAGAAACCCTTAGTTGGATTCTCATGTTGGTTTAATTTATATTTTAAGTTTGTTTTGCAGTCTTTGGGTGATAGTAACTCATGAAATAGGTTACCAATGTGTAACAATCATATTTCAAGAGTAAAGTTGTGATTTTTTTATATTATTATTATTATCTATTAGCTACGAGTATTGACACCTAATGCCTGGAATTTTGACATCTTGATAGCATGGATAATTTCAAAAATGTTTCTAGTAATGTTAACATAATAAATATCATTACGTGTCTTCACTTTTGTCACCATAATAGACCTGTGATATGAACTCATTACACAACTTCATATGCTATGTCCCAACAAATTCAAACTGGTTGAACCTACCTCATAGTGTGGTTATTAAGGACAAGTTGCTTGGTATATAACTCGATAGCATAGACCGCGTTGCAGTTCTAAAAAGAATCCTCAAGTGTAAAAAAAACTTCACAATATGTTCTACTATAAAGCCTTTTGGGATACCTGAAATAATATATGTATCATTGATGACTTTTAAAGTATGACAAGATCCAGAGGGAAAGGAAATCAATGGAAGAGTGATCCACCAATGAGAACCTATAATTTAGCATTAGATGAGTTAGAGTCTAGGAAATTGAAACCCTATAATTTTAATTAGTGATGAAGGACATCACATAGGCAATTATATTTTCATGTAGAATAATCTGTTAATTCAAATTTAAACTACATAATATGAAAGGCATACCATAAATTTTTCCACGTAAGTCCAAACAACCTATAAAAAGGGAAAACCTTCTTTTTCCATGGGAAATAATTTACCTTTCCCTTTTCAAGATAATCTAAATCACAAAAAATATGAACTATATTGCACACATTCTTGGATAATGTGAAAGTGGAAAAGGAATACTCTACACAAGTGATGCACACATGTACATTTGAACACTAATAGATTTTTGTAGTTGAAATGCAATGCTTGTTTTCATTTAAATGTAGGGTTTTTAAAGCAGGGAGAAATAATGGCCGCCAAATTAATAAGCGTTTCTTTGGGAAAAATTTAAATCTTGTATTGGGTGATGAAGATAATAGAGGGTATTGAATCTTGATTCTTGACATCTAGAGAGAACCCTACAACCTAACACAATCCAATGGAATTGACCAAAAAAACCCAAATAGAGTCAACCCTACTATAGGAGGAAGCGCCTGCAGTAAGAACTTACCATTTTGCAAGAGCTGAGGGCGAATGTTGTTCTGCAAGAGTTGAGGGCGAACGCTGAGGGCGAATGCTGAGGGAAAATGTTGTTCTGCAAGAGCTGAGGGCGAATGCTTTTCTGCAAGAGCTGAGGGCGAATGCTATTCTGCAAGAGCTCAGGGCGAATGTTGAGGGTGAATGTTGTTCTGCAAGAGCTCAGGGCGAATGTTGAGGGCGAATGCTGTTCTGCAAGAGCTGAGGGCGAATGCTGAGGGCGAATGCTGAGGGCGAATGCTGTTCTGCAAGAGCGGAGGGTGAATGCGCGCGTGATATCAGACGTTAATGTAGCACACATGTACATTTGAACACTAATAGATTTTTGTAGTTGAAATGCAATGCTTGTTTTCATTTAAATGTAGGGTTTTTAAAGCAGGGAGAAATAATGGCTGCCAAATTAATAAGCGTTTCTTTGGGAAAATTTTAAATCTTGTATTGGGTGATGAAGACAATAGAGGGTATTGAATCTTGATTCTTGACATCTAGAGAGAACCCTACAGCCTAACACAATCCAATGGAATTGACCAAAAAAACCCAAATAGAGTCAACCCTACTATAGGAGGAAGGGCCTGCAGTAAGAACTTACCATTTTGCAAGAGCTGAGGGCGAATGCTGAGGGCGAATGTTGAGGGAAAATGCTGTTCTGCAAGAGTTGAAGGCGAATGCTGTTCTGCAAGAGCGGAGGGAGAATGCGCGCGTGATATCAGACGTTAATGTAGCTATTGCGACAGATACGAAACAATAAAATCATTTTTATGTAGTGCGCATATAAGTTTCGAATTTTTATGTAGCGCGCATATAAGTTTCGTATTTTTATGTAGCACGCATATAAGTGTCGTTATACCGACGGCGGAAAAAGCGTCGCTATTGCGACGGGTGCCTCCAAACGTCACAATGGCGACACCTAGACATTGTGTCGCACTTGTGACGATTGGAGTCGTCTCAATAGCCACACTTTGGGCCATAGTGTCGCAATTGCGACGTCTTCCTCCAAACGTCGCAATTGAGACACTTTTCTAAGTGTCCGTATTGCGACACTTTTCTATAAACGTCGGTATAGCGACGGTTTCGGGTGGGATGGAAAAAATTTGGTGAAATTTCCGACATTTGGTCAAAAGCGTCGGAACCAAGTGTCGGAATTTCCGCCAAATGTAGTAGTGCGAATGTTTTCACTAGACTCCAGCCCTTTACAACTAGGCTTTTTTAGTGGGTTTTCTTTAGTGTCTCCCTTGCCATATGAATTCCTCTCTGGTTCATATAATCAAAATTGCGGGCTCAAATCTATTGGAAATGTTGTCATTGATGGCCATGGAGGCAGCAAAGACAGAGACAGACAAAGGAGGCAGCAAAGAAGCGAACGAAGGAAGCAAAGGAGACAGGCAGAGGCAGAGGCAGAGCTATTATCACAGCAGAGGCAGAGGCAAAACCGTTATCACAGCAAAGACAGAGGCATGGCCGTTATCAGAGGCAGAGGCAACGAACATAGACGCGTTTTTTTATGGAATGGAACCATGTGAAAACCTACATAAAATTCCGAGAATCATAACCCAAGCCGAAGGATATATATATATATATATATATATATATATATATATATATATATATATATATATATATATATATATATATATATATATATATATATATATATATATATATATATATATATAAATAAATAAATTCCGATAATCGCTTACCCCGCTGGAGGATACTCTAAAGATGAAACATAAAACTTATATATATATATATATATATATATATATGCAGCGCCTTATATAAAAGTTTCATATTATTGAGCCTGAAATAAAAAAGAACCAAAGGTAACAAAGCCTTATATGGTGGGACCCTTTCCCAATCGCATCGGAGAAAAACTGTGTGACATAACATGCAACCAAAGAATTGCGATTGCGATGAAGCCCGGACCCGATGGGTTTATAAACCATAATTGATATGTGTCGGAACATGCAACCAAAGAATTGCGATTGCAATGAAGCCCAGATCATATAAACAAAGGTTCAAAGCATATATATATATATGGAGGGATTTAATGGACAAGGGACCAAAGGTATAATACAAGGCATATGTTTCATATTATTGAGCCTGAAATCAAAAGAACCAAAGGCAACAAAGACTTATATGGTGGGACCCTTTCCCAATCGCATCGGAAAATTGACAGCGGAACAGGTTAACAACGGGTTGCGATTGCGATTGAAAGCTCGGACCTGATGGGCATATAAACTAAAATTCATATATAATTGAGTTCCAGTGAACAGTGACTGATCGCATCAGAAAAGGGTGGAGTATTGGAACATGCAACTGGGAGTTGCGATTGCGATCAATCGCAATTGGAAGCAGTCGAAGGATAATACACTAATCGCATCGGAGAAAAACTGTGCAGCGAAACATATAAACAAAGAGTTGCGATTGCGATTGGCAAAGCTGGACGCGATAGTCATATAAAATCCGCCATATAAAACATGGTCGGGTCCGCACATATCAAATGTCAATCGGGAAAAATAAAATTGCGATATCCAATTGGGATCAGACCCGAGACCAACCAAAAACTGTGGCACATAATCTAGATCGGGTCCGCCTTTTTGGTAGTGCAATCGGGGCATAAGCAAAAGTCCTCCCGATTGCGTTGTTGCGATTGTATTGAAATGTGCTGCGTGGTTTGTGGACCCACGGGGCTCGGCTTAAAGTGGAGGGCGATTGTTAATATAAAACATTGTTGCGATTGTATTGAAATGTGCCGCGTGGTCTGTGGACCCATTGGCCTCGGCTTAAGGTGGAGGGCGATTGTTAATATAAAACGATTGCGATGTGTGCAATCGCATCGGGCCATAAAACAAAGGCCGTGGTGTATGTATGTTCCTCTTGCGGAACTCACCACATCAACAAGACACTTGCTGTGTGTAAAGCGTTGGAATTTGCCCAGATTTAAAGTCAGCAGTTACATATATATATAAAAAGCGCTGATATAAAAAGCACAGTTACAAATGTATGGCATATGGCCGTTACCCTGCGACAGTGAATAAGGAAACAAACAGAGCCGAAAGGGACAAAGACACAGTAAAAGAAAAGACAAATGCGCAGCTAGCCAAGAGGCTGAATGAGTGAGCTGGAGTTCTCATTGTAATTGAATGTAAATAATTTTAATTTATATTGTTGTGATGCATTGGCAAGTCTCCGGAAGAGAACAAATATCCCACTGTAATGTTAAATTGATACCTACAGTTATATTTTATGAATGAGAAGACAGAAGCCAAAGAGTCATGATTGTTCACTCAAAACTCTTTGTGAAATACAAACAGTCATGTGAGGAACTCTATAAATAATATCAACTAGATATGCATAAAAGAGGTTAGAGAGAGTAAATATAGAGAATGCAGAGTATAGAAGAGTTAGGCAGAGAAGATTAAGAAAATAAGAGCAGAAAGAGATGCTACTGAACAGAGCTGATATATGAGGTAAATCAACAAACATTCAGTTTGATAAATTGAGGAAGTTGGAGCTTCCCTATCAAGTTGCAGCTTGATAGCTGTCAGTTGTAGCTGACTGAGGTTGGAGCCTCCTGTAGGTTGGTGCCTGCAGAAAATTGAAGGGAGTTGGTGCTTCCTTGCAAGTTGTAGCTTGCATAATTGAGGTTGGAGCCTCCTGTAGGTTGGTGCCTGCAGAAAAATAGTGGTGAGAGGGAGTTGGAGCTTGCCTTTGCATCACAACAATAATAAGATGTGGTTTTCTCCCTTTATGGGTTTCCACTTATATTTGGTGTCTCTGTGCATGATGTTTATGTGTTGATCTGATTTATAACACCTGCTTAATACCCGCTGCTCTCATATTAAGTCTACTATTATATTATATTAATACTTGCTGCTCTCATTCTAAGATTACTCACATATTAAGTTGGACATGAAATGAAGGTGTAAATAAGTTTTAATGAAAAGTTTCAAAAGTCCATGAATGTGTTAAACTGATTCACCCCCCCCTCTCAGTTTAACTAAGGGTTCAACAATTGGTATCAGAGCAGGTTCCTTTGTACCAGTTTAACAACTGAAAGGAGATTCTAGGTTCTCAGGATGGCTAGTAAAGAAGGATGCTCAACCAATAAAGCCCCTTTCTTTACGGGTGCAAATTATGCCTTCTGGAAAATCAGGATGAGGACATACATAATGTCTCTAGGAATAGAAGTTTGGGGTGCTGTGGAATTAGGATATGCCCCAAAGGCAACTGACTCAAAGAAAGAATCCAAACAAGATTTTGTAGCTAACGCAAAAGCCATGAATGCCATCTTGAATGGATTGTGTGAAGCAGATTTTATCAAAGTAAAGCACAAAGACACTGCCAAAGAGATGTGGGATACTCTGGAGAACATCCATGAGGGAGACAAGAAAGTAAAGACTGCCAAACTTCAAATCTATAGAGCCTAGTTTGAGAACTTAAAAATGAATGATGATGAAGACATTGACAATTTCTTCCTAAAAGTTGTAGAAATTGTTAACAATATGAAAGCTCTTGGAGAAAACATGCCAGAAAGAATAATTGTGCAAAAGATTCTAAGATCTCTTCCATCCAGGTTTAATCCCAAGGTGTCTGCAATAGAAGAAACAACTGATTGGGAGACCTTGACCATGAACCAGCTACTTGGAAATTTAACAACATATGAGATGAGGCTCCCACAGAAGAAGCCAAGTCCGAGGGAGGCAGCCTTTAAAACAGAAAAGAAGAAAGAAGAAGAGGAAGACACATGCTCTTGCTCGGATGAAGAAGAGGAAAAATTTGTCAAGAAATTGGATAGAGGCTCAGGTAAATACAAAGGTAAAATTCATTTCAAATGCTTTAACTGTGGAAGATTTGGACACTATGCTGCTAAGTGTCCTCACAAGAAAGTAAGGAATCAGGCTCAAGAGTCAGAGAAAAATACATCAAAGAACTGGCAGAAAGGAAAGAATTTCAGCAGAAAATCCTTCTATGCTCAACAAGACAACAGTACATCTGAAGATCCAGATGAACTCTCAAGTGAAGATGGAACCTCTGAATTTTTATTGATGGCTATATAAGAACTTGAAGGTCTCCTGTGAGAAGATGAAGAAGAAGAAGGTGAAGTCGACCTTGAGGGGGAACTAAGAAGTGCTCTGGAAGAGATTGATAGACTCAAGCTGAAATGCAGAAAACAAAGGACATTCTCCTCAAGTATGTACGAGAAGAAAATAATTCAAAAGTCCTGATGCAGCTAAAGATAGAGCTTGAAGAAGCCAAGAAGATAGAGGACATGTTACTTAAGAAAATCAAAGAAATATAGATAAAGGAATATAGGGAAAATATAGTCATCATGACATAGGATCATTGCCAAAGAATGAGTTATTATACAATTGATAAGATGATCACTACAGATTCATATATGATCATAATATGGAATGGATCAGTTAATCTGTCTTAAATTATTGATTAGGCGATCCGAATACGTCGGATTAACATGGATGATTGAGGATTTCCTAAAATAGGAGGAAGTTGGAGAAAATGTCCTTTCGTCTTTCCAGGGGGGGGATGAAATCATTACCTTATTTATTATCTATTTATTTCCGAAAGATTGAACTGTTCGTACCCGAACAAAAATAATTTGTAAGGAAGTTGCTATTCACTAATTTTGTTAATTAGAACCAAGAAATCTAATAGGAAAGATGGCCGAGCGGTTCAAGGCGTAGCATTGGAACTGCTATGTAGGCTTCCGCTTACCGAGGGTTCGAATCCCTCTCTTTCCGTATCTTCGCCCTACTATTTTCTTCTCATCCATTGTTTTTTCCAATCTATTGAATCCCAATAGGACGATTTCCTAATTACAGGATCAATCTACCTCTATTTGTAATAGAGAAAATAGAACGAACATTGGTTCGTGGTATGGGAAGAGTAAAGACTATTTTAAGAAGCAATAAAAGTATCGTAGATAACAACTAACGTACAGAACTCATGAACAAGAAAAGTTGGAAGAAGAAGTAGTATGTCTCAGGAAGAAATTAGAAAATTCTCAAAGGAAAATGGTTATAAACTCTTCTCAAACAACAAGCTCTAGTAAGTTGAACGAAATTCTTTCTTGCTCAAAGATCTCCTATGATAAAAACTGGAATAGGCTATGAAGGAGAATCAAGTAAAAGCAAAGAAAAGGAAAACAGAGAGATTATTTTTGTAAAAGCAAAGAAGAATGATGAAGCAGCTCAAACAATTCCTACAAAAGAAGAAACCTGTAATAAGGAAGACAAAGATCATAAGAAACCACCAGTAGCAAAGAATGTAATAAATACCAAGACCCCTGAGTATGTCAAATTTGGAAACCATCAAAGGAGATTCTTTCCTCCTATGTAGAATACCACCTGTTATGTCTGCCACAAGCTGGGACACATTGATGCATATTGCCATACAAGGAGGAGTAATTCAAACCATAAAAAGATGCAAACAGTGAAGAGACTGTCTCAAGCAAACAAATGGAGAAAACAACCTTACATCAAGTATGCAAATAATTTCTATGGTTATTGTTTTTATTGTAAGGAATTTGGCCATAAAATTATTGAATGTAGAAAGTATGGACAAAGATTGATGTTCAACACCTCAAAGAGGTTTATGAATCAAAGGAATTTTGTTCATACTCACAATTCTGCAAAAACTATGATCAAATGCTGTATATGCAATCAAGTTGGACATATTCCTTCCAAATGTCCTCTGAAAGGATGTGATTCATCATCTCACAAAAGAAACCAAAAAAAAGGATGCCTCCAGTGGAAAAAGAAGGAGAATAAGTGTGACCTGGCTCTAACTGCTCAAGATCTAAAAAGCCAATGGTATTTGGACAGTGGCTGCTCTAAACACATGACTGGAGACAGAAGCAAGTTTATAACGCTTGATGAAAGGAAATATGGCAATGTTACCTTTGGCAATGATAAATCAGGAAAAATAAAAGGAAAAGGCTCAATCAGCCTAGACAATGGCAGAGGAAAGGCCCAAGAGGTACTACTTGTGGATGGGCTGAAAGAAAATTTTTTGAGTGTCAGTCAAATGTGTGGCAAAGGCTGTGAAGTTATTTTTAGAGCACAAGATTGTGAAGTCAGATCAAGCACCACAGGTAAGACTCCGCTCAAAGGAGTTCGAACAGAGATTAATGTTTACATTGTGAAAGAGGAAGATGAAGCATGTCATCTTAGAAAACTTGAGGAGTCATGGTTATGGCATAAAATATTGGGACATCTCAGCTTCGATCACATCATCAGACTAAGCAAGAAGAAAGCTGTCAAAGACATGCTAGAAATAAAGAGGCCTTCTAATACCATATGCAAGTCATTTCAATTAGGCAAATAGACCCGCACATACTTTAAGGCCAAAGATGAATTATCAACAAGAAGACCACTACAACTTGTGCACATGGACCTGTGCGGACCTGCAAGAACTAAAACACCAAGTGGTGAATCCTACTTCATGCTGATAATAGATGATTTCTCCAGAATGACATGGGTTGCATTTCTCAAGAATAAATCAGAAGCTCTAGAAAAATTTAAGATCTTCAAAGAATTAGCAGAAAATCAAACAGGATGCAAGCTTAAATGCATTAGATCAGACAGAGGAGGTGAATTCACAGATTATGACTTTGCTGACCTATGCAATGAACATGGGATAAAGCAAAAATTTACTATTGCAGGAACACCTCAGCAAAATGGAGTAGCAGAGAGACAAAATAGGTTTGTACAACAAATAGCCAGAGCCATGATGCATGAAAGTAATATTCCTCAAACGTTCTGGGCAGAAGCAGTACACACAGCGGTGCATATCCTTAATAAAGCTCACTTAAGGCCAAGCAGTGACAAGACTCCCTATGAAATTTGGCATGGGAAACCAGCTTCAATCAAACATTTTAGAATCTTTGGAAGCAAGTGTTACATAAAGAATAATGATGAAAATCTTGGAAAATTTGATGCAAGAGCAGATGAAGGGATATTTCTAGGATATGCATCCAAAAGCAAAGGGTACAGGTGCTACAACAAGACTCTTCGAAAAATAGTAGAAAGCATTGATGTGAGATTTGATGAAGAACTTCCAAACAATACAAGAGATACAGACTGTTGCAGTCCATCAGACAACCATGAAGAAGAAAACCAAGATGATGAGGAAACAAGAAAGACAACAGAAGATACAGAGCTGAGTTCTAAAGCTCCCTCAAGATATACTCAGAAGAACCATCCTGAAGATCAGATCATTGGAGACAAGAGAGTAGGGGTCCAAACTAGAAGGCAGCTAACTGAACAGACAAAAGAGGTATACATAGCCATGTTATCACAAATAGAGCCAAAGAGATTTGAAGAAGCCAGCAAGGAAAAGTATTGGGTGAATGCTATGAATGAAGAATTGGACCAAACTGAGAAGAACAATACCTGGGAACTAGTTCCTAGACCCACTGAGAAAAATGTCATAGGCTCAAAATGGGTATTCAAAAATAAAATGAATGAAGAAGGACAGGTAATTAGGAATAAAGCCAGACTTGTCTGCAAAGGATACTCACAAATTGAAGGACTTGATTACAATGAAACATTTTCCCCTGTAGCCAAAATGGAAGCTATCAGAATGTTCTTGGCAGTTGCATGCTACCAAAACTTCAAGGTATATCAAATGGATGTAAAATCTGCATTTCTGAATGGAGACTTAGAAGAAGAAGTCTACATGGAACAACCAGAAGGCTTCTCATTAACAGAAAAAGAAGACTATGTATGTAGACTGAAGAAGGCTCTTTATGGACTGAAACAGGCTCCTCGTGCTTGGTACTCAAGACTAGATAAATATTTGCAAAAACAAGGCTTTAAGAGAGGTGGAGTAGACAACAATCTATACATAAAAGCCCATGAAAATGAACTCTTGATTGTTGTAGTATATGTTGATGACATTATGTTTGGAAGCAATAGAGAAGAACTAGCAAAAGGGTTTGCTGATGAGATGAAAACAGAGTTTGAGATGTCTATGATTGGAGAGCTCAGTTTCTACTTAGGACTTCAAATTCAGCAAAAGAACACAGGTACATTCATCTCACAGGAAAAATACTTAAAAGAAATGTTGAAAAAATTCAAAATGGAGGACTGTAAACCTGTGTCAACTCCCATGATCACGGGATGCAAACTGTGTGCTGATGACGGGTCTGCAGATATAGATAAAAAACTCTACAGATCCATGATAGGAAGCCTGCTGTACTTGACAGCATCAAGACCAGACATCATGCTAGCAGTAGGACTAGTGGCTAGATATCAAGCAGCACCTAAACAAAACCATCTTCTGGCAGTAAAAAGAATATTTAGATATCTACAAGGAACAACACAGTATGGAATTTGGTATCCTAAAGGCAAAAGCTTCACTTTGACAACATACACAGATGCAGAATGGGCCAGTTGTGTGGATGACAGGAAAAGCACAAGTGGAGGTGCTTTCTATCTAGGAGAAAGTCTGGTGGCATGGTTAAGCAAGAAACAAACATCTATCTCTCTGCCTACAGCAGAAGCAGAATATATAGCAGCAACAACATGTTGTACACAAGTCATGTGGATGAAGAAAACCCTCCAAGACATGAAGATAAGCATTGATGAACCTATCTCAATCAAATGTGATAATACAAGTGCTATAAGTATATCTAAAAATCCTGTGCTTCACTCAAAAACTAAACATATCCCAATCAAGTATCATTTTCTCCGAGAACAAGTGGCTCAGAAGATAGTAAAACTGGAGTATGTACCAACGAAAGAACAGACAACAGATATATTTACCAAACCACTTGCTAGAGAACCATTTGAATATTTGAGAGACAGACTAGGGATAGTATCTGTAGATGCTACTCTCTGATATGAAGAGAAAGCACAGTTTCAGGGGGAGAACAGAAATGAAAATATCATTCCAGGGGGAGATCAGCCAGCAAGGGAAGCATGAACCAGGTCCTCAGGATCAAAATACATCCAGCATAAAAGAATCAATGAAAAAGGCTAAAGGGTCAGTATTTTAGATCTAATCCAAAGTTTGGAGCAACAACGTACAAAGTTAGAAAATTTCAGAGAGAGGAAATGCACGAAATGTTGAAAAGGGATAAAGACACAGGATAAAAGAATAGAATCTACACTAAGAATTAAAACCCCTTGCCATTGATGTCAAAGGGGGAGGAAGAGCAAGCAACAGGAGAAAGGATCCTAACAGGAAAACAGAGGAAGTGTATTGCCATCAATGCCAAAGGAGGAGACTGTTGGAAATGTTGTCATTGATGGCCATGGAGGCAACAAAGAAAGAGACAAACAAAGGAGGGAGCAAAGAAGCGAACGAAGGAAGCAAAGGAGACAGGCAGAGGCAGAGGCAGCGAAATAGAGGCAGAGCCGTTATCACATCAGTAGAGGCAGAGGTCGAGCGAATATAGAGGCAGAGCCGTTATCAGAGGCAGAGGCAGAGGCAGAGCTGTTATCACAGCAGAGGCAGAGGTAAAACCGTTATCACAACAAAGACAGAGGCAGGGCCGTTATCAGAGGCAGAGGTAGTGAACATATACACGTTTTTTTATGGAATGGAACCATGTGCAAACCTACATAAAATTCCGGGAATCATAACCCAATCTAGAGGACACACACACACACACACACACACACACACACACACACACACACACACACACACACACACACACACATATATATTTTGAGAATCGCTTACCTCGCTGGAGGATACTCTAAAGCTGAAACATAAAACTTATATATATATGCAACGCCTTATATATAAGTTTGATATTATTGAGCCCGAAATAAAAAAGAACCAAAGGTAACAAAGCCTTATATGGTGGGACCCTTTCCCAATCGCATCGGAGAAAAACTATGTCGGAACATGCAACTAGAGAATTGCGATTGCGATGAAGCCCGGACCCGATGGGTTTATAAACCATAATTGATATGTGTCGGAACATGCAACCAAAGAATTGCGATTGCAATGAAGCCCAGATCATATAAACAAAGGTTCAAAGCATATATATATGTATTTATATGGAGCGCTTTAATGGACAAGGGACCAAAGGTATAATACAAGGCATATGTTTCATATTATTGAGCCCGAAATCAAAAGAACCAAAGGCAACAAAGCCTTATATGGTGGGACCCTTTCCTAATCGCATCGGAAAATTGATAGCGGAACAGGTTAACAACAGGTTGCGATTGCGATTGAAAGCTCGGACCCGATGGGCATATAAACTACAATTCATATATACTTGAGTTCTGGTTAACAGTGACTGATCGCATTGGAAAAGGGTGGAGTATCGGAACATGCAACTGGGAGTTGCGATTGCGATCAATCGAAATCGGAAGCAGTCGAAGGATAATACACTAATCGCATCGGAGAAAAAATGTGCAGCGGAACATATAAACAAAGAGTTGCGATTGCGATTGGCAAAGCCAGACGCGATAGTCATATAAAATCTGCCATATAAAACATGGTCGGGTCCGCACATATCAAATGTCAATCGGGAAAAATAAAATTGCGATCTCTGATTGGGATCAGACCCGAGACCAACCAAAAATTGTGGCACATAATCTAGATCGGGTCAGCCTTTTTGGTAGTGCAATCGGGGCATAAGCAAAAGTCCTCCCGATTGCGTTGTTGCGATTGTATTGAAATGTGCCGCGTGGTCTGTGGACCCACGGGCCTCGGCTTAAAGTGGAGGGTGATTGTTAATATAAAACGTTGTTGCGATTGTATTGAAATGTGCCGCGTGGTCTGTGGACCCACGTGCCTCGGCTTAAGGTGGAGGGCGATTGCTAATATAAAACGATTGCGATGTGTGAAATCACATTGGGCCATAAAACAAAGGCCGTGGTGTATGTATGTTCCGCTTGCGGAACTCACCACATCAACAAGACACTTGTTGTGTGTAAAGCGTTGGAATTTGCCCAGATTTAAAGTCAACAGTTACATATATATATAAAAAGCACTGATATAAAAAGCACAGTTACAAATGTATGGCATATGGCCATTACCCTGCGATAGTGAATAAGGAAATAAACAGAGCCGAAAGGGACAAAGACACAGTCAAAGAAAAGACAAATGCGCAACTAGCCAAGAGGCTAAATGAGTGAGCTGGAGTTCTCATTGTAATTGAATGTAAATAATTTTAATTTATATTGTTGTGATGCATTGGCAAGTCTCCGGAAGAGAACAAATATCCCACTGTAATGTTAAATTGATACCTACAGTAATATTTTCTGAATGAGCAGATAAAAGGAACGAGAAGACAAAAGCCAAAGAGTCATGACTATTCACTCAAAATTCTTTGTGAAATACAAACAGTCATGTGAGGAACTCTATAAATAATATCAACTGGATATGCATAAAAGAGGTTAGAGAGAGTAAATATAGAGAATGCAAAGTATAGAAGAGTGAGGCAAAGAAGATTAAGAAAAGAAGAGCAGAAAGAGATGCTACAGAACATAGCTGATATTTGAGGTAAATCAACAAACATTTAGTTTGATAAATTGAGGAAGTTGGAGCTTCCCTATCAAGTTGCAGCTTGATAGCTGTCAATTGTAGTTGACTGAGGTTGGAGCCTCCTGTAGGTTGGTGCTTGCAGAAAATTGAAGGGATTTGGTGCTTCCTTGCAAGTTGTAGCTTGCAGAATTGAGGTTGGAGCCTCCTGTAGGTTGGTGCCTGCACAAAAACAATGGTGAGATGGAGTTGGAGCTTGCCTTTGCATCACAACAATAATAAGATGTGGTTTTCTCCCTTTATGGGTTTCCACTTATATCTGGTGTCTCTGTGCATGATGTGTATGTGTTGATATGGTTTATCTCATCTGCTTAATACTTGATACTCTCATATTAAGTCTACTATTACATTATATTAGTACTTGCTGCTCACATTCTAAGGTTACACACATATTAAGTTGAACATGAAATTAAGGTGTAAATAAGTTTTAATGAAAAGTTTTAAAAGTCTATGAATGTGTTAAACTGATTCACCCCCTCTCAGTTTAACTAAGGGTTCAACAAAATCTTCATAATAAATTATTCATGTCTATCATACATTAAATTTGTTATTACAATAGTCATTGTAACTTACAAAATCATTATTATATTAAATAAAAATTTTAAAGTCTTAATCTTAAGCTATAAATTGCAAAAAACTTTATAAAGTATAAATTATAATTATTATAATGATAATAATAATAAAACTTTAATTAATAATCAAAACACAAAAATTCAATTATTATTAAAATAATTACAAAAAATAAAAAATTAAAAGTTAAATAAATAAAAAATCTTAATCAAACATAATAAAAAAAAATATAATATGATTAAAATTTAAATAAATTTAAACATATAAAATATAAATCCTTACCTCATTCCTTAATTCATGCATTATAATATACTTTGGACTTAAACTTAAACAAGCTACATAGGTGGATCATATAAACTCCAAAAATACATTTAATACACCTTATAAAATATGTCCTCATGTGACATGATAATAAAATATGTCCCCACGTGACGTGATAATTGATGAAGGTGGATTTATTCATATTACATGTCTAACGTAAATACCATTTTAAATATTTCATTCATTGAGAATGTAAACCGATGTAACTCATAGCTATTTTTCAAAATTTATTTATTTATTTATTTTATTTATTTTTTGAAAATCACATTAGAAATTTTAGAGCCAAGATGTTTCGAACTACTAAGTATAGATAAATATTTAATTCCCGTCGACATAAAGCTTAACCTATGATATTCTTCAACTTTACACATGAAGTTTTATCTCATGCATGGAGTCCAACCTAGAGCATTAACCTTCAACCCTATTCTCACCTGATATGAACCACAACCACATAATCAAAATACCTCGACTGTTGAGATTTGTTGGGCCCAAATGGTCTTCACCTTACTCTCTCCCCCCGTCGACTCGAAAGGGTATTCCTGTGGGTTTTAAAACTTTTAATCAAAGTTTAGAACGAACACACACACATAAAAAATTAAAAATTAAACTTAATGCTCGTATGTGTTTGGTATCATCATGTCACGCCCCTATACCTTCGGTGATTTTCAACCACACTATAGGCGGGTGCGGTACTATCGTACTTTTTCCTTTTTCAAATACTCAATTATATAGACTACGCCTTTAGCAACACTTTTTCAATTAGTTAAACAAATGTTCTTTCAATATGCGAAAATAAACATAAACATCATTATCAATCCACAAGTGCACCCATACATACAAGGGAGGGGCAACTCCTTGTTAATAATGAGTCTGCCTGATAATATGTTTCATAAATATGAAATAATATGTTCCAATCCAGCAGAAGCCACTTCTGCTCCTTGGCAAGGCAAGTTAGCCTTTTGACCAAGCTCTAAGGCTTGTCAACCATCAAACTAGCCTACAACAATCATTTACAATCATCAGATTTCACCATGGGAATATCCTGCACAAAACTTCCCAAGTGCTGCCAGGTCACCTGGGTCACTCGAATCAGTACTGTAAATCAGTTCAGACCGTCCCATGAGTTCCCTATGTGTCCAATCCACTCCCCAAATGTATGGTTATATGCGGCCCGTAAATACACACATTCTGCAAATTTACGGCACTCAATTCCGACTCCCGACGCTCCCGGAATGTCTTCCGAACTGAAGTTCAGTTCGTTCAGAGGCGCCCTATCGTGGGTGACCCGACTCGCCCGACCTGCGGTGCGGACGCCCTCGTGCGCCGCCCGACTCACCCGACCTACAGTGCTGCGAATGCCCTCGTGTGCCGCCCTACTCGCCCTCGCCTTCCTTCGCCGGTTGCTGCGCTGCCTCACCAACGAGCTGTTGGTATGCTCGTGGTGACTAATGCCTTGACCGATGATCGTTTGTTGTTGACCGATGATGCCTCCACTTTCCACATGTCCGTATTATTAATACAGGTATCAAGTGGAGTGTGGGTCGCTCGGTCGACCTGAGCCGACCTGTCATTTGGCTGTCCGCCCATGTAACGTATCGTCGGCCACGCCCAACACATCAGCCGCTCATCCAACTCGTCTGTCTGCTTGACTTGGTTATGATGCGACGTCAAGTGTATAAACGTCGCCTTGCCAACACTGTTCGTTTGTCAAGTGCGATGCGCCTGCCACAATGCGCCCTCATGCCGCTCACCGCTACACACACGTGCCTGTGCCGCTACGGTGCGACGTTTCGCCCATTTCGTCGCACGGCGCCCGAATTTATTCCAAACACCTAGTGGGCGCGCCCGTTACCCTGAACGCGCCTCATGAAGTGCGGGGCCTTACATACTCCCCCACTTAAAATATGAATATCGTGGCCTTACATACTCCCCCATACTCCTTGATAGTGCTACCATCGTCGCATCATATCATTGCAACTTTCGTCGCAAAGTCTCATCGCACAATGTCGTTGCAACATCGTCGCATAAACCAACAAGGTTCATGTCCATGAAATTTCTTCTCAATCCGTGATCATCAACACATCTGCTACAATCATCACATGCTACAACATAGCGGGAAATCAATCTCCTCAACAAGGTCACACGCTGCTGCAACATATATCGTGTCAACCCACCACATATCATCAATGTCGTGTGAAATTATGCATCAAGTACTCTAACCAACATCAACACAACAAAAGTTGCTATGTATCCGGCATAACTTCGCACACTTCCAGATCTCACAACTCGAACTAGTTGGGTAGCTAATCCAACCTTGCATTCTCACCATGAGAATGCACATCCTCATACCATGCACTAGTTGTTCCTTCTGTAATCTGTCACATCCATCAACTCGATCAAAACTCAATCTCATCCAAAATGCCATGTTTGGGTCCATGAAGTGTATCCATCTCATCCACAACATGCTGTCCATGATGCTAATCCATGTGCTACTTGTATGCAAAGTAGTATCATCCTCCAAGCATCATCAAAAGTGAGAAGTGTGGCTAAGTCAAGTAGACTCAAGCCCATGCCAAAGTATGTACCACAAGGCATATCCATCGCTGCATCTCCATCAAAATCCAAAGTGTCCTAGCTCGATCATCTCCATCAAGTGACTCCTCTTGAACACACCCCATAAATGTGCTCAAAGGTATGCATCCCATAATGCATCAAAATCAGGACCAATCCTAACCTCAGCTCCTCAATGAATCAGTTACTCCAAGATCACCATAATATGAAGCCTCCAATGAATGCAACTCATCATGAACTCCCATGCCTCATCATATCCAAAGCGTTGGCAAGCCTACTTGTATTGGCCATGAGTGCCATCACAAGTCCTCACCCCGCAAATCATATGAATGTATCATAGGCTGCTCATCCAACCAATGTCCTTGTTGCTCATGGTGAGCAACGTCCCATCAGTCCATCTATAAAAGATCTCCATGTAGTCCATGTCCATGACTTTGGCTGCCCATGTGTTCATCTAAGTGAACTCAACTCAACTCTCATCATCATCATGTCCATACATATGTCGAGGTGAAGTGCTCTCGATCACTCCTACCTTCATCCATCTATGGGTACTTCCTTCAAGGCTACTCCCCCACTAAAAATCTGCGAAGAGGTCCATCTTGGTTGAAGCCATGAAGAAGTCTACTCCACCAATGTGCCCTACCACCAAGGTAGTCTATGGGTCATGCTGGGCACTTTCCATTCTATGTGGCTAAGCATGACCCTCTCCATCACAAAGGTCATCACGTTCCACCCTTTTCCAGGGCATTTGAACCATCAAGTGTACGGTCACAAATTGCCCCATCAAGGTTTGTAACATCCCATGTCCCTTGTTCCTCCAATGCATTAGGTCTCATCGTAGGCATCCAAGGAGAAGTCATCCATGGTGTTAGCAAAGAAGTCATCTTCTTTCTCATCCCCATATGTGGTCCATCCTCCTTATGCTTCCATGAAACACAAGTCATATCTCCATTAAGACTCCTCAAGTGAGTGTTCTCCATCCTCATCAATGCCATTGATGTGTTCGATCTTGGTACCACCTGCTCATCAAGTTCCTCCTCGATCATAATCACATTTACAACATATCCATGTGGTTTGTCCACCAATGCTTGCAATGTGTCTTGTCTTGGTTCAACTCGTGTCACAAGTTCATCCTCCATCTCTTCCATCTCTACAACATCCTCATGAGAATCATCCATCATTGATGCTTGCAATGTGCTTGGTCTTGGTCCAACCTGTTCATCAAGTTCATCCTTGACATCTTCTACATCTGCAACATCCTCATCCATCACTAATGCTTGCAATGTGCTTGGCCTCGGTCCAACCTGTTCATCAAGTTCATCCTTGACATCTTCCACATCTGCAACATCCTTGTGTGGATCAACCTGTAATGCTTGTAATATGCTTGGTTCGGGTTCAACTTGTTCTACAAGTTCTTATTTCTCCTTAACTACATTCCCAACATCCTTCGGTTCGGTCATAGTGGACTTCGTGTCACTATACCTCCTTAGAATTTTATTAAACTCGGTATACTTCCATAGAAGTATTCCTCGCTGTTTAGTAAACTTGTCATACTCGGCTTCCAAATCATCTTCTTCACCTCGAAGTCATATATCTCTTCTTTAGATCTTTGCTTCCAAACCAATAGTTTGTAAGCCTCTCTCACTTCAGAGAGCCTCTTCTTCAATGCATTCCTCTTCTTTACACAATTCAATAGCCTTTCTTTAAGTCCTTCAAAGTTCATCTTTTCTCGGATGAATTCTTCCATTGTAGCTCTAGCCGTGACAAATGCCTTGCTTCAGCTAAGGTCTCAAAAGAAACCCAATGTATAAGTTCAGCTTCAACACCACCTGCAACCCTGCAACTATGTCCCTACTTCAGTACAAAAGCTCCCCAGTAATGGTAGCTCTGATACCAACTGTCACGCCCTTATACCTTTGGTGTCTTTCAACCATGCTATAGACGGGTGCGGCACTACCGTACTTTTTCTTTTTTCAAATACTCAAGTATATAGACTACGCCTTTAGCAACACTTGTTAAATTAATTAAACATATGTTCTTTCAATATGGTGAAATAAACATAAACATCATTATCAATCCACAAGTACACCCATACATACAAGGGAGGGGCAACTCCCTGTTAATAATGAGTCTGCACGATAATATGTTTCATAAATATGAAATAATATGTTCCAATCCAGCAGAAGCCACTTCTGCTCCTTGGCAAGGAAATTTAGCCTTTTGACCAAGCTCTAAGGCTTGTTAACCATCAAAATAGCCTACAACAATCATTTACAATTATCAGATTTCACCTTGGGAATACCCTGCACAAAACTGCCCAAGTGCTGCCGGGTCACCCGGGTCACTCGAATTGGCACTATAAATCAGTTCAGACTGTTCAACGAGTTCCTTGTGTGTCCAATCCGCTCCCCAACTATATGGTTAGATGCGGCCCGTCAATACACACATTCTGCAATTTACGGCACTCAATTCCGACTCCCGACGCTCCCGGAATGGCTTCCTAACTGAAGTTCAGTTCGTTCAGAGGCGCCTTGTCGTGGGTCACCCGACTCGCCCGACCTGCCGTGTGGACGCCCTCGTGCACCGCCCAAATCGCCCGACCTGTGGTGCTGCGGACGCCCTCATGTGCCGCCCGACTTGCCCTTGCCTTCCTTCGCCGATTGCTGCGTTGCCTCACCAACGAGCTGTTGGTATGCTCGTGGTGACCAATGCCTTGACCGATGATCGTTTGTTGTTGATCGATGATGCCTCCACTTTCCACACACCCATCTTATTAATACGGGTATCAAGTGGAGTGTGGGTCGCTCGGTCGACCCGAGCCGACCCGTCATTTGTCTGTCCGCCCATGTAACGTAGCGTCGGCCGCGCCCAACACGTCGGCTGCTCGTCCAACTCGTCCGTCAGCTTGACTCGGCTACGATGCAACGTCAAGTGTATAAACGTTGCCTTGCCAACGCTGTTCATTGGTCAAGTGCGACGTGCCCGCCACAATGTGCCCTCGTGCCGCTCACCGATACACACACGCGCCCGTGCCGCTACGGTGCGATGTTTCGCCCGTTTCGTCACACGGCGCACGAACTTCTTCTAAACGCCTGGTGGGCACGCTCGTTACCCTAAACATGCCTCATGAAGTGTGGGGCCTTACACATCAGTCCCCAATCAAAAGTTAAACCATGGATGCATCTACACCTGTTAGCCGTCGTTCAAAACCAATTTGACTGCTCAAAATTATTCGGGTTCAGCTCGCCCTTAACTTCCGTTTTTTATACAACGAGTAGCGAAATTTAGTTATATATATATATATATATATATATATATATATATATATATATATATAAACATATATTGTATGTATTTTGGAAAGTCAAAGTTTATACATTATTATTTAGTTTTTATTTTAAAAATAATTTTGTTTTTCTTTGGAGGTTGGGAATTTTAATAGATTTTTGGAGAAAGATTTGAGCGAGAATTAATACAAAGGATGAAATATATGTTTCATTTAGTCAAAATAGTTATTATTAATATAATTTCATTTGGGTAGTTATAAGAACAAAGTGGGAAACTAACTCCTAACAACATTAAAAAGGATGTAAGCGTTCATTTGAGGGGTTCAAAAGGGATCATATTAGAGGATGGAAGGCTAGAGATGAAGACATATTTTTGCTGCCATAACGAACTTGTTGTAGTGATTCTTCTCATTGCGACTATGGGATTTTAATGAATAATATCATGATTCTTTTCTTTTCTTCTTCTTCCTACGTGTTCTTCGTAACTTAATGTTTATTTGCTGGTGTGTTATGTAAGATTGTTGATTTGACCCGATTTTACAGTAATCTTGAATGCAAAAATGATTTAAATGCTTTGAATACATGATATTTAAGGGGTTTTGGATCATATTTGAGTTTATTTGCTGCATGTTTTAATTCTAAATGATACATGTTATCTAGGGTTACTTGCACATTAAACTTAAATGTCATAAAACCAATTTTTCTATCTCCTTTTTCTTTAATTTTGTTGTTATTCTTCATTGTGTTTATTTTGTTGGCACATGTTATTGATTGAAAAAAAATTGACTTGATCTCCTTTTTTTTTTTAATCAGGAGGGAAATCGGTAACGAGAACCATACAATCATATCTGCCACACAAGATCACATTGCGCTGCTGCTAATGAAAACCCTCCTGGCTGGCATCATCCCCCACTGACAATACACAACAAGGTTCATAGGCTTATGCCTGACGAGCACCCACGGGGTTTGAACCGGTGACCTTTACAAACGAGTGCCTTAACAGAACACTCAATCACCAACAAGCCGTCACCCCATGGGTTTGATCTCCTTCTTTAATCTTTCACACATAAGTTTAATTTAATCTTTCTCAAATATTAATTATTTAAAAATGATTAAATCAAATATTCTAATTGTTATGTTGCACAGTAAATTAATAATGATACTTGAGGTCATATTATTTTAATTTCATATTTTAATTAGACACATTCAAGCGAGTTTGTTTTAATTTCCTTCTTTCCCTTTTATTTTTAAATTTTAATTCTCACTAACCCTCTTTGTGTGTGAATTATGATATATTATTTTAGTTTCATTTTGTCATAAATGAAATTTTATTTAATAAGTCTCATATCACGTGTCCCTACCACCTATCTTTCCCCAAAACCTTCTTTTATTTAAAACACTCTTACATATTAAATATATGGTGTTGAAATGCTCTTACGAAGAATGACACATATACCAATCTATGATCATATGCCCTAAATCATGATCATAATTACCCCAATACATTGCATAGATATATATATATATATATATATATATATATATATATATATATATAAAATGTGGTTCATAGACACTAAGTGGCCACTACATCCATGGGAAAATCCAGATAGATCAACCCAAAGGGATCTACTTGCTGGCTAAATTGGCAAGGCCTAACCCCAAGGGTGTCGAGTAGATTTAATTTCGTGACCTCCCGATAGGCGAGGTACTTAGAAACAAGAACTCGACGAACTGAGTTATCCCTTTGGTCTCCTAGTACACTGAATATATTGAAGATGGTTTTAACTCATGCATCGGGTCCAACCTAGAGCATTAACCTTCGAGCCTATTATCACCCAATATGAACCACAACCACATGATCAAAATACCTCAACGGTTGAGATTTGTTAGGTCCACATGATCTTCACCTTTCTCTCTCCTATTGTCGGGCCCAAATAGTCTTCACCTTATTATAATAATTCCATTTTAAAAAAATAAATAATAAATAAATTAAAAACAAAATAACATTATTTAATAATCAAAACACATTTATTATTATTATTAAAATAATTATAAAAATTTAAAAATAAAAAGTTAAATAAATAAAAAATCTTAATCAAACATAATAAAACAAATTATATATAAATTAAATAAACTATAAATATATAAAATGTAAAGCCTTACCTCATTCCTTACTTGATGCAATATAATATACTTTCGAATTAAACTTAAACATGCTACGTAGGTGGATCATATAAACTCCAAAAACACCTTTAATACACTTTATAAAGCATGCCCCCACATGACATGATAGTTTATGAAGGTAGATATTTTCATATTACATGTCCAACACAAATACCATTTTAAATATTTCGTTCCCCGTCCACAAAAATCTTAACCCGTAAGGTTTTAACTCATGCATCAGGTTCAACCTAGATCATTAACCGTCGAGCCTATTCTCACCTGATATGAATCGCAACCGCACAATCAAAATACCTCGACGGTTGAGATTTGTTGGGCCTAAATGGTCTTTACCTTTCTATCTCCTTTCGTCAACCTGAAAGGGTATTCGTGTGGGTTTTAAAACCTTTAATAAAAAATTATAACACACACATAATAAATTAAAAATTAAACTCGATGCTTTGTATGTGTTTGGTACCATCGGTCCCCACTCAAAAGTTAAACCATGGATACATCTGTACCCGTCAGCGATTGATCGAAACCAATTTGACCCCTCAAAATTCATCGGGTTCAACTTGCCCTTAACTTCCGTTTTTTCTCCAGCGTCCGACAAAATTTAGTTCAATTTATTCAAAGGTTCTGTACATATATATTATTAAATATTGAATGAATTATAACATATATTATGTATTTTGGAAAGTAGTTTATACGTTATTATTTAGTTTTTATTTTAAAATTAATTTTGTTTTTATTTGTAGGTTGGGCTTTTAAATAGATTATTGGAGAAGAATTTGAGCGAGAATTAATACAAATGATGAAACATATATATATATATATATGTTTTTTTTTCCACAGGAAAATCGTAACCATAGCTTCTATTAATATGAAATAAAAGTTACATGTTGTATATGTAGAGAGCATATTCAAATCAACAATAAAGCTGTATCATGATAGCAAAAATAAATACATCTGATAAATCCCTGAATAGATACATACTGTGTATGGCAGCAATATTAACATAATAGTCCATGTTCAAAATATGATAAAAGTAGCCAAAAATAAATCAAGAGATGCCTCTGGTGTGTATATCACCCCATCCTTTGATTAGGATTGAAAGGACAATGAAAATACTGATAAAATGCATGATCGTTCTGCTCCTGTATCTCCATATGATCTCTCAGTAGGTGCGCCGCCTCCTTGGATAGGAGATCGGAAATCGTGTTCCTTTCCCAGAATCCGAAGAGATGCCAATATGTGCTACAGCGGTCATGGAGCGAGTAACCCTGGTCGAGACATCAGTTGCCTCCAGAGTGTCATCCTCCCGATGTGTAGTCACCAGAGTCGAGAGGAAGCCCGTCAGCTGTGTCTAGCGGTGCAGGAAGACTGATATCGGATCCAGAGGGTGCTGACCACCCAAGGTATGTGAACCAAATGCCTGACCATTCAATGGATAATCCTTGAAGACATGTCCCACCTTGTGACAGCGATGGCAGCGAAACAGAACACCTTCGTAATCCATAATCTGTATCTGGATAGAGTTGCGCCACTGAATTTTAAAAATATTCATCCAGTCCTTCCCTGGTGTCCAGATGAACAAGAATGTGAGCAAAAGCCATGTTGCTCGACTCGACATAAGAATGGTCATGATCCAAGTAGGTGCCCAACAAGTTTCCAATGTCGATGAATATCTGTTCGGTCCATAAGTGTAATGGAAGGCCAGGTAGACGAACTGAGACAGGTCCTGCCCCCAACTGTTCTCGCTTTGGATCAAATAGGGGGCTCCAATGCTTCAGTAGCATGGGGGCCATCTCAATGTGCCAATACTGTGAAAGGACCCAATTTGTGGGATCCTTGGAGGATAAGTGGAGTGCGAACCAACCTTTGGTGAGGGTGTGTATCGAGGTAATATCAGACATCAATCCACCCCAAATCTCTTACACCCATTACCACAATCTCTTGGCGCCATAGTTGCGGCCATGCACCCTGCCCACAAATACTTTATCCACAATGCCAAGAATGTTTGCCATTTGTACACCTTCACCCAGGGTAAGGGGACTGCCCTGATTACAAGCACGGACGCCTTTCATGCGTCAGGGGCCATCAGGGGGAACACGAGAAAGAGGAGGGTCCGAGGCGGACGAGGTGTGTGGGGAGGAGGGCGCAGTGGGGGAGGGGAGATGGCTAAACTGAGATGGGGGGATGTTGAAGTAGCCAGAGGGCCGATGAGGGGATGGATTGCGGAACCAGGTGGATTGGATGTGGGGGAGGGGGTAAGGGGGTGGTCGATAGGGGGGTGTCCATGGGGAGGGTGGACGACGTGGAGAATGGAGGCGGGGGGGACGGAAAGGATGTCTGGGGGCAAGTGAAGGAGGGAGCAACGATTGAGAGGGGGAGGGTCTGAGAGAGAAAGGCGAGCGTAGAAGGGGAAGGAGGGCAGAGGTTTGGGGAGGAGATGAGGTTGAGGTCAGCTGCAGACATGATAACAGGGGAGTTGGGGTTGAGGTCAGGGACCAGGAAGGAGTCGAGGCCAGGGAAAGAGTGAAAGGAGGTAGATGTAGAGGGTGAGGGCTTGGGTTTAGAAGATAATGAAAAAGGAGAAGATGTCAGGTGTGTGACATGCATATCAGAATAGAAGCGCTGGGATAATGTCCATATGTCCACCGAGGCATATGGGTCCTCCGAGTAGTCAACTAACTCTTCATCTTGGGCCCCTTCCATTGATAACCCCAATGAAAATCGTTGAAAACCGGAATATAAATAACCTTCAGTCAGTGCACAGACTCCGCGGAGGGGGAAGACGTCAGTGAAAACAGTGCAGGTGTAAAGAAAAACGAAAATGGGGTGTAAATGTCAAAGAGCGTGCAGAAGAAGTAAGGTGAATAACAAACCCCCAAGACTTCCGCGAACAACGGAAAGAAAGTGCGCCACAGGGAGAGCTCCTAACAAATGGAGCAGAGAGTAGAGATGCACTCAATGGTCATGGGGGCGGGGCTGCGACCCTGCCATGAAAACCAAGCAACCTGAACCGTAGTTCCGCCATCGCCACCGCCGCCTCGTTTAGTCAAAATAATTATTATTAATACAATTTTATTTGGATAGTTATAAAAAATAAATGCAAAACTAACTCCCAACAACATTAAAAATGATGTAAACATTCATTTCATGGGTTCAAAAGGTGACATATTGGAGTCTGGCAGGCTTGAGATGAAGACATATTTTTTGCTGCCATAATGCGCTTGATGTAGTGGTTCTTCTCATTGTGATTGTGAGGTTTTAATGAATAATATCACACTTCTTTTATTTTCTTCTTCTTCCTATGTGTTCTTCATAACTTAGGGTTTATATTTGTTGGTTTATTTTGCAAGATTGCTGATTTGACCTGATTTTACAACAATATTGGATATTAAAATGATTAAAATGCTTTAAATACATGATATTTAAGGGGTTTTGGATCATATTTGAGTTTATTTGCTGCAAGTTGTAATTCTAAATGATACATATTATTTAGGGTTACTTGCATGTTAAACTTAAATGTCATAGGACCAATTTTTCTATCTCATTTAAAAAAACAAAAATTATTGTTATTCTTCATTGTGTTTATTTCTCTCACACATGTTATTGATGGGGATACTTTGACTTGATCAAGTTCTTTAATCTTTCACAGATAAATTTGATTTAATATTTCATCAATATTTATTATTTATAAATTATTAAATCAAATATTCTAATTGTTATGTTGTAGGGTAAATTGATAATGATACTTGAGGTCATATTATTTTAACTTCATATTTCAATTACATGCATTTAAGCCAATTTGTTTTAATTTCCTTCCTTCATTTTTATTTCTAATTCTCACTAACCCTTGTCATGTGCTAATTATGATATATTATTTTAGTCTCATTTTGTCATAAATGATATTTTATTTAATAAGTCTCATATTATGTGTGCTTACCACCTATATTTCCCTAAAACCTTATGTTATTTAAGACACTCTTTTATCATTAATATGACATAATCATTTTGATTTTAAAGAAAATTTATTTAATTAACATTAGACGCATGGTACTCCCACCACGGGTGTGAATGCAAAGTCTTCCAATTGACAAGACCACTCTGGGTGGCTTGGCTCTCCACCTAGGGGCCATGCGTTGAATATAGCTCAACTATACTCTCCTTTAAATTCCCTCATGCCGGGAGCCTTCACCGTTATTGTGAGCTAGTACCATAGAGTTTGGTTAATGATGGAGTATGATAATTATAAGTGTTGTTAGGATATTCCGACACATAGGAAATAGTTAAGAATAACTTAGTCTAGTGTAGAGTTAGGTAAAGTGTGTTTCTTTACCATGTACATTTGTAACTTATAATCTGACGGTCACGATTTGTAGTGATACGACAATTATCTCTCTCCTCAGTATTAACCACACTTGATCTGTGGCTTAACACTCGATTGGTCCATGATCTCTATTAAAAGAGCATAGAGGGTCATTTTTCCAGTAACCGTTTATGAGAGAAACATATGTAACTTTTCTTTTTATATTAATAAATTGCCTGAAGTGGCCTTTTTGGCTCAGGCCATGGACTGTTTCCCTCTTTGAAGGTTTTAACCACGTGATTATACTGGTGTACTAATTTGTGATCTGTTTGTGAGTGGTGACCTTTGGTTCTTGATCTACGGAACTTACCCTGTAACCTACATGGTATCAGAGCTATTTTGAGAGCCGCATCCGTTGTTGATCAAAATCCGAAGCTAGTTTGACTTTTGGGCTTGGAGAATCGCTCTGTTGTGTTCGGAGCATATTTTATAGTGAGGAATGCCTTTCGTTTCATGCGAAAAGGTTTCCGGCTACCCAAGTTATGACAATTTAGATCTGGAGGTATAAAGCATCTGTTTTGCAGCTATAGTTGTTAATAGTTCTACTTATTTTGGTTCCCTCTATTTATTTTCGTTTTTTAGGTTTTATTTATTTGCTGGATCTATACCCTCTTCTCTGTGTATGCTCTTTGATGTGCACTGCGTGCAATCTTGGCAAATCAGAAACAGGAAAAGAGATTTTTTTGCTACGTATGCTCTTTCCCGACATCTTTGTGCGATCTTGGGAAATCAGAAATAGTGAAAAAATTGATAGTTGTCGGTAAGGCTAACTTAAAATGTAACATTCTGCCGTAAGCCTTGCATTTCTTTTTTTTTTGCTTGGTTTTTGTGTTTTTTGGTGCAGGAAAAGGCACGCACACTGAAATTAAAAAAAAATAAACGATTAAAAAAAAATAAAAAATAAAAAATAAAATAAATTCTTCAAATCTCTTTCTCAAACTTATTTTTGTAAATTTTTTTTGTTAAAGGGGCGGGATTTTTTTTAAAAGTTGAACTTCATCACCAAAATTTCAAACCTTTCCTGTAACTATTCGACATCTACAACTTAGTTTTTTTCAAAAGGCATAATTTTTTCATCTGGAAGCCGTTTCTCGAGCCATTTTTTTTTAAACGGCCTAATTTTTCTAGATATTTCCATTGGAGTAGTTAGTTTAAGCTTTTTCTTAGCTTCATTTAAAAAAAAAATGGAAAGTGCATGCTTGATTATTCTTAACAACACCAATTATTTCCAATGGCTACCTCACATGGTAGATATACTTAGAAGTAAAGGGCTTTATAGAATAGCCACAGGTCAAGAAACTAAACCTTCTGATGATGATAAAGTTCCTAAATGGGAAAATAAACAAGATCAAGCACGAGGGTTGATAGGAATGTCCATTGCTCAAGATCTTCGATTTCACATCCTTGACATTGACACCCCTGATAAAGCCCTAGAAAAGCTAAATAATGTTTTTGGCATTCAAAATCAAATCAGGGCCCACTAGCTTGAAAATGAGTTGCTTACTTTGGACCCTAATAATTTCTCCTCTATTGAAGACTTTTTGTCCAAATTCAAGACCCTTAGACTTCTTTTAGAAGGTTGTAAGGTCAAAAAGGAAGATAGTAGCCTCATCTATTGCATTCTTGCTAAGCTTGGCCTTGCTTACTCTGTATTTGTTTCCGCCTTCCATTCCACTAGAGAAGCCATCATTTCTTTAGGAACCACCTACAAGAATCCCTCTTTTGATTCCTTTTGTGATTCTTTGATAAGAGAACAAGAAAAACTCTTACACCTTGGTCTTATCACTTCTGGAAACGCTTCTAAGAAAGCCTTAGCAGCCCAACAGCAATCATATCAAAAGAATCCCAAGAAGCAGTTTCCTAAAAAGTATGGTCCGAAACCAAACAAGGGTCCTAAGAAATTTCAGCCACAAACTGAAAAACCAACTCACCAAAATGATAAGGCATATAAAAACAAAGGAAAGAAAACAGATAGACATTGAAACTTTTGCAATCGTGATGGCCATTTAGAGTCCAAATGTTTTAAGAAGATGGAAGCCTTAGAAGCAGCAATGAAGAAGCACAACATCAATTTGGAGCACTCTTCACCTTCATCTTCAGGAATGGCACTTTCTATTTGTGGTTGTCAAGCATCAAGATCTGGTTATGCATTAAATGTATCTTCTTCTTCTCATTCTCATGAGTGGCTCATTGATTTTGGAGCTTCTTACCACATGGCCAAAAATAAAGCCATGTTTTCTTCTTTAAATGATTGTAACACCAAACATATTTATGTTGGTGATGATAGATCTCTTAGTGTTGTAGGATCTGGAACCATTCATCTCGATAATGGTCAGTTTAATGATGTACTATGCGTTCCTACCTTGTAATGCAACCTTCTCTCTGTTTATCAGATAATTCATTCAGGTGAAGGGAAAATAGTAGAATTATCACCTCATGATGTTGTAATAAAGGACCTCAAAGATCCTCGACATATTTTAGCTACTGGCATTGCTGATTATTCCATAAGGTTGTATAAGTTTGACAACTTTGGGTCATCCTGTCTTCCCTCTGTTTTTGTTGCTCATAATGATGATGTGATCAAACTTTGGCATGAGCGATTTGGTCACTTAAACTATCGCTCTCTTCAAACTCTATTGAAGGAAAATATGGTGACGAGCCTTCCTATGGTATCTTGCCAAGATGGTGTTTGCTTTGGATGTGTACTTGGAAAACATCATCGGGATAGTTTTGACAAACGTGCCTCTTGGCACGCTTTAGCCCCTTTGCAGCTTGTCCACAGTGATTTATGTGGTCCACTTCCTGTTGTTTCTTTCTCTGGTTTCAAGTACTTCTTAACTTTCATTGATGATTTTTCCAGACGCACTTGGGTATACTTCTTAAAACTCAAGAGTGAAGTTTTTAACATGTTCTTGGCCTTTAAGGCCTTTGTTGAGAAACAATATGGACATCAAATTATTAAGTTAAGATCAGACAATGGAGGAGAATATGTTAACTACAAATTTATCAACTTCTGCACTGAACATGGCATTCAATTGCAACATACTATTCCATATACTCCACAACAAAATGGTGTAGCTGAAAGGAAGAATCACACCTTAAAAGAAATGGCTAACTGTATGCTTCAATCTAAAGGACTTGGTCTCAATTTTTGGGCAGAAGCCATTAACTTTGAAAATTACATAGTAAATCCCACTCCTACTAAGGTTTTAAAGGATATAACTCCAGAAGAAGCTTGGAGCTCAATCAAACCAGATGTATGTCACTTTCATGTTTTTGGAAGTGATGCTTGGGCCCATATTCTAGATGCGAAACATAAAGCCTTGGAACCTAAGAGTGAAAAATGAATTTTTGTTGGATATTCTGAAGATGTCAAAGGATATAGAATTATTCAACCAAAATCCAAAAATATAATCATTAGAAGAGATGTAAAATTTGATGAAAATATGTCGGCCTACGAGCCTAGTTCGGCGGGTGTGCCACCTTTGGCCTGCGAGCTTGATTCGACATATGTGCCACCTCTCTCTCTCTCTTCTATTTTTAATAGCATTCCTTCTAGTTCAGATGATGACAATGAGGATGAAAATCCTTCTCCACCTCTTGCAATTATTCCTTTTACTCCACTGCTTCCAACATGGGTCCTCTCTACTCGGGATGTAGCAGGTTCTCTTGAAGGTGACCTTGTCGATCGACGACGTACACATTCTTAGTTCAAAAGAGCCTCTTCCTTATTGGCTCAAGTTCCAGAGAATATTGATCCAGAAACCTTTGAAGAAGCCTTCGGTCATTCACATTGGGATGAAGCTATGAATGAAGAGTATCGTTCGTTATTGGAAAACGATACTTGGGATCTTGTTCCTCTTCCAAAAGGAAGAAAACTTGTCATATGTAGATGGGTTTACAATACCAAGTTTGGACCAAATGGAAAAGTGGATAGACATAAAGCTCGTCTTGTTGCTAAAGGATTTTCACAAGTTGAAAGCAATGACTATACTGAAACCTTCTCCCTTGTTGCCAAAATGAATTCTATCCGCCTTGTTCTTTCCCTTGCTGCCTCCTTTAAATGAGAAGTCCATCAGATGGATGTTAAATCCGCCTTCTTACATGGAGATTTACATGAAGAAATCTACATGGAACAACCCCCTGGATTTTTCCAAAAAGATTCCAGCCTTGTTTGTCACCTTAGGAAGTCTCTCTATGGTTTCAAACAAGCTCCTCGGACGTGGTATGCCAAAATGGATAGATTTCTACTAGATAATGGATTTTCTAGGTGTCATTTTGACAACACTGTCTACACCAAGAAAGTGGGTAAGTCCTTCACCATCCTTGTTCTTTATGTTTATGATCTTATCCTTACTGGTAGTGATCCAAACCATATAAACCATGTGAAGTCTAGCCTCAAAAAGAAGTTTGAAATGACAGACATAGGACACTTGCATTATTTCCTTGGTCTGCAAGTCTTGCAATCCAAAGAAGGCATTACCCTCTCTCAGTCCAAGTATTCCTGTGACCTTATACACCACTTTCACATGGAAGACTGTAAGCCAACCCCTTCTCCCTTTCAGTTTGGAGTCAAGCTTTCAGTCACTTATACTACACTTGAATTTGATGCTACCTTATATCGCCAACTTGTTGGTAAACTTCTGTATCTAACCCATACCCGTCCCGAACTTTCCTTTACTGTTGGTCTTGTCACTCGGTTTATGCACCAACCCTATGAAAGTCATAGGAAAGCAGCTAAAAGAATACTTCGATATATTCGAGGTACAATTCAGTTCGGGATTCATTACAATGAAGGAGCATCTCCATTGTTGATTGGTTTCACTGATTCTGATTGGGCTGGTGATCCTGATGATTAGAAGTCTACTGCAGGATATGTATTCACTCTTGGCTCGAGACCTATTACTTGGTATTGTAAGAAGCAAAGTGCCATCTCTCTTTCTTTAGCAGATTCATAGTATTGTGGTGCAGTTGAAGCTAGCAAGGAAGCCATGTGGCTTTGTCAGATTCTGTCTGAATTTGGTCTTCATCAGTAGCATCCAACTACACTTTGGTGTGATAATCAGAGTGCCATTCAACTATGTAAAGATCCAGTTCAGCATCAACGTATGAAACACATTGAACTCCACGTACACTTCATCAGAAAGCTCATTCATGATCGTGTTCTTGAAGTGCAGTACTGTCCAACCAATGATCAAGTAGCCGATATCTTTATAAAGGCTCTCACAGAAGCGAAGTTTACCAAAATTTAATCCATGCTTGGAGTTTAGGAAAGTTTTCATTAAGGGGGGATAGGCTCTAATGCCTCCTTCCTTCTCCTATTGTGTCACTTTTGTAAATCCTTCAATCCTATCCTAATTTGTTCTTAAGGGGGGATGTTAGGATATTTCGACACATAGGAAATAGGCTCCTTTTGTGTCACCTTTGTAAATCCTTCAATCCTATCCCAAGTTGTTCTTAAGGGGGGATGTTAGGATATTACGACACATAGGAAATAGTTAAGAATAACTTAGTCTAGTGTAGATTTAGGTAAAGTGTGTTTCTTTACGATGTACATTTGTAACTTATAATCTGAGGATCACGATTTATAGTGATATGACGATTATATCTCTCCTTGGTATTAATGACACTTGATCCGTGGCTTAACACAAGATTGGTCCATGATCTCTATTTAAAGAGCATAGAGGGTCATTTGTCCGGTAAACGTTTATGAGAGAAACACATGTAACTTTTCTTTTTATATTAATAAATTGCCTGAAGTGGTCGCGTTGGCTCAGGCCATGGACTGTTTCCCTCTTTGAGGGTTTTAACCATGTGATTATACCGGTGTACTGATTTGTGATCTGTTTGTGAGCGATGAACTTTGGTTCTTGATCTCTGGAACTTACCCTGTAAATTCCTACAAGTGTTACGAGATAAAGCACCCTAGGGTCTGGGTTGGAATCTCCAATAGAGCGAAGGGCATTATAAAACAAGAAGCATGAAAACAAGCAGTCCTAATGCTTAAACTATTAAAATAGGATGAAAGGATAGTACCCATAGTTCCTACGTTTGAAGGTGATCCCGCAGGGTTCAAACCCTCTGCTTCTTCCAATGGTTCAACTCATTTAAGAAAAACATATTTACTAGCAGTAGTTCAAAGCATGTTCAAGATATGAACATTAGATCATATAAGAAAATAGGTATAAAATATGAAATCATTCATAATAGGATCATAACATGAGGTAAAGAATAAATATCATAACTATCAAGAACATAAAAAAGCTTCTTTATTGATGTTTGCAAAGGAATGTGGAGGAATACCACCTGATTCATCCACGACTCCAAGTGAAACATTCCTCTGTATCCGTCCAGCCCAAGCCTCAACAATCCTCTTCCAAATGCAAACACATAGATGCCACATAAAGGGGATGATCATCTTTGTGAGGACACAAGTGTTTCCACAATATGGGAGTGCAGGAGGCATAGGGATAAATCAGACTTGATCAAGGAATAATTGGCTATAATATCAATATCCTATCTTTCTTCCCCCTTAGGCCTTCCCATGAGGTGTATTTATACCACCCAAAAACAATTGTTTCAGTTGGTAGCAGTTAGGCTACAATCTCCTGTAGGTAGGCTTCCAGTGTAACCCATAAACCCTGCCCATAAAATAGCGATTTTAATATTTTTTTTCATATTTCAAATTATATACGCAGGTTGGGTATAGATGGACCCACGTGTGCACACGCTTTTGAGAGGGAAGATTCGCACATGGAATTTAAAATAATGTTTTTTACATAAAGGACCAAGTCTGAAAGGAAAGGGCTACCCAAGGCCATAACTCAGAACATCAAATATGCAAAGGTGGAAAATGATGCTATAATGGATGCCCCCTAATATATGAGGTCAGAAGTGGTACATGATGGCCGAAATGTATTGTGTATAGGAAGAATCATGCGAGGACTTGGGAGGAGATCACCAAATTTTGGCTTGCCAAAAGCTAATGGAAGAGATTCGAAAGTAAACTCATGTCTGAGGCAGGCATACCCATGCTGAGAGATAGTAAAGCAAGTCTGCATATCAAGTATAGAGCGGATCTGATCAGGAGCTCAAGTCCAAGCCATGAAAAAAAAACTCAAAATTGAAAATGTTTAAAATTGGTTGAAAACAAGATGGTTTCATAGGTCTCGTCTTCCTGATTCCGGCATCGTAAATGGTTCAAAAAACAGACACCATATGAAGAAGTTATTGGACTTTTAGTGGAGTGGGTCCAGCGGAGCACGGAGGGGCCAACCTTCCTCCCATGGAACCTCATCATATGACCAGTGTGGGAGCTTAATGATTAAAAGCGCTTAAGGAGCCTAATATCAAGTTTAATATTTAATTAAGCTTCAGTTAAGTGGAGTTTAATATGGTGGAGATTTTGGAGGCGCTCCCAAATTTAGGTGGACTTCCACTTTTAGTGGCGTTAACTGGCAGTTGCCCCACATTTAGTGGAGAAAATTGGGGCAAAGTTGTTTGGGTCATAACTTTCTCATTACTCAACCTTTTGGAACGATTTTTTTTTTGATTTCGTATGTTCTCTGCATTTTGGAATTAATGGCGCAGGTTTCAAAGCCATTGGAGCTCATTTTCAGCCTGTTTAGCTTCAGAGAAACTTTTTGAGCCACTAGGGCCATTTTGGGTTTTGAGTTTGGTTGAGCTGTGGTTAACGTTTTTTGGTGAAACAAAAGTCATTTTATACTATTTCCTGCATTCCAGAGCCATTGGAATAGGTCTTAGCTCTGTTTGAAGACGTTCAGATGCCGAAAACCTTTATGAGAGTTTTCAGGGCCACCATGGCCATTTTAGGGTTTGAGCTGTTTTGAGTTGTGGTTATCATTTTGAGGTGAACCAAAGCTCTATTTCAGATAATTTCGACCTTATGAATCCATTGGAAGTGGTTTCAAAGGAATTTGAGGACTTCTACAGCCAGAAAATTTGCAGAGAAGTTCAAAGCACCAACAGGACATTGATGAAGAAATCACTGTTTATGGTAATCTTTCACTGTTTAGTGAATTTGAAAAGGCATTATTAGCTTTTTCCTGCCTTCTGAATCAGTTTATATATTCATATTTGTCTATTGAGACACTTATAATCTTGTATTTCATTTGAGAGCTTTTAATACAAGAGGACAATCCCATTTTGGGAGGCTTGATCCAGGAGATGTAGCCCAAGAGTTGGGGTGAAATCCTATATTATATTGCTGTTGTGTTTTGATATTATATTGCTGAATATTGTTGTTGATACCCATGTTAAGTTTCAGCAAAAACAATTACACTTAATATACATAAACAATGAAAATACATACACCATTTTCAAGCTAAATTTCCGCATAACGTCAAGTTTAAAGCAAGATCATTTTAATTAAATCTGAGTGTTTACTTCTATTATTTCTTTAGGCAGAGTCTGTAAGAGGGCCAGGTAGCCTCTAGATTCATTCTTTCTTTGAAAGGTGAAATATCCGGTAAATGCCCCTACAGTCTATCTTTGTATTAGAAATATGAAGTTCTCACATTTTCAGATTTAAACTTAGAGTATTTTTGCACTCATTTACATAATTGAAAATGGATACCTTGCACCCTTTTCAAGTACCTTCCATTTTCAGATCAGATGGTATCAGAGCTCGGGTTGAGCATTCCTTATGGTGCAAAAGGTTTTAAAATAGTGTAAGAGATTTACTGTTTTATTGGTTGCAAAATGGTTGCTTGAATGAGAAGGGGTCTTTTCTGACATTTGGTTAAAAGCTTGTCATTTGTTTGAAAGCTTTGAGGACTTTTCTTTGGAAGTTCCTTTTGGTTGTTTTGACCATTCACATAATGTCAACTTCTTCTACAAGTGAAGTTTCCTCCTTCACGAGATTCTTCAATGATGACATGAAGAATGAGTTCTTTAAGGTGAAGGATATGGTGCAGATTCTCCTTGAGGATCAAAGGGAAAGTGTTCAACTTCGTGCACAATTGCTAGCTATGCAGGAAGAGAAAGAAGCCATTCTTCAAAGACTGCATGATATGGAGTTGCAGCTTCTTCAAGCTCAAGAATCTTTGTCCAAGAAAATTCTTGAGGAAGAGGATAATCGTTCCAACTTGTCTTCAAGTTCCTCCATTGAAAAGTATGTAGGTTCTTTTGAAAAACATACAACAGGTATTGGGTCCAAATTAATGTTGAAAATGGGCTATCAAGAAGGCAAAGGTTTGGGCAAGCATGCACAAGGCATTGTTGAGCCTATTTGTGTTGTGGAGCGTCCCAAGAATATTGGTCTTGGCTATGAGCAACTTAATGGTGAAGCTTTGAGCACATGCATTCAAGAATGTGATGCAAATGTAAAGAGAACCTTTGTTCCAAGTTCTCAAATGCATTTATGTCAAAATTTTTCTAAGGATGATTGCCATTGTTTGAAGCCATCATTGCAAAAAGTAGAAGGTAAACATGTCGCTTATGGAGAGCATGAAAATGCAAACAGTTTTCAAGACAAGAACAGTGATGAAAGTCTAAAAAGGGAAGCTGTCTCCTCTACTAGTTCATCGTCTTTCGAACACAAAAAGGATGGACATTCCATGCAGCAAAAGAGGTATAATTATTCACATGATCAATTTGATTATGTTTCAGCAAAGAATAATAATTATGCTTGTTCGAATGAAAGAAAATTTTGTTGCACATTTTGTGGTGGAGTTAACCATGTTGCTTCAAGATGCTGGTTGAAAAAGAAAGCACACAGGAAGCAGAAAAGGAAAAGAGAAATTTCTCAGAAAGTGCTTAAGAGTTGCACATTTTGTCAAAGGAAGGGACATGATGTCTCTCATTGTTGGTCCTTGCATCCAACAAATCGTCCAAAGCACATGTAGCTAGATGACAAAAAGCTTGGCGTAAGTGGATCTATGGAGTCCATTATCAATGTTGAAATGAAAGATTCACATGAAGAATTGCGGTTGCAACAAAAGACGCCATGGAGTTTGCTTGGTAGGAAGTGGATTAACTTCTTAATGCAGTAAGTCATACTCATTTTGTACATGCAAATTTTAGTTTGGTATGCATGTATTTCAGTTGAAAAGTTGATGCAAGATTGCATGTAAAAGCAGTTTCAGTTAAAGGAATTTCTTTGTTGTTGCAAAATTTCGCCATGGAGGTGTAAAAGATGAGTATGATACTCATTTATGTTGCAGCAATGTCTTTTGGTTCAGCTCTTAATCACCCACATGTTTTTGGGATGATGTACTTGTTGGTATTTGAAAAGAAGAGTTGAAGTTGCACATATACATAGAGGTTGTATGTGTAATTACCGAACTGTATATAGTTCATTGTACATGATACATACACATATGTTTGTCAAGATGTATCTTGTTGTTTATCGACTTGTGTCAATTGTGTCATACATGTTTATCGACTTGTGTCGGTTGTGTGCACACTTTTTTTTTACAGATTTTGTGTGTCATTTGTATAGCACATTTAATTGTCAACTGGTTGTTGATGTCGTATGTTGCACAAGATGCCTTTGGTGTCGTTTGGTGCAGAGAATGAAGTGTCAATGCAAAGCAGTGCAAGATTCCATGAGTTGGAAAGGCATGCAAGCAAAGAGGGCACAAAGTTCAGAAAGTGTCATTTCTAGTTTCAGTATGGCAGATTGGTATGGCAAGAAAACTTGGTCGAGATTCGGCGCAAGCACGTGGCTCATTTAACAAAATTCGCCATGTGAACAGTTGGCAATTCAGGAAAATTTTTGGAGGCTGAAGAGAAGAGGATGTCATTATTCTCTCATTTTCTGTACTACAGTTCAGTTCCAGAATTTCAGTGAGCTTTTGGGGTCCAAAAGCCTCTCATTTGGGAGGTGTGATTAGGAGCTCAAGTCCAAGCCATGAAAAAAAAACTCAAAATTGAAAATGTTTAAAATTGGTTGAAACCAAGATGGTTTCATAGGTCTCGTCTTCCTGATTCTGGCGCCGTAAATGGTTCGAAAAACGGACACCGTATGAAGAAGTTATTGCACTTTTAGTGGAGTGGGTCCGGTGGAGCATGGAGGGGCCAACCCTCCTCCCATGGAACCTCATCATATGACCAGTGTGGGAGCTTAATGATTAAGAGCGCTTAAGGAGCCTAATCTCAAGTTTAATATTTAATTAAGCTTCAGTTAAGTGGAGCTTAATATGTCGAAGATTCTAGAGGCGCTCCCAAATTTAGGTGGACTTCCACTTTTAGTGGAGTTAACTGGTAGTTGCCCCACATTTAGTGGAGAATATTGGGGCAAAGTTGTTTTGGTCATAAATTTCTCATTACTCAACCTTTTGGTACGATTTTTTTTTTGATTTCGTATGTTCTCCGCATTTTGGACTTAATGTCGTAGGTCTTAGAGCCATTGGATCTCATTTTCAGCCTGTTTAGCTTCGGAGAAGCTTTTTGAGCCACTAGGGCCATTTTGGGTTTTGAGTTTGGTTGAGCTGCGGTTAACCTTTTTTGGTGAAACAAAAGTCATTTTCGACTATTTCCTACATTATAGAGCCATTGGAATAGGTCTTAGCTCTATTTGAATACTTTCAGAGGCTGAAAACCTTTATGAGAGTTTTCAGGGCCACCATGGCCATTTTGGGGTTTGAGCTGTTTTGAGTTGTGGTTATCAGTTTGAGGTGAACCAAAGCTCTATTTCAGATAATTTCGACCTTATGAAGCCATTGGAAATGGTTTCAAAGGAATTTTAGGACTTCTACAGCCCGAAAAGTTTCAGAGAAGTTCAAAGCACCAGCAGGACATTGATGAAGAAATCACTGTTTATGGTAATCTTTCACTGTTTAGTGAATTTGAAAAGGAATTATTAGCTTTTTCCTACCTTCTGAATCAGTTTATATATTCAGATTTTTCTATTGAGACACTTATAATCTTGTATTGCATTTGAGAGCTTTTAATACAAGAGGACAAGCCCATTTTGGGAGGCTTGATCTAGGAGATGTAGCCCAAGAGTTGGGGTGAACTCCTATATTATATTGCTATTGTGTTTTGATATTATATTGCTGAATATTGTTGCTGATACCCATGTTAAGTTTCAGCAAAAATAATTACACTTAAGATACATAAACAGTGAAAAGACATACACCATTTTCAAGCTAAATTTCCGCATAACGTCAAGTTTAAAGCAAGATCATTTTAATTAAATCTGAATGTTTAATTCTATTATTTCTTTAGGCAGAGTCTGTAAGAGGGCCAGGTGGCCTCTGGATTCATCATTTCTTTGAAAGGTGAAATATCCGGTAAATTCCCCTACAGTCTATCTCTGTATTAGAAATATGAAGTTCTCACATTTTCAGATTTAAACTTAGAGTATTTTTGCACTCATTTACATAATTGAAAATGGATACCTTGCACCCTTTTCAAGTACCTTTAATTTTCAGATCAGGATCCAATTTGTATACAAGTATAATGGAAACTGAGAAATACATAGTGGATCATCTGATCATAGCCTCAAAAGTACATATCAAGGTCATGTCATAGTATCACATATAAAAGAACTGATCAATAATGCCGAAGGAGATATCTGATCACTGAAGTCACATAAATAATCCTCAAAGTACCAAGTCATAAAAGTGGAATAATGGTACTTCACACAACTCAGGTGCCAACATATAAGATGCTGCTGTGATGAACTACAACATATAAGGTGGATGGTGTCACTGGAAGAAAATTGAAGGAGCTAACAAATGAACCAAAACATGCTAATGCAAACCTGTGGTCTTCACCGACCGCCATGGTACATTTCTACACTATGGGAATAAATGAGCTAAATTCGACCATGTGAGAAATAGTTTTATTATTGGTCATTGATGTATAACGTTAAAAAACACGAGAAAACTCACTGATAATGATGATGAGAGTCAAGGTACCCCAATACAATCTAACAAGTGCGAATAAATGAGTTGAAGTCGAACACTTGAGATAATCTACCAATCATGAGACATTGATGTATTCTCACTGTCGATAGCGAAAGAGTCTGCCACTGATGACTGCAAACCCTAAGGTATTGAAAAAGGACTCTAGACCTTATTCCCAGAGCTATGAGTTGGAGTTGATGGGAAAAGATATGTTGGAAGGAAGGCATTAAGGCATCCCACATCAATAAAACACGAGTTTAACCCGTAGGCCAATAATTTGGAAGGAATTAGACGAATAAATATGAAGTAACCAAACCGAAGCACGTTTCCAATGTACACAAGATGTGGCTAGCGCACGACAAAAACCCTCTGAACGAACCAATAATGAAAGTTGACATAGAGGCGAGGAATCTACTAATAGGGTCAAATGGAAACCAATGTACTGCACGAATCCAAATGTGTGATAATTTAAGATGACGTCAAACCTAAGGGAAACCACTCAGTCAAAGACCCATGATTTTGATTGATTTTGAGTACAAGGTCACCTATCAATGATGGAAATAGGGCCAGTGTGCGGCTCTCGGCTCTAGGCCTAATCTTAAAGAAATTTTTCGAAGTCGATAAGAGAAAATCCGCCAGCAAGATGTCAATGGAGACATTCTTAACTAGCACAAGCAAATGACCAAATAACTGATGTGATAGAACATAACTTTGACAGACCGGGTATGGCCGACTGAAAATAAGTCAAAAGATATTGAAGAAAGGCTGACTCAGGTTTAATTCCCTTGAACAAAAGTGTTATCACCAAAAATTGGTCATCTAACCATTTACAATTAGATGGATTGAAGTACACCATGTAAGACCATTTTTTCCATAGTAGAATTTCTTTCACTATAAGAAATAATTTAATAAACCATATTTTATTAAGTTATTTCTAGTTTAAACAAGAAACCCCATGAAGAATAATTAAATAAATCCTTATTTATTTGTTTTTCCTCTAGGAATAATTAATTAAACCATTATTTAAATAATATTCATGGTCATATTTAACCCCATTATGAGAAATAATTAGATAAATAATTATTTATCTTATTTTTCTATGGGAATAATTAATTAAATCATTATTTAGCTATTATTCCTTGTTAAATATGACTAAATCACCCACGAATAATTAAATAAATCATTATTTGTTTATTATTCTTTAACCACATTCTTGAAATGATAAAAAATCATTTATTTGTTTATTATTTCTAAATAAAGGTATTTAACCAATTTAAATACCTTTTCCCTCCAAAAAAATATAATAAAATATTCCAAGTGGTTAGATCTAGATCTTGGTTAATAATATTTTATTATTCGCCATTATCGATGATAACTCAATAATTTGTTATAAATATAAGGGCTTTTCCATTCATTCTTCACTTTGATCCTTTTAATTGTCACACTTTGTTCATTCTCATTGTTGCTATTATTTTCTTTTGCTTCTTGAGCTCCCACTTGAGTTCAACATACATTTTGGGTTTTCTGCACCATTGAGAGAGAGAAAATTCTGGAACTGAAGCGTTGAGGACAACCTATTGAAGTCCAACAAGAAATTGCAACACCAAAACTAGTGTGGGACCAGGAGGTCCAAGCAGCATCTACACTAGTGTGGGACCAGGAGGTCTTAGCGACACCTACATTAGCGTGGGCTAAATTTGGTGCAGTGTCTATTTTATTTTTCCCTTAATTAAACTGTACAATAAAATGTAATCCTATCTCATGATCACTTGTAATAGTTACCTAAGTGTGATGAACTCAGTTAGCTCATGAATTTCGAGTTGAGGGTAGTTGGTGAGGCATGCAGAGTAATTATAGTTGTAACAGAGTTCGAAGTGTAGTTGGTCCATTAGTTTAATGCATGTGTAATCAACTAACTCAGTTGTGCTAGTTGTAACTGTTTATTGCACTAGTGAGAGATCAATTGAATTAAATATTATTTAATTCACAATCAATGATCTAACATGCAACTAATGATTTACTATTATTAGCTGCATGCATGTCAGTTCCAGTGGAGACCCAGTTGAGATATAGGTGAAAGGGATGTTAATTATCAGTTGTAGGATTATTGGGGTGCACTTATGCAACCAAACACTCATTGGATTTCCCATGATACTTGCGTAGTTTATGAAGGCCAAAATTCCTAAAGAATAGGGATTGCATTCATCAAGAAGTGCGTAAGAAAGGCAGGTTGTTTAGATGTTGAGAATTGGCTAAGTGTTGGCCAATTTTGTCCAGGACAGTGTGAGACAATTAGTTGAGTACAAGAGACTCTTGTGAGAAGAGTGTATTGTAATTATTTCATGTATCCATGCTGAATATATAATAGAATATAGTGGGGTTTTGATCAGCAAGCTTTCCCCAGGAAATTATCCGTGTTGTGGTTTGATTGATTCTTCTTTGCTTCATGTGATTGGCGATTGTGTTTAATTTCCGCAATTTATTTGTAGAAGCGATTCAATATCTAGCTTTAGTATATTGTTAGATTGGATTGAATCCATGATATACATATTGTTTTTATAATTTATATATGGTATCATGACACATGAAATCATAATAGTGGAGGAGAAGTTGAGTTTGTGACTTAATAGAGTTCAAATTTGCAGAAGACTTTCTTGGTGCTACAGGTGATTCAGGATCGAAATGGCTTATGGATTGAGATTAGAGTATGCACTTGAGGGCAACTCTAACTATATTTCTTGGAAAGACAGGATGGAGGCAGTACTTGAAGACAATGGCTTGAAGGAATTCATTGACAATGATGTTCCCAAACATGTTGTGACAGATGCTGTAAACCTTGATGCATGGAAAAAGAAAATGGAAAAGGCGAAGAGGATCTTACTGGAGGGAGTACGAGACCACATTGTCTCAAGTCTCCATGGAAAAGCCACACCATATGCAATGTGGAAAGCTTTAATAGATCTATTTCAGAGCAACATTGATCATAGGAAATTGGCACTGAAAGATAAACTTAGGAAGATCAAGATGGAGAAAGGCGACTCCATGCAAAAATATTTAACAAAGTTTGTCCAATGTCGGAATAAACTTGGGAGCATTGGAATTACTGTCGCTAATGATGATTTGGCGAGCCTAGTTCTTCTAGGACTTCCCAAGAGCTTGCATAGTTATCAGGACTCTGTTAATGGAAGGGAAAGGCTGCTAGATTGGGAACGAATTTGGTCGGATTTGGTGCAAGAGAAATTCAGAAAGAATACCAGAGATGGATCTTCATCTAAGAATGAAGATGAATAAGATTGTGCTTTGGCTGCCGAGGTGAAGAAGGGTAAAGGAAAGAAATTCCATTCCAAATCCAAGTCTGGTAAAGATGGAAAGAAGCGCGACATGTCCAGAGTGAAGTGTTTTCATTATCACGAGCATGGGCATTATGCCACTAATTTTCCACAAAAGAAGAAGAACAAAAAGGCTTCAGGATCCGCAGCTGGTGAGGCTTTGGCCTCGCAATTTGAGCTTTAATTATATCTCATTTCATGCATGGTGTCAAGTGAAATGGGACCAGTGTGGTATTTGGAAAGTGGCCCATCCTTTCACATGACGGGAGACAAATAATTTTTCAGTAGCTTGGAGGAGAAGGACCTCTAGATGCATATTGAAATGGGTGATGACGTGAGGTATAGTTCTACCGGGATTGGTACCATTACCTATTATAGACAGTCAGGTAAACCCTTTCAATTAAAATATGTAATGCATGTACCAGGCTTGAAGAAAAAATTAGTCTCAGTTGCAATGTTTGAGAATAGAGGCTATGATGTTGTTTTCAGTGAAGGAAAAGCTTTCCTGCGACACAAAACAATAGGACAAGCCAAGAAGATAGGGATTCGAGTTAAGAATATCTATAAACTTGATGTAGATGTTTTTGTAACATTTATGGGTAAGGAAAACAAAGTGGTGAGCCGAGATGAGGGTGAGTTATGGCACAGGAGATTGGGCCATCTTCACCACAGAGCCTTCAAAGCCATGCATTATATTTCTACGGGTCTTCCCAAGGGCACACTTGCGCAATCAGACACATGCAAGGGATGTAATATGGGAAAATATGCAAAGGGCACCTTTTATGAGAAGGAGAACCGAGCCTCGAGGATCCTTGAGAGAGTTCACTGAGACATGTGTGGACCATTCTCTACTGCTTCAACAACAAAGCATAAGTACTATGTGATATTTTTTGATGAATTTTCTCGAAAGTGATGGATCTACTTCATGCAAAAGAAAGATCAAGCATTCTCAAAGTTTATTGAGTTCAAAGCACTGGTGGAGAAAGAAATGGGGAAGAAAGTGAAGGATCTTAGGAGTGACAATGGTGGTGATTACATCTCCAATGAATTCAAGAACTTCTGTAGCAAAGAAGAAATTTAGAGAGAACTAATTGCGCCTCATAACCCACAAAATAATGGGGTCGTAGAGAGAAAGAACAAAACAATTTTGGGTGCAACAAGAGTGATGTTGCATGATCATGGCCTACCATTGCATATGTGGGCGGAGGCATGCAACACAATGGTATTTGTGCACAACCGTTGTCCTCATAGGATACTTGGCATGAGTATACTAGAAGAGGCTTTTACTGGTAAGAAACCTGATGTTTCACATTTTAAGATTTTTGGCTCATTTGTTTATGTGGATGTGACCAAAGACGCCAAAAATAAGCTGGAACCAACAAATGAGATTGGGATATTTGTGGGGTATAGTAAAAATCCCAATAACTATCTAGTTTATTTTCCAAACAAAAGAATGACTGTTGTGCGATGGGATATAGAATTTGATGAGGAGAAAGCCATGTGATTATCCCTTGAGAGGGAGTTAGATTTGCATGCAGAGGAGGAACTCTTGGTTCCAAAGGACAAGCCTCAAGATGTGGAGCAACCACATGCAAAGGATCATGGAGTGGTAGAAAACACTCATGTAGAGCCATCCACCAGAAATGGTAGAAGGTGCACCACGGAAGCTGATAGATTGAGACTTGATGCAACAGAGAATGTAGCAACCCCTACTTCACTGCGCAAACAGAGACAATCTCCAGACAGGTTTACTGGATACATGGCTCTTATGAGCAAGTGTATTGTGACAAAACCATATTCCTTTCAGGAGGCAGTGCAATAGCCAATTTGGGTTGATGCAATGGTTAAGGAGTATGACTCCATTGTCAAGAACAGTGCATGGGAGATTGTCCCAAGACCGGTCGGTAAATCAATGGTGGGATCTAGATGGATCTACAAAGTAAAGCAAGCTGTTGATGGGAGTGTGGAGAAGTACAAGGCCGGATTTGTGGCCTAGGGATTCTAACAGATTGAGGGGATCGACTGTGATGAGACTTTTGCACCAGTTGCAAGGTACTCTTCCATTAGATCTATCCTTGCACTCTCAGCGCAAATGGGGTGGTGCATTCATTAGATGGATGTGAAAACTACATTTCTCATTGGAGTTTTTGAGGAAGAAGTGTACATAGAGCAGCCAAAAGGTTTCAAGATCTTTGACAATGAGTCACATGTGTGTCGACTCAAGAGAGCATTGTATGGGATAAAGCAAGAACCTGGCGCTTGGTACACTCAGATTGACAGCTATTTCACTAGGTTGGGCTTCAAAAAAAGTGAAGTTGATGCAAACCTGTAATAGATTATGGTTGATGGTAAGCTCTTGATTATCGTACTTTATGTTGATGATATAATTTTGAAAGGTGATGAGCAACTGATACACTCATGCAAGGAGGATCTTGAAAGGCTGTTTGAAATGAAGGACATGGGACTCCTTCATTATTTCCTTGGTTTAGAAATATGGCAGCGGGATGGTGAAATTTTTGTTTCTCAAGGAAATTATGCCAAAGAGATACTGGGTAAGTTTCACATGGAGAGCTGTAAACCCATGGACACTCCTCTTCCATGAAATTGGAGGAAAGAGGATGCTACTTCTGGAGAAGTAGTGGATGCAACTGTCTACAGGCAGTTAGTTGGTTCACTGATGTACTTAGTGAACACCAGACCAGACATTTGCTACGCAGTTAACCAACTGAGTCAAGCTATGGTTAAACATAACAAGCTCTTTTAGAAGGCGGGGAAGCATGTATTGAGATATCTCCGGGGCACTACAAAGTATGGATTATGGTATAGACATGCAGAGAGAGTGAAGCTTCAAGGCGTCACGGATGCAGATTGGGCAGGCAGTCCATCAGATAGAAAGAGCACATCAGGAGGGATCTTCAACATACGATCAACAACAGTTTCTTGGTACAGTAGGAAGTGGCGATCCGTGGCACTCAGTTCAGTGGAGGTAGACTACATGGCAACAATTCAAGTTGCATGTGAGGCCATCTGGATGAGAAAGATCCTGGTTGGCTTGTTTGGTTCTCAGATGGATCCAACAATGATACATTGTGATAACCAGAGTTGCATTAAACTCTCGGTTAATCCCGTGTTTCATGATAGGTCCAAGAACATAGACATCTGACACCACCATCTCAAAGATTTTGTGTAGAGATGCATAATGTTACTTTAGCACATTCCCACGGAAGATCAAGATGTAGATATTTTGACGAAGGCACTCACCAGGAGAAAATTTGAATACCATAGAGTCAGGATCGGGGTGAAGGATAATCCCTTTCTTGTTGAGAGGGAGTGTTGAAGTCTAACAAAAAATTGTAGCACCTACACTAGTGTGGGACCAGAAGGTCCAAGCAGCACCTACACTAGTGTGGGACCAGGAGCTCTTAGCAACATCTACACTAGTGTGGGCTAAATTTGGTGCAGTGTCTATTTTAATTTTCCCTTAATTAAAATGGAAAATAAAATGTAATCCTATCTCATAATCACTTGTTAATAGTTAACTGAGTGTGATAGACTCAGTTAGCTCATGAATTTCGAGTTGAGGGTAGTTGCTGAGGCATGCAGAGTAATTATAGTTGTAACAGAGTTTGAAGTGTAGTTGGTGCATTAGTTTAATGCATGTGTAATCAGTTAACTCAGTTAAGTGAGTTAAAGTCAGTTGTGCTAGTTGTAATTGTTTGTTGCACTAGTGAGAGATCAAATGAATTAAATATTATTTAATTCACAATTAGTGATCTAACATGCAACTGATGATTTACTATTATTAGCTTCATGCATGTCAGTTCCAGTGGAGACCCAGTTGAGATATAGGTGAAAGGGACGTTAACTATCAGTTGTAGGATTATTAGGTTGCACCCATGCAACCAAACACTCATTGGATTTCCCATGATCCTTGCCCAGTTTAGGAAGGCCAAAATTCCTAAATAATAGGGACTGCATTCATTAGGAATTACACAAGCAAGGCATGATGTTTAGAGGTTGAGAATTGGCTAAGTGTTGGCCAGTTTTGTCCAGGACAATGTGAGACAATTAGCTCAGTGCATGAGACTCTTGTGAGAAGAGTGCATTGTAATTGTTTCATGTATCCATGCTGAATATACAATAGAATATAGTGGGGTTTTGAGTCGCAATATTTCCCCGAGAAATTATTTGTGTTGTGGTTTGATTGATTCTTCTTTGCTTCATGTGATTGGCGATTGTGTTTAATTTCCGCAATTCATTTGTAGAAGCGATTCAATATCTAGCTTTAGTACATTGTTAGATCGGATTGAATCCACGATATACATATTGTTTGTATAATTTATACACAACCAAGAACCCATCCCATTGAGGGGGACTGGCAACATCTATTTGTTCCCTTCATCAGGTGTAATAATATATGAAAAAATTCTTTAAATCTTGTCTTGTCTGTTGGATGCATGGAGCAATTACTATTTCTTTTCACCGTTTAACTGATTTTACTACATAGATCTGGTTTTTTGCAGCATTTGTTCTAACTATTTATTTCATATCTAAAGAGTTAAGCAACCATTTATGTTGTTAGGGCTCTTTGTCACACACAACTAAAGTAGGCTCTTTTCATACACTTGTGTTAAGAATTTATGCTAATAAATGGCGACTCCACTGTTGTAATTCAGATTCCCACGTGACCATCAGATTTAGAAACAAGGGGTTTTCTTTAACTATTTTCAGTCTCTTGATGTTGTTTTTTAACTTTTATGCCCTAATTCAGTCAAAATTCTAACTTCTGGATGTTTTTTGGTGTTTTTCGCAGGTAACAGGTATCAGTCGCGCTAGAGACGACAACCTTTCCACAACCTACCGTCCGAGAACCTAGGAACAAAAAATCACACTTTTCAGCTCAAATAGTGTGATTTCCCCCTGAAATCACACTTTTTTGCCCATAAATTGTGATTTCACCTGTCCACAGGTCATAAACCTGATCTGGAATCTTTTTCTGCAACTGTCAGAGTTTGCCGATAGTACTATTTTGGGTTGTCTGACCGCTGTTTTAGCTCGTCTTAGGCCTGGATATGATAAGTTTGTTTCCTTGAAGTAGAACCAAGCCCCATAGGGTTTCAGTACACTTCCACCTTTTTAGGAGGGGGGAAGCTGAGTAGGTAGTCAGAGATTTGCAGCGCTTTCAACCATTATTTCAGGGTTTGATCCATCCTTTTTACAGATCCTTTTTGATAGGTTATTGTTCCACCCAAAACCCTCTCTTGAGTTTTGTTTGTTATTTGCCTTAAGATCTCTTTGTTTTCCCTAGGTTTTTAACGTTTAACATTTTCTATTGAAGCAGTCCCCCCCCGGTTTCTTGTTGTTTTCTGTGTCATTTTTAGTAGTACAGATTCATTAGATCCCTGTCCCTTCAAAATTAGATCTCTTGGCCATTTTAGTGTGTTTTGAGTCAGTTTCGCCCGCTTGTCCTCACCCTCATACGATCACCATGTCAAGCGCCAATGCAGGTGTAGGTCCTCAAGCTAGTGGTGGCGCTAGCCCTAATGCTACAACTACTATTAGCGGAAATGCTACTGGAACTGTTCCGACTACTCCTTTGCTACCTTTTATGGCAAGTTTAAGCCTTCGCGATTTTAGATAGTTAATCAATGACCCCATACTCCACAATGCAGTTTGGCCAACTATGCCAACTAAGCTTCCTTCTGTCATTCCTAAGTTTGAAGGAAACACTAGAGAGGACCCCACTAATCATGTCCGCTCCTTTCATATGTGGTGTTCATCTAATTCCATCACCGATGACTCCATTCGCCTTTGGTTGTTCCAACGTAAGTTCACTGGAGAAGCTGCGAAGTGGTATGTCGATCATCCTGCTGCATATCATACCACTTTTGCAACTCTTTCTAAAGTGTTTCTATCATATTTCTAGTTACCCCTCCGATATGATATTGGTACCGAGGATTTGACCGCATTCGTCAATCTTCTTCCACTCGCCTTTCTGACCATGTACTAGAATGACATAGAAGAAGGAGCTTGTGCAGATATCCTACATTCGACGACCGTGTCTATATGGATTTGTTTCTTAGAACGCTCTGAGACCCCATCGATAAAGATGTCACATCTTGTTTTCCTCAATTTGAGGAAGAAGCTCTCCAGGTCACGTTAAAATATGATTTGATCTATGCCCAATCTAGTTATGTTTATGCCGTTTTACCAGATCTTCCTAGACTTGGTGGTGCTAATGCACTGGGGGAATATCATGCCGCCAAAGATATTGTTGGATCTCTCTCACATCCATATGCTCCTCCTCACATGAGTTATGGTTATCCCCAGGGGGGGACTAGTTCCTCCAACACGTATCCCCCTCCTGGCAACTTGCATCCCAGTCAAAGCATGCCTTATGCATTTTCCCAACCGTATCAATCGATGCCAGGGCAAGCTGTTGCCCAAATTATTTACCCAAATCCACCCCCTCTCCTTTCTATCCTTATGCACAACACGACGCTCCAGCCCTTATGGTATTAATACCCTAGCCTCTCGTGCCTTCTCAACCTCTCCCACAACAACCACTGCCTCCTCAAGGTCAGGTGTATGTGGAGTAGAGCGGTACTAATCCTCCTAATTCAAAAAAAAGGGGGAAAGGCAACCAGAACCAAGAAGCGCAGGGTAACCAAGGTCGCCAAGGTAATCAACTGAATGCACCCTAAGGGAACCAGCCTAACACCACAAACCAACAACAAGGTGATCAACCCAAGCAGAACAAGACCCTTTGTATGAATAAACCTTGTTCATATTGTAGTGTCCATGGCCATTATAATTATGATTGTCCCCTTTTAACCCAAATGCGCCAGTTGTGGGAAGCCCAAGTAGCGTCTAGAGGACAACAACCCATCGCGTCGCTTCCTCCAAACACAATGCCAACTCAACGAGATGCGTTCACTAATCCTTTTCCTCAATAAGGATATTTTTCTGCCCAACCATCTCAAGGTCAGGACGCCCCTCAAACCCCGCAATGTGTTACCCATGATTACCAGATTATCATGATGAATTATGAAAAGGTCAATACCGCTGGTGTCAACCCTCAAACCCAATCATGCCAATATGAAAAGAAACCTGCTACGTCTGCAACCGAGTCCTAAAACAAAGTACCCACAAAATCCATTTTGAAACCAAATTTTCCCTTACAGATCCCTAAACCTAAGGTAGATGTCATTCATAAGATCCCTACATCATAGTATATGACTTGAAGCAGTCTCCTGTTGCCATGTCAATGCTGGAAGTCCTCTAGACATGCCCATCACAATGAAAATATCTGCTATTTGCTTTGGGTGTTGTGAATCCTTCAGATGATTGTTTGATCGTTTTTGATGTTGAAAATTTAGAACATCCCCCTTTACCCTCATCCATTGCCTTCCAAGTACCATTCAAGATCCGTAATGCCCATGTTCAGTGATGTATCATTGAGGAGGGAACATCCACCTGTGTGATGTCCACCTATGTTTCAAAGAAAATCAGATCCCCTGATCTGTCCCAATTCACCATCACTTTACGTGCTTGGGACGGTCGCCCTTCTCAACCCCTTGGCATGTTATTCAATTGTCCGATCACACTTATGGGAAAAATTGTTTGTATTGACAGAGAAGTCATTGATGCCCCCTTGGATTATAATATCCTCTTGGGTCGTAGCTACACATATGTGATGTTAGTTTTCGCATCTGCGGTTCACCATAATATGTGCTTCCCCTATAACGGAAAGATCGTCACCATCGATCATTTGACATATTAAGAACCGAAGCCTTAGACCTCCCCTGAGTCCATCATAACTTCGGTGGATGATAACCAATAAATCGCACCTCTCAACAGTGTTTCACCAGGGTTCTATAAAGATTCCACCTTACTCAGTTCATTCGTTGGTCCCCCCTCTTATGACTGAGCCCAAATCAGTCGACTAGCCAATAGCTAATACCTTCGCAAGATGATGTTTTTCACTCGAAACAGCCATCAAGACCATCTCCTCAAGGACCTTCTCCTTTTGCTAGTGTCTCTCTGAATATTTTTCAATGAGGAACAGTCCCCCCAAGCCTTAACCATTTGGGAGCCATTCCGCCAGGCCATTACCCTTCTAGTCATATACATATTTTAGCTCCCCCCTCTAGAGTCTTTACGGTGCCTGTTATGGCTACGTTGAGTTTACCCAATTTAACCGTGGGGATTCCAATGTGGTACATTGATCCCCCAACAAACACTCCACTTGGTCAACTTAAACCATATACCTCTTTGATCCTGGTTCAATCGGTTGCCATGACCCCTCCCTTTGCTTCATTTCCACAACCACCTCAACTGGAACCCACTCTTGTTGCAAAATCATCTGGTGAGGGGGGCAAAGACAAAAAGAAGGAACCTAAGGACAAGGCTCCCAAAACAACTCCAACTCCACCTAAGCCTCCAAAGTTGACACCTCCCTGTGCTTTCTGTGATGCTGTTGGGCATGCCACCCATAACTATCATGAGCTTCCTCTTCTCAAAACTATGGTCAACGAAACGTTTCCTGAATCTGTCATCCCAAAGATCCATGTTACCTTACCTGATTCAACTAAAAAACTCAAATCATTGCGCATGAACCACCCTTGTGCTTTGTGCGACCTTTATGGCCACTATTCTCATCATTGTCCCTGTCTCGACGACTTTCACGATACCCTTGAGGGAATTTGAAAAATAGAGGCCGCTTGTAGTGGATCATGTAATCCTCTACTTGTGAGTTTTTCTTCAGTAGAACCAGAGGACAGTTATGCACCCATTATGATACCTACCCCCGATGTCAAGATGATAGACCCTTCGGTCACTATTCTCTATCTGTTGTCATCCATGAGATCCATAGAGGATGACTCCTCTACAACTTCCCATTATGTTTCGGTCAAACATCCTTCGCCAAACACCTCAGTTTCAACATCGATAGATGTTTCATCTACTAGATTTTCATCTACCCTTCGTAGCAATGTGTATGTGAACCATATTTATCATGAATATGTGCCAGGTAGCCCCGTTGCATCAAATGGTCTCCCTTCCGCCAATCCTCCCACCTTCCATTCTGATGAAGACATTATGGAAGCCATGACCACCCCTGACTTTCCTTGTATGATATGCACCATCGTGCGTACTTTCACAATATTCCCATGATGAGTATGTTGTGGAGTCTAAAGAATTCATTCATGATGAAGTCAATTGGTTTAGAAATACCATTCCTACACCAGATGCTTTTGAAGAAGGACACATGGCCAATATCTCTCCTACCATTAAAATACAAATTTATGATAAGATAGGGGTTGAAGAAAACATTACCTTGGGGGCACATTTCTCCTTGGAAGAATTTGAGGCTTACTCCAAGATATTCAAGGAATTTCATGATGTTTTCGCGTGGTATTATTTGAAGATGCCCAGACTCGATCCCACCATTGTTGAACACCATATCGATACATGGCCCAATGCCAATCCCGTCCGTAAGAAGTTGAGACCCATCAATACTTACAGACGTGAGGCTATCAAAGCTGAAATCGATAAGCTCAAGCATGCTGGTTTTATATATCCCATTGAATACACCACATGGGTTTCCAACCTAGTTCCCGTTCTCAAGAAACAAGGCACCATTCGTGTCTGCACTGAATTTCGTGACCTGAATAAAATTTGTTCCAAAGACAACTTCCACACACCATTTATTGACCAAATCATTGATGAGTGTGTGGGGAATGAGGTTATATCCTTTATGGATGGATTCTCCGGGCATAAAAAAATTACTATCCGCCGTGCTGATCAGTTAAAGACTACGTTCATTAGTCCGTGGGGAATTTTTTCTTATAGGGTCATGCCTTTCGGTTTAAAGAAAGCCAGAGCCACCTTCTAGCGGGCCATATCTTACTGCTTCCATGACTTGGCTCATATTATTCTTGCTTACCTTGATGACTTCATTGCTCGTTCTAGTCTTCAGGTGAAACACATTCGTGATTTGCGTACTTTATTTCTTTGACGTCGCAAGCATAATATCTGCCTCAACCCATTGAAGTGTGTCTTTTGCGTTCTTATCAACAGTCTCTTTGGCTTCATTGTGTCCAAAGATGGTATAAAGCTTGATCCCCTCAAATTTGAAGCCATTCTTGAGCTGCCCATTCCTCGTACCTTGCGCCAGTTACAAAGCCTTCAAGGCAAAGCCAACTTACTTTGTCAGTTCATCCCTGACTATGCCACCACTGCGCATGGGTTTCCAATACTCCTTCGATCTAACATTCCATTTGTTTGGGAAGACTATGCTCAACAATATTTTGATGCCCTGAAACATGCTCTCACTTCCGCTCCCTTGATTAGTCCACCTAACTTTGAGAGGGACTTCATCCTATATATCTCAGATTCCACCCCCTTGGTCACTAGGGTCCTCATTCAGGAAGATGACACTAAAAACGAACATGTTATCTATTATGTCAGTAAGAAACTTGTGGGACTCCTTGTGTCCTACTCACATGAAGAGAAGTTGGCATTGGCCATTATGTTCTCGGTCAAAAAACTTTGTCATTATATCCTTACATGTTCCACCAAGGTCGTGACCAATTCCAACCCCATGGATTTCCTCTTAAGTTTATGGATCATTATTTGGAAATACACTCGTTGGATCGCTATCCTCTAGGTGTTCGATCTTGAATTTGTCACACCCCAGAGTAAGAAATGTTTAGCCCTTGCTGAACTAATTTTTGAATTGCCTACTGGTATGCGTGATCCATCGGTTAATGATGATTTACTCGATGAAAACTTTTTTGCCATTACTTCGGATGATCCTTGGTATGGATACATCCTTACCTATTTGTGAAGCCAGAAATTTGCTTCCCATCTTGATTGTGATGCTCAACGATGTATACGAAACCAAGCCCCCCTCTACCTTCTCATTGGTGAAAATATTTATCATCACGGTGTTTATTATGTCATTCATCATTGTCTCATGCATGCTGAAGCTGAGCAAGTCCTTAATGCATGCCATAGCAGCGCTTGTGGTGGCCACCTCTCCAATTTGGCCACTGCCCAGAAAATCATGCGCGCTGGGTATTTTTGGCCTTCTTTCTTTGGTGATTGTATTAAAGAAGTCAAACACTATTCCAATTGTCAGTTATTTACCCCAAAGGCGCGAGCTCCACCTTCTCCCCTCCATCCTATCATAACAGTCAGTCCCTTCTACAAGTGGGGCATAGAATTTATGGAGTGTCGAAAACCATCTGCTAGTAACCACAAGTATATTATCGTGGCAGTCCAATATTTCACCAAATGGGCTGAGGCCATTCCAACGTTCAAAAACACGATGACCACTGAACCTCTCTTTTTATTTAACCATGTTATCACTCGATTTGGTGTTCCGAAACACTTTGTATCTGACCATGGGCGACATTTAGAAGATGACATATGGCATGAGCTATCCTCTCTGTTGGGATTTTAGCACAAATATTCATCATCTTATTATCCCCAAGGTAATGGAAAAGTTGAAGAGGTCAATAAAATCCTTAAAACTATGATTCAACGGATGATGAATAAGCACAAAACCAACTGGAACCTTATTCTCTTCCCTGATTTGTGGGCCTATAGAACTTCTGTTAAAACGACCATCGAGTTTACTCCTTTCCACCTAGTTTTTGGCGAGGAGGCAGTCCCTCTGATTGAGTGTGAAATCCCCTCCCTTCACCTAGCCTTCAAACTTCTCCCTGACACCCAACCTTTAGAACAAATACTTATCATGCTTGAGGGTGGTTTCGAAGACCGTTGTGTTGCATTGCAAACCATTGGAGCGATCAAGAAACGCACCAAAGCCCAGTATGACCGGAAATTCCACCCTCATACCTTCCACGAAGGTGATATTATTATAGTGTATGACCAGGCCCATGGTGTCCTTGGTCATGGGAATTTTGACTCATTATGGCTATGACCTTACATACCTTCTAGAGGATTTCAAAGGCGAAATCCTTCCTAACCCTCACAATGCTCTTTACCTCAAGAAAATTTACCCATTTCACCCATTGACATGCGTGTATTTATTTCTGTCATGCATTTAGGTAGCTTGCATTTTCCTCCATCATCTCATTTGTTTTCTTGTGGTGCCTTTCAGATGGATCCATCATCCACACCGTATATAAGCCATGTTGATGATGCAAGTCACTTATCCCGAAATCTAGCCTCTATGACTTGGGCCATTTTCACCCCCTTGCATTTGTTAGTTCACTCCAATGACGTATGCATTGTATCTACCACTAATAACTAGGCCAAATATAATGCAATGATAGGTTTTTTAGTCGATGCCCTTTATCATCACATCCTTCATCTTTATATTCATTTAGATTCCTTGCTGCTTGTCATGAAATTTCATGGCGTGTATCGTGTGAATAACCATGTCACTTATCACATGCATTTAACACAAGATAATAATAAAACAAACGACGAACTACAAACTCGTCATATATAAAAATATGCATAACCATCTTATGTATCGAAAAAATCATAAATGTTTGGATTCCACTACTCTAAATACATTCGACATGTGCACAACATGGTACACAAATCAAATTCGGGGCACCACATGCCCCTATCTACAATGACTATCTGGAGGGTCCCGAGCCAATGGCTCTACTCCACTAGCTCGCAATTCGTGAATTGCCTACCCAACCATCACCATGCGCCACATTTCTCCTCGCCACTCGGAGGGTAGCCCTATACATCCCTCGATGTACTGGCCCTCAAGATCATGCCACCCACGCTCTGATACACCAAACAACAACAAATCACACCTGGGACAAACATCCTCTAGTAGAGCATCATAATCATGTCTCTGGTCTGCTCTTGCTCCATTATATCCCACAGCCCCTGGTGCCACGGATCATCTCCCATACCCTGTCGGCTTCACCGATGCTATATCTTCATACCAAAAGTTATGAATCAGTACCACATACATATTCTAAATTTTTTTAAATGCACCATAATTTATAGCAACTTCCATTTACCATCCAGTCCCCATGCTCGACCAGGCATAAGTGGCAAGTCAGGGTCTCCCTAAAAGTTCATACCACTGTATGGATAGTCGTCTATGTACAGCGGAATCTGATCCCAGTATGTGAAAAAATCGGGTTGGAACACCCGTCCAACTCCCCCTCCTCCTCCTCTCCATAGTAGCTGCCCCCAGTGGTGCATCCTAGGATCCTGTGGGCCCCCAACCCGGATCTGTACATGAGGTCGGATCGTAGAGATATTATTAAATAAGAATGAGCACAATACCATACCAAAATCACAATCATGGTGGTTCACCTGCCACTTGCATAGCGACAATTGTCATTTCACCAATGACAACATCATTCCACTCTAAAAAATCTCTACCTACGTCATCTGGCCCCTAGTGATGTGATAAAATGCCTGGTTGCCCAAGATCCAGAGTACCACTGCAGCGACAACTCGTGTCTCTAGCCACTCTAGATCACTGATCAGAATGGTCATGCCCTTAGCATGAGCATCCGGTCTATAATGGTGCTCCATGAACTCTGAAATGTTCCTCCCACGAGGCATTGCTAGATGTATGTTTTCCACCACCCCTAGTGGAGGGAGTCCAGTAAAAAAGTAGATGTACTGGATAGTAAGCTCGATATAGTGCCCCTACAATATAAAGGCCTCATGGTCTGGATCCCAGTAGCTCACGATCCTAGATAGCAAGGGCACACCTGCCTTCATCAGTGGGTTTTCAACCAAATTGAGAACTCCATACCGAGCAAGCGCTCCCCATACCACTTGATTCCCCTGAATCTCGACACAAAGAGCATCTAAGTCTCTCTCACGCTAGTTGATCTTCAAATCTTCCAGAACTTCATAGCATCATCATGTTTTTCAGCGCAGAATAAGATAACTACATCGAAAATTTTCTAACCCCGACCCTCAGCCAACCAGTAGACAAAAACCCACCTCCAGCTCCAACTCACACTTTTTCTGCCCTCGAACTGCGAGCTCGTAGTTTACCCACTGAATAATACGATCCAGGTCACATTTTTGGGCCCTAATAGTGTGAGCCTACCATGAGGATGGGAAGGGGTCTCCCACTAAGCCCCAAGGACCTAATCTAAAAAACTAAACCAATGAAAATATAGAGTAAGGTTAGATCACCTACCTTCCACTAAGGATCTTGATTCCAATGGTCGGTTTGTCCACTACGATCGCCGCAAGATTTAGGGCCTTATCCTCCTCTCCAAATTCACAATATCTCACTTAGAAAATGAATTAAATTGGAGGGAAATCACCCTTTTAAAGGAAAAACCCTAAATTTTCCTTTGCCAATTGCAACCAAAACATAGCTCGATTGGACGATCCGTCAGCACTATTGGAAATATCTCACTAAGAACTATAATGGGTATTATTTTGTTATTGGTAATTTGACACTTCACCAGGAACCCATTTTCCCAAGAAGGGTCACTTTGCCGCCTCTTAAAATCAAATTTATTCACATGCACTGCTTGTACTTTGGGCACCACTTTGCCTTCATACTTGTCAACTTGTGTGTTGATTTTCGTCATGAGTAACCATATTTTGCTCATGTTTTCGTGGTCCCCCTTGGGCCTATCCTGTGTGGAAACATCATCGAGTCACCCTTGTTCAAAGCATCTGAGTTGAGTCATCATCACATTCATGGAGTCTATCCCGAGTCCCTTTATCTCCTATTATAGTCTTCCATCCATATTTGTGTGGCATTCAACATGTGTTGCCCATTTTGGCATCTAGTTATATTGTCCCTCATCCTCTCCGGAGTCGAGTTAGTCGCTGCCTGATCATCCATGCTTTTTATGCTCTGATAAGGGAAGTCATTCGTCCACTATGTTTGGTCAATTTAGTGTGTCCTAAATTGCTACATTAATTTATCAATCCGGGATTCGTAAGCTGATGAAGTGTGGCGCACTATATGTGCAAGATAACCTATTTCTTATCTTTTTGTCGTTTTTGGTTTTCTAATGTGTGATGGAAATTCTAAAATAAAAACAAGTATGGTTATGATTGTTCAAGGCAATGATATCCTTTATAATGATTTACCAACTTCAAACTTCAAAAGGAATTTAAAAACATACAATGACAAAACTTGAAAGGAAATTAAAATGTGCTGCTAGCCTAATAAATCAAATAGTGAACTATTGAGCATGAAAACCAAACTATCCTTGCTGCTGTCTAAACACAAAAGAAACTATGCTTAAAGAAATCCAAGAATTGCAACAAAGTAAATCTAAATCAAATTACATCAACTTATATCTTGATCCCTCACCATTAGTCCAGCTATGGCTTTCGGAGGTAACCATAAACAACTTGAGCAATCTGATATCTAATTTGCAGAAAAAGAAACTAATATCAAACTACACACTCATACTTCAATCCCTCACCATCAGTCCAGCTGTGGCTTTCGGAGGTAACTAAAAATGACATGAGAAATTTAATATATCTAACTTGCAGAAAGTAAACTAATATCAAACTACACACTCATACTTCAATCCCTCACCATCAGTCCAGCTGTGGCTTTCGGAGGTAACTGAAAATAACATGAGCAATTTAATATATCTAACTTGCAGAAAGTAAACTAATATCAAACTACACACTCATACTTCAATCCCTCACCATCAGTCCAGCTGTGGCTTTCGGAGGTAACTGAAAATGACATGAGTAGTTTAATATATCTAAATCTAACTACCGAAACAAATGTGCAAGACTGAAATAAACAAAGCAGTGCTGAAATTAAACAGAAACTAAGAAAAGTAAATTAGCAGCAGAACAATATTGATTCCATGTCATTAGTCAAAAGATTATGCAAATGCCCGGGCTGCCTATTTGTAATCTGAAACAAAAACACTGATCAGTTAACAATAACATAAAACATGAAAGACAAAAGTAAAATGTAAGCATGAAAGATTATGAACAGTGATGAAGCATAAATACCATGAAAGATGTAATGTATAAACACATGAATGAATTATGGCACAATGAGCTTAAAGAAATAAAACAAGAACTATACAATAATGCACAAAACCTCAGCGTGTGCAGGGGCCCTCTGCACCAGCCTTGGCAACAGCCTTCAAATACGAATTACGCTTGGAAAAAGAGTCTTCTTATATATTAAAATGCAGTCATAATAGAGAGGTGATATTACGGCACAGTGGCAACGTAATTACATTACAGAGCTATCTGGAGGCTAATGGAGACTAATCTAATATGCGTATGCAAACGCATTATTTATAACAAAGGAAATATAACTAATTCCCTAAAGTTTGTGCTGATAGAGAACACGTAAACCATTACGTCCAGAGATCTAGGATCATGGCTGCGTTGAGGAGTAAATCTATGAAGAGTGGATGTTGAATTCGGCTTATGGAGCCATGTACAGGTGTTGATGTGTCTCCCGCAATTCAGAAACGGCCATATAAATCTTCACGTGACGAGAAACAGAGTCCTGTCACCGTGGGACTCTACGGTTGACTTCCACTTGGCCACCTTTGACCGCAGCCTCCTTAAGTGAATTTTCTCTAGCCAATAGGACACGATCCATGTCCACATCATTTCTGACTTGCCCATGTGGCTCGTTTTACCTGAAGACACCTATAACATAGACTTTCACAAAATGGCTGCGGAAAGTTGTAGCAGCTGCGGAAAGTGGCAAGATTCCGCAGCTAAATGAACAAAAATCTAAATCAAACAGCAGACACAAAACATAGTTAAAAACCATTTTAGATGCTCTTTTACAATTGATATGGAATGATATTGACAACTTGGAAGGTTTAGGTGAATGAAAAAGGTCTAGAAAGGTGTATGAAAAAGATGCAGATTTGAGACTCAACATACCCCCACTGTGAAGGTGTTGCATGTCCTCATGCAACCAAAATTTTGATAATCCTTCTTCAGTTCATATGCCTTGACACTTCAGCCAGTACATCCAATCCTCTCCTCTTCTTCCTTGGTGCTGCTAACATCCTGGGCTTCTTCATTAAGCTTCTGAATTTGATATTAATCAGTGCTCTGCTTAGCTTCTGGCATTTCTTTTTCAATTTCTTGTTCTTCTTCTGCCATATTCCCAGATGTAGCATGGTATTATCATGAATGATTTTGTCCAATTTTATTTGTTCCTTCAATGTCTCATTTTCATTTTTAATGTGTCTATTTAAAAGCTCTAGCTCAAAGACTTCTTGTTTCAATGATTGGACTAGATCATCTTGTGCTGTGTGAGGTTGAGTGGACGAAGTACTGGGACCCGTAGCTGCTCTTTCTAAAGATTCTATATAATCATATACTTCTTGTTGCTTTGGGTCTATCTCAGGTGTCGTTTTTATTGGGTTGTCCCCAAAATTCCGTGGAGGAGAGTTGTCTTCAAAATCTGGCTGAGAAGGGCTCATATCAACGTCTGGCTGGGAATGGGATGGAATATGTTCAATGTCTGACTGAGAATGAAATGAACTAGGTTCACTGTCTGACTGAGAGTGAGATGGACTATGGCCAGTTGGGGATTGTTCAGATGTTTCTTCTCCCAAATCAATAAAATGGGGTCCTTTCGTTTGCGTTTTCCTCAACTTCCCCTTAAGCCTGGAACTTCTTCTCACACGCTGTGGACCACTGTCTTTTTGCTTTTGTTTTCCTTTCTCTTTCTTCTTGGCTATAGATAACTGTTCTTGAAGATGAACCAATCTCTCAGATATCACTTGATGATCTTCTTCTTCGGAAGAAGGGGTTTGATGTATAGCCTCAATACTTTTTCTCTCTTTTGATGTTATTGGCTTTTTACCCTTGGTTTCTCTCTTCTTCCTTTTTGACAGTCTCTCTTCCCTACTAGTGCTTTCAATTGTAGTAGTAGGAGTACTTTGAGTTTCATCATTTGTTCTTTTTTTCCTACTCCTTCTTGATGTGCTACCTTCAGAAATTTCTTGAGTTTCCTCGAAGAAATTTCTAATCAAAAATTGTTCCCATGTGTCCTTCTTCTCCTTTAACTCTTTTTCAATCAAAATTTTTACAAGACCATGGTGATATAGATGTGGTTCTACATCCCCTAAATGTTTCTGAACAGTCACAGACATTTTCTTCAAACTATTAAATAGAAAATATGGCAGATTCAGAGTCTGGTTATCTAGAAAGTTCATCAGCAATCTGGTATGATACATATACATTGACCCAAAACGGCCTTCACAGGTGATAAATTTTTGAAAAACTAGCAGCAAAGTAGCCCATTCCTCTTTCAAAGCATGAACAGGAATTCCTCTTTTAAAAATAGTTATGTCCATACCTGGGTTATGTAGAATTACTCTCCAAACTTCATCACTAATGCTTTTATTCTTAAACCAACGTTCACCCTCTTGAAGAGTTCTGTGGCAGATGCTATAGATGCCTCATTCACCGTAAACTTAAGGTCTCCAATCTCTACCTCCAGGCCATTAAAAGATCTTGCAAAGGCTTTTGTCACTTCTTTATGGTAGCCTCTGAACTTTTGGATAAACCGCAGCCACTTTGCCTTCTTCAATATATCCCTGACTTGCGGGTATCCATCCATGAATTTAGGTCCTTCTGGTTCTGCTCTTAACAATTTACCCATCCTTCTTTCTGCTCTTTAAAAACTTACCTGCGTGAGGAGGGTTCAATGGAAGTAGGACGGCTAAATGAACAGAAATGAGCACGATGACTGTAGGTAGATATCAAAGAGTGGGTATACAGACTGTAGCGTAACAGAGAATGAAATGGAGAGAAGCGGAACAGAGAAGGGTTACGTGAGCATAGCAGAGATACGGCTATGAGATTAATAGAACAATAAGAAGAGTATAACACATTCGACAGTGTTTGAAATTTGGTGGCTGCAAAATAAATGTAAGCATGTTTAAACAACGGCTATGGATTTTATGCGGCTAAAAGAAGTCGTAGTCAAATCAACTACGTCTCATTATCACAGGTGGAATATCGGAGTATGAGTGAAGATCGGAGGTTTAATTATGGGACCGTTTGAGAATGAATGCGAGGATTGTGGGAGGATTGTATGGAGATCATGGAGTGATTACGAAGTTTGTCAATATAATCATTGCACATAATGGATGGAGCTTATGGTTTATAACTATATAAAAATGTGTTTTAAATGCTATTTGAAATAAATTTTTACTCATACCTTGGAATTCTTGCCTTTTTCCTTGGTCTTCAATTAGTTTCTCCTCATTGATATCTTGAATGCCCCATGTCTTCATAATTGGTCCTCACACATGCATTTTATTTCATGATTATGGAAATAACATCTGACTGTACATTCTTTTGAAAAACAGAGTGGTAGCTGCGGAATCTTCTTCTGGCTGCGGAAACTGGTGTCAGCTGCGGAAACAGATGTCAGCTGCGGAAACTGACACAACTATTATTTGGGTGAATGAACATGAATGGATGACAAATTACTAGATGGAAATGGTCATGAAAAAGAATTTTATTGGTGAAATGGAATGAAATGGAGTGAAATGAAGTGGAATGGAATGGAGTGGGTGGTCAAAAAACTTGTGAAATGAAAGAGAGATTTTTTTTTTTGGAAAATATAGAGTGTCAGGTGTTCCTGATTTTCACCCAATATTTTCTGTATAAGACTGCCAATCAGTGATTGGTTTTCAGGCTTATACAATTTTTATTTTTATTTTTATTTTTTTATTTTTTTATTTTTTTAACTGAAAAGAACAAAAGCTAGGCTGGTGGAGAAGAAGAATTCTTCTCTACCAGCCTGATTGCAAAATTTTCTTGAAACATTTTGACAAATTCCTCTTTTGAGAGTGGCTTATGATAAACTTTCAATCTATGGCCATTCACAATAAGAGGAGTTTGAAACTCATCAATGGTCTTGATTCTTACCACTCCATTGCTAAAGATCTTGTTAATCTCATATGGCCCAAGCCAATGAGTCTGAAATTTTCCTTGGAAATCTTTAAACTTGGAATCAAATAACAATGCCCAATCTCCTTCTTGAAACTTCTTCTCTTTGATGTACTTGTCATGCCATTTAGCTCTTTGATATTGAACTAGATCGGTTCTTAAAATTGCTTCTTGTCTGATCTCATCTAGCTCATTCAACTGCTCCATTCTATGCTTTTGGGCTTCTGATAAGTCCATCCCCAACTGAACTGCTATCTTGAAGGTCTTGACTTGGAATTCAATGGGGAGCAAGACTTCTTTCCCATAAACAATTTCATAGGGAGAATGTCCTGTTGTATTCCTCCATGTAGTTCTGTAGGCCCACAAGGCTTCTGGAAGCCTTTCTGCCCAATCTCTTCTATGTAGATGAACGGTTTTGGTGATGATACTTTCAAGAACTTTGTTTGTGGACTCCACTTGACCATTTGCTTGTGGATGGTAAGGAGTAGATCTTCTGTGCTTGATTTTGTATTCTTCCATCAACTTCTCCACCAAATTGGATGTGAATTGGCTCCCCTGATCTATCACAATTTCTCTTGGAACACCAAAGCGAGTAAAAATATCCTCATAAATAAAATGAACAACTGAATTTTCAGTAGCAGATACTAATGCTTTGGCTTCTACCCATTTAGTAACATAATCAGTACAAACCAATATATACTTATTTTTCTTAGATGGTGGATTAATAGGTCCAATGAAATCTAAAGCCCATTTTTCAAAGGGTTCAATGAGTACCTGTGTTTTCAATGGCATTTCATTTGAAAGGGTAGGTTTCCCTACTCTTTGGCAGCTGTCACACCTTTTGACATATTTTTTTGCATCTTTGAAGAGGGAAGGCCAATAATATCCTAAAGAGAGGATTTTATAGGTCTTCCTTTTGTCTGCAAAGTGTCCGCCGCATGGTTCATCATGACATGCCTTAATAATATCAGGCATTTCATCTTCCCTGACACATCTTCTGATCACAAGATCTGGCCCTGTTTTAAACAATTTGTTAGAAATCCATGAATATTTTGAACTCTCCTGAATAATCTTTCTTTTTTCACTTGGAAATAAATGTGGAGGCAGTTTCCCTGTAACCAAATAGTTAGCAATATCTGCATACCAAGGAGTCTTAGTAGTTACTGCAAACAATTATTCATCAGGAAACTTATCCTCTACAGGAGAATCTTCTTTAGTATTCTGAATCCTAGACAAGAAATCAGCTACTGTATTTTGTTTCCCTGGTCTATCCAACACAGTAATATTGAATTCTTGTAAAAGTAAGAGCCATCTTGTCACTCTGCCATTAGTAACAGGTTTGTTCATCAAATATCTAATTGCAGAATGGTCAGTATGAATAAAAGTTTCATAGCCTGTTATATAATGTCTAAACTTATTGATTGCATGAACAACAGCTAAAAACTCTTTTTCAGTCACAGTATAGTTCAACTCAGTGGGAGTTAAATTTTTACTGGTATAATAAATGGCATAAGGGACTAAATATTTTTGACCCAACACAACTCCCAGAGTTGTATCTGAAGCATCTGTAGAAATATGGAAAGGGAGTTTCCAATTTGGTCCTCTCAAGATAGGTGCTTCAGATATTCTTGTTTTCAAAGTTTCAAAGGCTGATTGACAATCAGGATCCCATTTAAATTCACGGTCTTTTGTAAGCAATTTGAAGAGTGGAGATGCTATTTTAGTGAAGTTTTCTATAAATCTTCTATAGTAACCAGTAAATCCTAGAAAACTTCTAACATCTCTTTGACAATTTGGAATAGGCAACTTGGAGATGACTTCAACTTTTGATCTATCAGCCTTAATCCCATCTCCTGAAATATGATGTCCTAAAACAATCCCTTCAGTAAACATCATAAAGCATTTTTCATGGCTTAATGAAAGGTTTGTTTCTTTACATCTTATAAGAAATTTTCCAAATTTTCTAATGCCTCTTCAAATGAATTACCATAAACTGTAAAATCATCCATATAAACCTCTACACAATCATGGATTAGATCAGAAAAATTCCTAGTACTGCTCTTTGGAATGTTGTGGGTGCATTACATAACCCAAAAGGAAGCACTCGGTAGGAAAAAGTTCCCCATGGACAAGTAAATGTGGTCTTATCTTGATCTTCAGGTGCTACCTGAATTTGATTATAGCCACTAAAACCATCCAAAAATGAAAAGTACTTTTTACCTGCTAATGTTTCTAATACCTGATCGATAAAAGGCAAAGGAAAGTGATCCTTCAAAGTTGCTTTGTTCAATTCCCTGTAATCAATGCATACCCTCCATTTACCATTCTTTTTAGGTACTATAACCAAAGGAGAAACCCATCGGCTATCTGAAATTGGATAAATGAAGTTTACATTGAGTAGTTTTGGAGCTCTTCTTTCACTATCTCCCTAAGATTTGGATTCATCCTTCTTTGAGGTTGTCTGATTGGTCTACTGTTTTCCTCAATATAGATCTGATGGATGCAAGTCTTAGGATCAATACCTTTCATGTCAGTATACTCCCATGCAAATGCGGTAGAATGTTTTTGCAAGATTTTGGTTAGTTCTTCTTGTTGTGACTTTTCCAAATGTTTGTTGATATTCAATGTTTTTCCTGGAAAAATCTCAATGGTAGAACTACCAAACTCTTCCATAGAGTAAAGATACATTTGTCTTGATGATAAATATTCTATGTCAGATTCCAACTGAAATTGTGTGGGGTCCTATTCTGAAGATGTCTCAAAATTTTCTAATGTGTTCAGAATTTGACTATCCTCACTAATTTCCGAAATGGTAAAGACAGGTTGTATAATGTCCTCATCATCGACCCATTCATTGTCTCCTACTTCTGTAATTTCTTTTGTTGGAGGATACAAATTGAATTTCTTTGTCGAATTACCATTAGAAATGTACATATCCCCAGATCTACAACTAATAAAAGCATCAACTGTGGCTAGCCAAGGTCTTCCTAAGATAAGTAGGTGCCCTCCTAGATTACTCCTGGGAGTCAAAATAATAAAATCTACCGGATATTCCCAAGAATATAAGGAGACTGAAATATCTTCTAATACACCATCTGGTTTAATAATTAATCGATCTTCAAGTTGCAGTAAAGTAGGTGTAAAAAGAAGGTTAGGAAGTTTTAGCTGTTCCATAGTCTGTTTACTCATAATGTTGATAGCAGCCCCTAAGTCAATCAATGTGTTTGTAATTTCTATCCCATTTATATGTGTCTTGACAATTGGACTTCCTGGATCTACATACTTCTGCATGGTAATTTTTCCCATCATGATATCTGCAATTTTTCCTACGAGGTGGATTCTTCTTGTGTCTTTTAGTTTCCTTCCTGGTCTTTTGAAACTCAACTCCTTTATTGTTTTTGCTAGAATAGGAATCTCTCGAATGGATTGTAGCAAGGGAATCTTGATACAAACATTCTTCAATTCATCTAGAAAATCATAGTTAGGCAACAAGATTTGTTTTTCCACCCCCTTGTCAATTTGTAGTCTTTCAGGAAAAGGAGGTGTAGATGAAGATGTAGGTTGCTCAACTATAGGAGTTATGGGTGTTAACTTTTCTTTTTCTTTTTGAATGTTTGAATTTTGAAGAGATGCTTCCTCAGAACCCTCATTGACTTTAAGAGAGTCCTCCTCAGAGGTATCTTGCTCTTGAATATCTATAGAAGGTTTTTCTAAAACTCTACCAGATCTGAGTTGTACATCATTGAGAGGAACAATCATATAGGTAGGAAATTGTTGTCCTTCTACCATGTAAGTGTTCTAAGGATTTTTATTGTTAGGATTTGGAAATGGCTAAGCTGGAAGTTGATTTGTCTTTTGTTGATATGGGAGCATGAGTCGAGGATTTGGATTTTGTTGAGAAGGTTGTTGTTATGGAAATGGCAATGAAAGTTGTGGATTTGGGTTTGGAAGTTGTGGAGCTTGTTGATTTTGAAAAGATGGAGGATATTGATAAAATTGAGCAAATATCCCATAAGGATTTTGCATCCCTTGTACCCATGGCTGATATGGATTTTGATGTTGGGGCCAAGGTTGTTGCCAAGGATTCCAATTTGGTGGGGTTTGAAGATTCATAGGGTTGTTAAACCCTTGATTTTGTTGTCCCTGCCAATGTCTTCTTGCAACAAAACAGAGAGATTCTAATGAATTTGGATCTTCTTGAAAGACACCTTTGAGTCCAGGAATTGAAGGACAATCCTTGGTCTCATGATTCTCTGAGCAAATTATACATGTTTCTACAACTTTTGCATCCAAGGGACATTCCCTTAAAGCATGTTTCTTCCTACATTTCGGACAAAAGATGGCTAGAGCATCTGTTTCTGCTTTCTGCTTGTTTTGGATTTTAAGGGTGTCTATTTGTTCACTAAGGCTCCCTAAGATATCAGTTTTGAACTCATCAAGCATATTACCAATCTCTGCCCTACTTACTGATCCAGTTGCAGATTTGTTAGCCCTAATAAGAGAAGGATCCCTAGGCCCTTTTCCTGTTTTAGATTTTCCTCTTGAGAGATGGACATATAGTTCTGTTATGTCACGAAGTGGAAGTTGAGAAATGTCTCATTTCCCCATCATGTTTAAAATATCTATCCATTCATCTCTAATGGCTTTTAATATGAGGGCTTTCAAGGTTTCATCATCTAAGTTGCTCATCTTTGCTCTTTTCAAGTTGTATTGAAATCTTTCAAGTAAATCTTCCAAGTTTTCATCTTCTTTTTGCATCATTTTGAATACCTCATCCTTGTGATTGTTGGGCATACAATAGTCCAAGTATCTATCCAAAAATGTTTGTTTCATATCATTCCAAGTCCTGATAGATTGAGTGGCTAATCCCATGAACCATTTCAAAGCAGATCCCTTCAATGTTGAAGGAAACAGTTTGAGTTTTTGAGAATCTTCCATATAGTCATAAGTTCGGCACACAACTTCAAACTCAAACAGAAATGTTTCAGGATCCTCACTTTGCAATCCATAAAAGTTAGGGAGGACAGATGGTGAGATATTTTTCATTGTTGTATGAGTTTCCTCATCAACTATAGGGAATCCAAACAAGTTGTCTCCTTCCCTATTTCTTCCATTATTTCCTTCACCATTGTTGTCTCCATTGTTTCCTCCTCCTCTACCTCTACCTCTACCTCCAAATCCATCTATTATTTCTTCTGCCATGATAGTTTCTTTAGATTCCTTAAATTCCTCTAGTTCTTCTATCAAGGGAGGATGAGAGGGAGTCTCTTCCTTTTCTAAATGAGTTTTAGTAGGTGGTATAGGAGAATCATCTAATTCAGCTGCTCCTTGAATTCCAAAAATCTTAAGGCTAGGGGTAGATGGTGGTGATGTTGAGAATGCAGCAAGATGATGGAGCTTAGTGAAATGAAGTCGCCTTCACTAAGTGGGCCCGCAGGCAAATTCTGGCGCAAAGTCTATTTTTAGACTATGTCTATTTTTAGACATACGGAGCATAATTTGGGAATTCTACTTGGAGATTCTTGGAGTATGCGACATGTCGGTAAAAATAGATGAGACCCTAATTTTTAGGACCCAGGCTATTTTTAGACTGATCTCCTAAAAATATGGAAGTCAAATATTGTTTACCCTTAATAATATTTTGACTATAAACAGCAGTTTACTCTCTTGGCGCACTTCAGTTTGAGTCATGGAGGTGGCTCATGCAACTGACACAAGGAATCACGTGGTTCCTAGGGTTTGATGGCATCTTGCATGGTTTACTTCGGTTAGACTTCAGTGGCAGAAGTTTTGGAGGAGTTAACGGGACAAATAGTGGAGTTGTGTTCTATTTATTTCAGTTGAACTAGTTGAGATTAGTTAACTAGCTAATCAATTAGATATGAGTGGAGTGAATTAAATATTATTTAATTCATTAAATATTAACTCATTAGTCAACTCAAGAACACTTCAGTTCACTACAGTGCATGATCAGTTCAGTGAAGACGAGTGAAAGAGATAGATGAAAGGGTAGAGTTAGCTATCAGTTGTGACTATACTGTTGCTATTTGCAACACATAGATAGGTGGAGTAAGCTATGAGTATTGCAAAGTTTAGGCTGGTGGTTTATCTATATAAGGAGGCCATCACCTAGCATTAAAATACGCAATCCAGGTTGGCTATCAAGTGGCTAAGGATTGGAGCAAGTGATTTGCTAGATCTAGCTTGATAGTGTGTAGCATGGGAGGTAGTGCATGAGAGCTTGTGAAGAGTTTTTGTACTATGATTGTTACATGATTTCTCCATTATAATATACACAATAGCTGCGGGGTTTTCAGCTATAGGCTTTCCCCATACATACCGAGTTAATGTGTGATTGATTTGATGTGAGATTGCTTCTGTTATTTCCGCATGTGACAATTAATTGTAGAAGAAGGTTATGTGTTATGTATGCAATTCGAAATTGATATATGACCAGGTTAATCTTCAGTGAATAAGTGATTTATTCGGCTAATTTCTACATGGTATCGGAGCGAGATTAATTGTCGAGATCTATTACGGTGATTGCAAACTTATTTCCTCGGACAGAGTCTGCATGCGGGCCAGGTAGCCTCCGGAATATTCATCCTTCTTTGTAAGGTGAAAGATCTGGTGAATGCCCGTTGCAGTCAATCTCTGATTTGGAAATAATTTGTTTTTCAAGTATAGATCGGAAGCGATAGAGCTTGGAGTTTGGAATTCGAATTTTGCAGAAGGTTGTTCTTCTTGGTGCCGGTGTTGAAAGATGTCTTCTTTCAATGGATTGCGACTCGAATATGCTCTTGAAGGCAGTTCGAACTATGTTGCATGGAAAGATCGAATGGAGGCAGTGTTAGAAGATAATGGTCTGAAGGAGTTCGTGGATGCGGATGTCCCAAAGCCCACTGATGCAGCTTTGGTCGATGCATGGCAAAAGAAGATCGTGAAATGTCGAAGGATCCTGTTGGAGGGCGTCAAGGATCATATTGTATCCAGCCTGCATGGAAAGGCTACTCCACATTTAATGTGGAAAGCTTTGACGGATCTATTCCAGAGTAAGAGTGACCAAAGGAAGCTGGCACTCAAAGACAAGCTCAGGAACATCAAGATGGAGAAGGGCGACAGCATCGCCGAATACCTCACGAAGTTCACTCAGTGCAGAGATGAGCTGGGAAGTGTGGGGGTGGCTGTCAAAGTTTCACTGATTGCATGCTTAGTTTCAAGTGTGCTAGGATCGGTGTGGTTCTTGGACAGCGGTGCGTCATTTCATATGACGGGAGATCGGGATTTGTTCTCAGATCTGGAGGACAAAGATTTGGGTGTGCACATCGAGATGGGCGATGATGGTAGATACAGTGCGACTGGTATCGGTACCATATCCTTTCAGAGGGAGTCTGGTAAACCCTTTGTATTAAGGGATGTCATGCATGTACCTGGATTGAAGAAGAACTTGATCTCTGTGGCGATGTTGGAAGATAAGGGGTATGATGTGGTCTTCAGCGAAGGAAAAGCCTTCCTGCGCAGTAAGACTACTGGAGAGACCCGAAAGATAGGGGTTCGAACCAAGAACCTTTACCAGTTGCAGGTAGATGGCTGCGCAGCAATGGCATGCAAGGCGGGAGAAGTGGTGAGCCGGGATGATGAGGGCGAACTGTGGCACAGGAGATTGGGCCACCTTCACCATGGAGCTTTGAAGATCCTGCAGCAGATTTCTACTGGGTTTCCTAAGGGCACTCTTGCGCAGTCAGATCAGTGCAAGGGGTGTACCTTGGGGAAGTATGTGAAAGCCACCTTTCACGAGAAGGATAGTCGCGCCACGACGATCCTTGAGAGAGTTCACACAGACGTGTGTGGTCCTTTCTCAGTTGCTTCGACAGCAAAGCACAGGTATTATGTGATCTTTGCTGATGATTTCTCTCGAAAGTGCTGGATCTTCTTCATGCAGAAGAAGAGCGATACATTCGCGAAGTTCTGTGAGTTTAAAGCACTGGTCGAGAAGGAGTCGAGGAAGAAGGTGATTGCTCTGAGGAGTGATAACGGTGGTGAATTCATCTCGGCTGAATTCAAGGAGTTCTGCAGCGCAGAAGGGATTCGGAGAGAGCTCATCGCACCCCATAACCCACAGCAGAACGGGGTGGCTGAGCGGAAGAACAGAACGATCGTGGGTGCTGCACGGGCGATGTTGCATGATCGGGGCCTACCCCTTCACTTGTGGGCTGAGGCATGCAATACAGCAGTGTATGTGCAGAACCGTTGTCCTCACAAGGTTCTTGGCATGAGTACACCAGAGGAGGCTTATTCTGGCAAGAGGCCTGATATTTCCCATTTGCGGATTTTTTGGTTCTCCTGTCTACATGCATGTGACGAAGGATGCGAGAAGGAAGCTGGATCCAACTGCTGAGGTTGGAATATTTGTGGGGTACACTGATACACCTCACAATTATCGGGTGTATTTGTCAGACAGTCGCAAGACTGTTGTGCGACGGGATATAAAATTTCAGGAGGAGAAAGCCATGCAGTGTTCGCTTGAGAGGGAGCTACACTTGCATGCAGATGAGGAGCTGTTAGTTCCTAAGGAGGAGCTTCGGGATGTGGATCAGCCACAAGAGGAGGTTCAGGAGGTGGAAGAAACCACCCAGGCAGCGCCAACCATCAGAGGGCGCATGCGCACTACAGAAGCTGAGCGACTGGCTCGGGATGCAGAGAAGGTTGTAGGACCACCTACGGCACAGCGCAGACAGAGACAGTCACCGGATCGGTACACTGGATACATGGCTCTTATGAGTCAATGTGTTGTGACAGAGCCATCCTCTTTTGAGGAAGCTGTGGAGGAACCCGCATGGGTTGATGCCATGATCGAAGAATATGATTCGATCATCAGGAACGGTGCATGGGAGATTGTCCCAAGACCGGTTGGGAAATCAGTTGTAGGTTCGCGATGGATCTACAAAGTGAAGCAGGCGGCTGACGGGAGTGTGGAGAAGTACAAGGCGAGATTTGTCTCCCGTGGCTTCTCACAGATCGAGGGGATTGACTATGAGGAGACTTTTGCACCTGTCGCAAGGTACTCTTCCATACGGACGATCCTTGCTCTCTCAGCGCAGATGGGGTGGCACATTCATCAGATGGATGTGAAGATTGTGTTCCTCAATGGAGTTATTGAGGAAGAGGTGTACATAGAGCAGCCTGAAGGTTTTGAGATCTTCAGCAGTGAGTCGCATGTGTGCCGACTCAAGGGAAACCTTTGCAGTGAAAAACAAGCACTGATGGCAGTTGCACTCGGATAAACCGGCTACTTCAGCACAGGCTTGGATTCTCCAAGAGTGAGGCGGATCCTAACTGTACCCAGATTGTGGTGGAGGGGAAGGTTGTTGATCATCGTGCGTATGTAGATGATGCGATTTTGTGTGATGAGTAGTTGATACTTTCATGCAAGGAGGATCTTGCACGAGAGTTTGAGATGAAGGACTTGGGCATCCTTCATTATTTACTAGAGGATTGGAGATTTGGCGTAGCAATGGAGGAATTTGTTTGTTTCTCGGGAAATGTTGCCAGGAGATTAGGAGGTTCAACGTACGAGAGGGCTGCAAGCCTGGTGACACTCCTCTTCCTGGTGGTTGGAGGAAGGAGGATGCTACTTCAGCGGAGGTAGTGGATGCCACTGTCTATCGACAGTTGGTGGGGTCGCTTATGTATCTGGTCAATACACGACCCGATATATGCTATGTTGTTAACCAGCTTTCGCAAGCTATGGTTAAGCCTACCAAGCTCTTTTATGGGCGACTGGCTGTTGTGCGCTATATCGAAGCCACATCGGGATATGGTCTATGGGTACGAGACGGGAGGATGGGCCAGCTAAAGTGATGCAGATTGGGCGGGGAGCCCAATGGACAGAAAGAGCACATCTGGAGGGATTTTCCCGACTGATGAATTAATGACATTTTCTGATGATAGCAGGAAACGAAGATCCGTGGCACTCAGTTCAGCAGAGGCCGAGTACATGGCAGCAAGCTTGGCTGCATGCGAGGCTATTTGGATGAGGAAGATCCTCGTTGGATTGTTCGGGTTGCATTTGGAGCCTACGGTGATTTATTGTGATAACCAGAGTTGCATTAAACTCTCGGCTAATCCAGTATTTCATGATAGATCCAAACACATCGACATCAGGTACCATCATATCAGAGATTGTGTTCAGCGGAGAATCATGTTACTTTCATATGTTCCCACGAAGGATCAGGATGCTGACATCTTGACGAAGGCGCTCACCAGGAGCAAGTTCGAATTCCACAGAGGCAGGATAGGGGTTGCAGATAATCCATATCTTGCTGAGAGGGAGTGTTGAAAATGCGGCAAGATGATGGAGCTTAGTGAAATGAAGTCGCCTTCACTAAGTGGGCCCGCAGGCAAATTCTGGCGCAAAATCTATTTTTAGACTATGTCTATTTTTAGACATATGGAGCATGGTCCGAGGATTGCAGTATGAGATTCTTGGAGTATGTGTCATGTTGGTAAAAATAGATGGGACTCTATTTTTTGGACCTATAGGTCGAAGTCTATTTTTAGACTGCCTCTCCTTAAAATAGGGAAGTCAAATATTATTTACCCTTAATAATATTTGGACTATAAACTTCAGTTTACTCTCTTGGAGCACTTCGGTTCGAGCCTTGGAAGTGGCTCATGCATCTGACAGAGGAATTACGCTATTCCTAGGGGTTTGGTGAGCTCATGCATGGTTGACTTCAGTTAGGACTTCAGTGGCAGAAGTTTGGTGGAGTTGATGAGACAGTTGGTGGAGTTGTGTTCGGTTTAGCTTAGTTGAACTAGTTGAGATTAGTTTAACTAGCTAATCAACTAGTAATGAGTGGAGTGAATTAAATATTATTTAATTCATTAATTAGTAACTCATTATTCAACTCAAGAACACATCAGTTCACTACAGTGCATGGACAGTTCAGTGGAGACCAGTGAAAGAGGTAGATGAAAAGGTGGAGTTAGCTATCAGTGGCGACATCAGTTGTGCATGAGATTTGCACCACACTTGGAGGAATTTCCCATGATGATTGCACTATCAAGCCAAGGAGATTCAAACCTTGGATCTCTATATAGACAGGCCATGATTGCGCAATAGAGGCAAGGCAATTGGCGGTGAGTTTTAAACCAGTAACTTGTTCAAAACCAAGCTAGTTTGTGTGTAACTTCATGAGAAAGTACTGAGTACTTGTGAGGAGTATTGTACTAAGTTTGTTACATGTTTTCTCCATTATAATATATACAATAGCTGCGGGGTTTTTAGCTATAATATTTCCCCATACATACTGTGTTAATGTGTATGATGATTTGATGTGCTATCGCTTGTTTTATTTCCGCATGTGTGATGATCTGAGTGGAAGAGATTATGTGTTGCATATAAATTCGAATTGTATGTGATCAGGATAGTCTCGGTGGATAATTAATCATTATTCAGCAAATTTCTACACTTCACCTGGGACACCTTGGTGGTTTTTTCAATGATCGTCTGCTCAACTGTACTGAGCTGCTAATGCACTTGGCGGTCTCTATGCTTGATCTCCTCGAAGAGGAATGTATGGAGGACCTGCAGCGGTTCGTGTGGAAGTCGGGCCAAATCCAATTTCACCTCTGTGCAGGCCTGGACTTACGCACATAAGGTAGGTGGGCTCAAGGTGAATGCTACATCGGGCAGGAAGCAGAGGCGGCTTTTAGTTGTGATGATAAGTTCACTGCTAGTTGTTGGGGTCGTACGTGCCTGAATCATGCATGTCTACAGGGTGTCGGTCTTGAGCTGCAGAGCTCGAAGCTTAGACTGGAGTGAAGTGACCGTGGCTTTTTGTTTCTCTTCCAAGGCTAGCCATTTATCTTCTGAGGCGAGGGTAAGTGTTTCTGTAATCTGCTCCAGGTCTTCCTCCATCAAAGTAACTTTAGTTTCCCTACCGGGCCTTGTAGCCCATCATTTCTTTTATTGGCCTTTGAGAGGGTCAACGGTCCATTTCGTACCACGTGGAGAGTCAGCACCGTATGCATCCAAACCCTCTCTATCTAGATCTTGATGTGAGTCTTGCCACGTTTCTGGCTCTGAAACCTTCTCGGTGTCCTTTCCATGTCCTTTTGTCTCTTTAGTGGTATCAGGTGGGGTGCTCTTCTTAGTGCTTGTTCCTCCAGCGTCGGTTGTACCTGATTTGAAGCCTAGTCTCTAGTGTGGTGGCCAAGTGGCAATGAGCCAATCGATTTCCTCATCAGCGACCATATATGGTAGTGATATCGATGTCGAATCCTCATGGCCTCGGATCTGCACATTGCGCATCGTGACCTGGAATGCTGTGATGCTCTTGTACTTATCGTAGATTTTCAGTGACAAGCGTGGCCGGGAGTATATTTCTACTGTGAGCCCACTCTAAAATGGGACCCAAAAGACTTTGTTATCCTCAATGCACTGCTCATCCTTCGAATCCCGCAAATTTTCATATCACGCCCCTTCACACATGTCTGGCTCGAGCTTAGGCAGGACCAAATCTTCAGGGGCTTCCCATGCGACCAACATGATTAGGAGTAGTAGCCAGGAGTAGCAGAATTCCCTTCCATGATCCTGGGCCTCGTGCACGTTCTCCAAAAACTCGTTGCAAAGGAACTAGGACCAGTTGAAGTAGACCCCTTTTTCACAGCGGCCAGCCAATTGAATGACATAAGTGGGGATGATCGCAACCTAGCACTTGCGCATAATTTTACATGCCAGCAACAAGGTACCCATGCGCGCTTCAGGGCCGTTGATGGTGTTGATTAGGAACCCCCTAGTATTCCGCTCAACATGGTAGTCGTCGCACACCTTATCGGTAATATGTTGCTCAAACTTCTTTCCGACGTGCTCCATGGGGAGACCAGTAATATGGTGAATGAGGTTGGCATCAATGGGAATGAGGTCCCAGATCCATAAGCTTCTGTCGTGGATCAGGGCAAGCAGTTGTCACACAACTTGGTCAATCATACTCTACCGGCCAAAATGAGGCATTCGCAGCAAGTTTAATAAACTTGATTTTGCTAGCCTGTGTGCCCACAGAATTAGGATGACCCATAGCACATCATCCTCCAGTACTCTTTCAAGGTACAACTCAGGTGCTAATTCGGGTAAGGCCTCTAGGTTAGCCAGGTCATGGTCATCAAACTTAATTGAGGGGAGTTTTCCATGCACTTCTCCAATTATAGGTACTTCACCTGGAATAAATGGCATTTGCAGGTAAGTGCGCATTCCTTCAAGGTTCTTAGGTGTGCGTACCGAGGGTCGGTGAGGCCGAACATAGGGTGGCAACCAAGTGATTGGTTCAGCGATCTGGGCCTCTTCCTGAGCAGACAGAGGTCTCTTTGTTGGGTTAGGAGAACGTGCTTGGGGCACCGTTCTGGGGAACTTCACATTTCGAGGGGAGGTGGGTGGCTTCCCTCCAGCCCATTTCGTAGCCCTCCCTTACCCTTGCTCTTGGCCTTTCCCTTTACCCTCCTTTTTCTCAACCTCTTCAATGTCAAGGGTGACCTCCAATACTTCATCAGTGGAGGCCATTGTCTATGAAGATTCAGCTGGAGTAGTTGTTGTCATTCTCACTTGGAAGACAAATTTGGGATTGCTACTATCAAAAGGGGTAGCCCGTGCAGACATTAATAGAGTGCAATAGTGACAGAATTTTGTAAAGCACAAAATGTTCAAGATTGCACGGATCCCACTTCTGATCTACCCTTCTACTTTTATAGCCTTTGATATCGACCAACGATTGGATGAGGCTTATCAGAAACTTACCTTCAAGAAAATGGTAAAAAATCCTCATAAATTGCCTCATTAATTTCTGACTAGCCGGTCCTTCCAACGGTAAAATTTTATTTTTACCCAGTTTTACTAGTCTAATGGCTAGTTTTTGCAGTTGTGTATTACCCCTGTGCGCCTAATGCACCTCCCCGAGCCTCCAAACCTACGATCAACCCCTGCACTCCCAGCACACCTCCCCAAGCTTCCAGACCTGTGATTGACCCCTGCGTGTATAACAGCCTTGTCTGCGTTGTTCCTACTACCTACGCATATGCTGCCCAATACAGCTATGCCATCCATATAGTCATTTGATACGGTTTGAGTCGACTGCCATTAACATACCCTGGTACAATGTCTCTGCACAATGTGTCTATCCGGACAACTCCTCCGTAATTTATTTTCTTTACCATATAGGGACCTAGCCAGTGCTGACGAAAATTCCCCGGGTGCTTCGCAAACTGGCTATCATATAGCAGGACCAATTCTCCCTCCGAAAATATCTTTTTCCGAATATGTCGATCATGCCATGCTTTTTCCCAGGCCTTCTGAATTTGCTGATGAAAGTTAGCAATGAATCGATCTTCCTCTAAGGCAACAAGCTACACTAAATGCTCCTCCATAATATCAAGCTCTGCCATATTGGTAAAGGCTGTGATGCATAGGCTAGGAACACTATATTCCATGGGCATAATAGCCTCCTTTCCATAAACCATCCGAAACGGTGTTTTCCCACTCAATTTCTTGCAGGTGGTTTGATAGGACCAAAGGACTGATGGGATATCGACTTCCCAATCGCTTCACTTGACATTGTAGAGCTTGGTCAGTGCTTGTTCCAAAATTTTACTAAAAGCTTCCACAGTTACATTTGCCTGCGGATGATAAGGGGTAATTTTGTCATGGTGGATCCGAAATTCTACAGTCAAGGCCTGTATTGTTTCATTAACAAAATGTGTACCTATATCGCTCATCAAGACCTTCGAAAAACCAAACCTGGTTAGAATATGTTCAAAAATAATGTGCGCATCAGTGTCTATGGTACAATCCTTTACAGCTTGCGCTTCGGCCCATCTGGTTACATAATCAGTTGCAGTGATGATGTAGTGGGCACCTGTCTTCTTTCCTGGCGGGTTGATGGGCCCAACGAAGTCTATGGCCCATTTTTCAAATTCTTGCAGGGCCATTTGCGGCTGCAAGGGAATTTCATCTTTGCACAATGGTCTTCCTGTCCTTTCTCATGTGTCACAGGATTTAAAATAGTCATGAGAGTTGTTAACACTGGAAAATCGTACAAGAGAGAACGACATCAATTAATGGCAAGCCTAAAGATTTACAGGACAGGAATACATTATGGAATCAAGAATCTCTAAGGTTTTGAGCAAATCAAATCTAAACTAGTCATAAATGCTCAAATGTGCAATTTTTCCTTCGAAAAGAGTGCCTTCTACGCGCACTGGAGCCCGATAAGCGCGCATTCCTGGAAGTAGAAAAAAGTCACTTTCCGGGACCACAAGAAAGCAAAGGACAGTTTCTCCTTATGTGAAAGCCGCCTAAGGACAGCACCAGTGCCTCCTTAGGCCTTGTGTGAGCACACAAAATAATATTTCAAAACACAATGGAATAATACCCCTCCCTTGGGTCACCATCCACCATGTACCAAGGGAGGGAAGGAGGTTTGAAAGCTCACCTATATAAACCCTCAAAGAGATGAAAAATGGGTGATCACAAAGTTATGTTGGCCAAATTTGCCCAAGAAACACCAGTGTCTTATGTGACCCAAGGAGCAGGAGCTGAAGAAGAGGACTCGATTGTTGGCCACCCAACAATCTTAGCCCATTGCAGCAAAGAGAGAGAGTTGAACTACGTCAGAAGGCAGAAATTGAAGGACAAACATCCTTGCATCGGGTCCTACAGCCACTGCCTAGGCCCTTTGGCAAGTGGGTAAGATTTGTTTTCATTCCAAGCATTCAATAAGAATAAGGCCATCGTGATGTTGTTTACCTTGTTACTGTTTGGAACTCTCTATATAGCTTCTTTTTTTGTTTTTTTGTTTTAGGTTTTTAACAGAGCATACTTTAGCGTATTACTTCATTTAAGTTTTACACTTCTAATCTCCCCCCAGATACTGCCTGTTACTTATGGTTTAGAGAAAATACCACATTCTCTAAACGCGTGCGATTTCGTACACCCGTGTGTCAAATCCACCACAACAGGATTGGCGACTCCACTGACGTGTTTCAAGTTTATGTGGTTGTGCCATTTTTTGCAGAAGACCCTTAGTCTATGGTGGAGTGGAGCTAACAGTCCTCTGACACATCTTGTAGTCCCTAGACTAATTAAGGTGACAGACTGAAGAAGGCATCTCCTAAAAAAAATTTACTTGCAGGAATTTTGCGTGTTTTTTTTTCACACAGACGCGTAGGGCGTGCATTCAGAGGTGACCTGCGCGTAGGAAAGCGCACCTGTCAGAGGTTTTTGTGTGCAATTTGCAGAGAGAGTTTTTCTCCCTATATACTGAATTTTTTCTGCTTGTAATTGTGTTGGGTAGCCCCTAATGTATCTGCCAACACCTGTGTTGATACCCCACAGCTTCTGAGAACTGATTTTTGTTGCTTTTTATAGGCATTTAGTTAGTTTTCATTTAAGTTGGTTTTTTGCAAAAAAGTGTTCACATATTTTAAGTAGGGGGCGAATTAACCATTGCTTTTCGAAAAATTTATGTTTTTTGAAAATTCTGGTATGCACACTTAGTTTAACTAGTCCAAGTAAGTGGCTCATGACCACACATGCATAAGCTAGTGTAGAAATTGTTTAGTTTAAATTTCAATTTTTGCATTTAGGAAATTACGGGACTAGGATTGAATCGCAAGTTAGAGCAAGTAATCTCTGTTGTCTTTGCGCCATTAGGTGACCCTAGATAAGCATATGAACACTCTACACTTGTGATTCACCATCTGCCTTTAGTCACTCACATAGACTAATTAGGAGTTTTTGGAAGTGGCCCATTATCCGCAAATCATTTTTATTTGAGCAAGGAACAACATCACATAGTCTAACTAGGGGACTTTTGTAAAGGATCACTGATATACATATGTTCAAATTATGAGATTGTTCACCATATTCTCACACACATTCACCCACTAAGAAAAGAAAGCCACCTAAAAATAACTTAAACCAACGCACTAAATTCTCCCCATAGGGGCCACAAGAGAAATTATAGCTTAAGTTAGGATCAAGGGGGTACGTATCCAATAAGCCGCCTTGATCACGCTTCACATTTGAAACATAGAAGTTGTGTTTTTATGGAACTTTCAAATCCACCTATCAGCCCATGAAAAATAAAATCCGAGCATGACAAAGACCCGATTCAGAGGGGGTTAGGCTTAGGCGCAGTGCGTGCGGTATCAGTTGGGGCTACTTGGCCCGTCTGATACTCGGTACTGTTAGCTGACTACCAAGAAGCCCAAGACTAAAAATATCTCATGGGATAGTGGTTCTTAGTGGCCAAAAATAGGGCATCCTTTACCCTATAGGTGACGGTGCAGGCAAGCGCCAAACCCTCTACCCTTACCTTGGTTATTCTCTTCGGCTCACTGGGGGCGTCGCCAGTTCTTTCGGGATGTTGTGCCAGCACTCGCAAGAAATCCTCTCAAGGCCCAGTTACTTTTGAGCGTGTGAGGACGTTATTAGGTCTTCTAGGATTTTTTAGTATCACGCAGAAGCAAACCAAACCATTTTTTCCTTGATTGATCATATAGATTAAATTAAAGGAAAATCATTTCATTTTTTGCTTTGTTTTATGTATGTGGCCATAAATTTTTCGTGATCATAGACTCAATCCCCTCAAAAAAAATTTCCAAAACCTAACCTTGAAGACCCTCAAACGGTTCCAACAGAACCTCGTCAGTCCAAGGGTCTTTTGGACCTCCCATCATTAACGAGAGCGGTTCTACATCTTTCGCCATTTAGGCATCAAAGACGGAACGTCGCCATAGTGGTTGGTTCCTCCTTTCTTGGAGCAACCTTATTTGGGAACCCTAGTTAGTCTTCCAACACCACACCGCACATCACTCCCCCCTTGTCCCCTAGGGGGCAGAAGAGTGCATCTCATACCAGAAGCCAACTAAATTCACAACTGGGTACGTCACAGACTAACCCTCGTTCTAACTAGAACTTTGTGTCTTCACACGCTGCCATGGCGTCAACCTCTCAGTCACCCTTCTTAGTGGCATTAAATCTACCAGATTTAACCAAGCTCACCAATGACCCTGTTACACCATTTTTTGGTCATCTAACCTTTCCTCATTAGATGGACCCAAGTACACCATGTAAGACCAGTTTTACCCCAAGTAAAACTGCTTTCACTATGTTAATTAGGAAACCCCAAAAGGAATAATTAATTAAACCATAACTTAATTATTATTCCCAGTCATGTTTAACCCAAAAACAAAGAAATTAATGAGATAAACCCATAGTTATCTTATTATTTTCTAGGAATAATTATTTAAATAATATTCCTTGCTAAATATGACCAAATCAACCACCATTAATTAAATAAATCATTATTTATTTGATTATATCCCAACCACTTCCTTAAAAAGATAAATAAATCATTTATTTATTTATTCTTCACTAATCAAGGGATTTGACCCAAGTCAAACACCCTTTTCCTCCAACAAATAATAATAAAATATTCCATAGAGGTGGATCTAGATTTGATTAACATTATTTTAATCATGCACCAAGATCTAGAATGACCCAATATTTTGTTATAAATAGGAGGGTTTTCCCCATCATTCTTCACCTTTTGTTGCCTATTAGATCACTCTGGATATATACAATTGGTCTCATTTTTCTACCATTTGCTCCCATTGAGCTCTACTTTCTGCATTGGGTTTTCTACATCTACAAGAGAGAGAAAGCTTAGATCTGAAGTGCTGAGGACTACAAAGAACCCATCCCATTGAGGAGATCTGGATACACCTTCTTGTTTCCTCCCAGGTGCCCCTGTAATATAAAAATTCATTCAAAAATCGTGTTCTTGTCTTGTCTGTTGGATGCATGGAGCAAACTCTTTACTTTACTGCTTAATATCTTTCCATTTATAGATTTGTTTGTTGCAGCACTTTAACTACTAATTGCAGATCTGAAGATGTTTTGCAGCCATTATTGTTGTTAGGGCTATTAGTTATGCGTAGCTAAAGTGGTTCTTTTTCGTACGCTTCGACAAAGAATTCACACTAACAAATGGCGACTCCACACGGGTTTTAAATTACGACCGCTGTCGTTTTTCATATTCCTGCATATCCAGCTACTTCAGGCCCTAGGGCTTCTTTTTTAGCTGCTTAGTTTTTCTCTTTTCATGTCATTTTTCTCACATAAAAACCTAAAAACCTAAAATTTCTAACTTCCGTGTGTTTCTGGCCCTATTGCGCAGGTAAGCGACACCAGCCGCACCTGAGACGGCAATTTTTCAGAAAATCTGCCGCCGAAACAGCCGGAACGGGGGGGTCGCACCTTTTGGCCCAAAACCTGCGACCTGGACGCACTTTTCAGCCTGTAACCTGCGACCTCAACCAAAATCAGGTCAGAACCTGCGACCTACCTTTTTTCCAGCATTTTTTCTGTAATTTTTCTGGGTTCTGCTGCAGCCTCTGCCAGGGTTTTCCAGCCTCTGTCTCAGCCCGCCTTGACCAAGATCTGATCTGTTTTTACTCATCTAAGTGGGAACCGAGCCCCTTAGGGCTTTAGTACCCTCCACTTTTTGTGGAAGAGTTTTAGCTGTTTCAGCCGTCGGTTTCAGAGCTTCAGCCCCCTCTTTTCCAGATCTGTTACCTCCCTTTCAGATCCATTGAAATCAGCCCTTTTTCCTTTCAAATCACCTCTTGTCGTTTTGTTTGGACCTCCTTTGAAGGCCTCTGCCTCCCCCCTCCGGTTATTTGCTGATTTCCCTCCTTTTTCCAGCCACCTTGCCTCTGTCTCTTGGCTGTGATCTGCACCTCCTGCCTGCAGCTTTATCCTCCAGATCTCTGTCCCTTTTGACCCTAGATCTGTTGAGCTCACTTTATGTGTGTTTTCCATAGTTTTTCCCTTTTTTTTCAGCATAGTTGTGAGAGACCCACCTTCTTGGGTTAAATAGATGCATACGTAGCTGTTATTTTTCTGTTATTTCAGTGTTTTATTCTGTTCTCTGTAGGTTTATTTTCAGCTACGCAGCACACTTTTTTCTTGCTCTCAACAACGGAAAGGGTTTGAAAATTAAAATTAGCGCACGCCACACACTGACCCTAAGTGAAGAAGCGCCTGGTTAACACCGCCTGGCAAAGACTCTAAAATCAATTGTCACTGCACCTTATCTGCCCTTGACCTTCCTTGATTCTGTCCCTTTCTGCCCTTGTCGGTTTCCTTCTTTCTGTCATCATTGCGCCCCCAAAGACGCCCCTTTCCGGAGACAGCGCGCTACGGTTTCAGGTTGATCGACTTCACTCGCCACCAGCAGTCGTCAGGCAGTCCACCTTCGATCGCACTCGAGCTCTCTCTTTGATTCATGGGATGTCCTCCTTCTTCTTAGTTTCTTCCCTGATATGCTATATTAAATTCGGAGACTAACACTGTGGATTTCTCCATTGTCTGCGGCCCAACTATAAGCCGGAACCACCACACAACTACCCTACCGTGCCCTGTCTGCCGTGCATTGCAGAACCTCGGCCACTCCCCGATTTCCATGGATTGATTAATGACCTATTCAGTACAATGCTACTGGCCGCTATGCCAACCAAGCCCCTTTCTGATATATCCCTAAGTTTGGGGGCCTTAATGGCGAAGACCCAACCAATCACGTCCGGTCTTTCCACATGTGGTGTTCCTCCAACTCCATTACCGATGACTCCATCAGTCTTCGTTTGTTCCAACGCACGCTTACCGGCGAAGCTTCTAAATGGTATGTCGAACAGGCCACTTCCTCCCATACCACGTTCGAGACTCTTGCCCAAGCCTTCTTGTCGTACTTCCAGCTCCCTCTCCGATACGACACTGGTACGGAGCTCTTGACTTCATTTAAGCAATCCTCTTCAACACGCCTTTCTGCCCATGTTCAGGAATGGCGACGAAGACGGAGCTTATGTCGAGCCCCTCCCTTTGAAGATCGGGTTTACATGGACTGGTTCCTTCGCACCCTCCCGTCTCCCATCGGCAAAGATGTCGCCTCTCACTTTCCTCAATCTGAAGAAGCCGCCCTCCAAATAGCTTTAAAATATGATCTGATCTACGCTCAATCTGGTTATGTTTATACCGTTCTTCCTGACATCCCCAGGCCCGGTGGCGCTAACGCCCCGGGGGCATCTCATTCCGCCGACGGTATTGTTGGATCTCTTTCCCACCCATCTGCTCACCCTCCTATGGGCTATGGTCTCCCTCAGAGAGGGGCCAGCACCTCAAGCACTCTTCCCCCTCCCGGCAACATGTATCCAGGATACGGCATGCCTCCTCCTTTTGCCCAACCTCCTGCTTACCTCAATGTCGCCCAACCCAACCCTTACCTTTATCCACAGCCTGGTGTGCCCGCTCCTCCAGCATATGCGCTTCCGCCTCCCTTGCCTCCTCACAACCCGCAACAGCACTTACAACCCCCTCCCGGGCAAGTATTTGCACAGCAGGATGCGATTAATCCCCCTTCTTCTCAAAGAAGGCGGAGAGGCATCCAGAACTAGTCTGCTCCCGGTAACCAAGGACCCAATTCTGGTGTGGACCCTAACACTAGCAACCAGCCACAGGGCATGCCGCCCAGGCCGGACAGGCCACTTCGCACAAACAAGCCCTGTTCGTGTTGCGGTGTTTACGGTCACTACACTCACGATTGTCCTCTCTTACCCCAGATGCGACAGATGTGGGAGTCTCAAGCCACATTGTGCGGACAACACGCCTCCCCTCATGCTCCTCCTAATGTGGCCACTACCCAGCCAGCTGTGTTCACTGATCCTTTCCCTCAACAGGGATTCGTGGCTACCCAACCCCCCGACAGCCATGTAGCCACCCCCTCGTCCATTTCTGGTTCCTCTGACTACCAGATCCTTATGATGCACTCCGATCCTTCCCCTTCCGTCGACCTTCACCTTCAAACTCGGTCTCGCCAGTACCCCAAGCCTCCTGCTCAGTCTGCTCCCGAGCCTCCCTCTTCAGGTTCTACAGAGCCTCTTTCGACATCCAGTGGCCCCTTACACATCCTCAACCCAAAGTTGAGGTTCATCCAAAGATTCCAAAGGGCCTTCTTGAAATCTTTACTTACGGTGGTAGCTCAATCGTATAATTATAGTAGATGATTTGGCGCAATCCCTATTTGCCATTCCACCTTTGGAACTCTGGTGTTGCCTTCTCAAAAAGAGAAGCTCTACTATGTAAGTGAGCGTGATCCTGCTGATGACCAAATGATTATTTTTGACGCCACTCAATCGGACCATCCTCCTCTTCCTCCTTCCGTTGCTTTCCAAATCCCAGTCAAAATCCGGAACGCCACTGTATCCCGGTGTATAATTGATGAGGGGGCATCCACCTGTGTGATGTCCGCTTCGGTTTGGAAGCAACTCGGATCCCCTGAGCTGGCCCCTTCCACGATCACCCTTCAAGCGTGGGACGGTCATGCCTCCCAGCCTATTGGCCTGTTTCGTAACTGTCCCATCACCCTCGCCGGTAAGACTGTTTGCGTTGACGTCGAAGTCATTGACGCCCCTCTAGACTACAACATTCTATTGGGGCGAAGCTACACCTATGCCATGTCTGCTGTCCCATCCGCGGTTTTCTGCAAGATGTCTTTTCCACATAACGGGAAGATAGTCACCATTGACCAGTTGACATATCATGAGCCTCCCTCTCAGACCTCCTCTGAGACCACCATCTCTTCTGTAGCCAACAAGCAAACCGTCGATTCCCTGACCAGTGTCTCCCCCGGCGTTTACAAGGACTCCTCCCTGCTTGGAACTTTCCTTGTCTTCCCCCTCCTCTTATCCCTGATCCCAGCTTGTCAAATGTTTGCATGATGCAATCATCTCAGGCCGCCCTCAAACGGCCTGCTTCGGCTAGTCCGCAACCACCCCTTCGCCCTCCGCAACCCGCTCCTAGCCATACTTCTCTACCAACCGGACCTCCTCCTTCTGGCCTTCCCCCTACAGCTGGTATCCCTGAACCCCTTTATCCCCCTGGCTCGGTTCCCCCTGGCCTTAACCATCTCGGAGCCGTCCCTCCCGGCCATTACCCTGTTGGACAGATCCCTTTCCTGGCTCCCCCTCCCGGCGTATATTCTGTCCCCATCATGGCCACCCTCTCCCTTCCTAACCTGACCTTGGGCATTCCGGTCTGGTACCTTGATCCCCCAGCCGCCACCCCTCCTGGTCACCCCAAACCCTACATGGCTTTGACACCGGTCCAACCGGTCCCCCTCGCTTCTTCCGTTGCTACTGTGCCTCCAGCACCTCCGCAGGATCCCTCTCCTGTCGTGGCGGCTCCTGAGAAAAAACGCAAAGCCCGTAAGGGGGCACCAAAAGATAAGACCACCACGACTGACCCGACCCCTCCCCAACCTGCCAAGCCCTGTGCCTTGTGCGATGTCGCCGGTCATGCCACCCATGCTTGTCCCGAGTTGCCCCGTATCCAACCCATGGTTAAAGTCGCGTTCCCAGAATCTACGGCCCCTGAAGCCTCCTCTTCGTCCGTAACCAAGAACCCCAAGACTCTCCGCACCAACAAACCGTGCACATTGTGCGGTGTCCATGGCCACTACTCCCACCGTTGTCCTCACCTGACGCATTATCGCGCATCTTTAGAGGTCATTCGAGAGTACGAGGTTGAACAGAATCAATCTGCCTCTCCCATCCTCGCGCAGTATGCTTCAGGCCAACCCGAGGATCCTCCCGCTTCCATTGTCATCCCTCCCCCCGATGTTCAGATGACGGAGTCCACGGTAACCATCCTTTACCTATCCTCCTCTGCACGACACTCAGAGCCTAGCCCATCCGCAGCCTCCCCCGTCGTGTCCCTTGATACTCGAGATCACTCCACTTGTGTCTCTGTTGACCTCCGCAACCCGAGTCCTCACCATGTTTCCGATAGCTCTCATACACCACCTTGTCTGAGTCTTGATCATCCTGCCCCTTCCTCCTGCCATTCCCGATCGATGACTTCTGTACCCTCACGCTGCCGTCATTTCCTTTCATCCCCTCATTTATTGTCTTGTCACACCATTTTGCAGGACCCCCCGTCCACACCCTTTATCGGTTACGCCGATGGTGCAAGTCGCTACTCCAGGAATCTTGCCTCAGCAGGGTGGGCCATCTTCACCCCCTTGCATCACCTCGTTCTGTCTAACGGGGTATGCATTGGTTCTGCCACCAACAATCAGGCCGAATATGATGCAGTGCGTGGCCTATTAGCTGATGCCCTCTTGCATCGCATCCGCCATCTGCACATTCGTTTGGATTCCCTGCTTCTTGTAATGCAACTCAATGGTGTTTATCGTGTGCATAACCCTGTGCTGTTTAGACGCTATTTACGAGTGAAAGTCTTAATACGTGCATTTGAAACCATAACTTTCAACCATGTACCCAGAGACCAGAATCACTACGTGGATAGTATTGCAAACCATGTTCTAGATTGGCATTTATCACACACAATTCATACAAGACAATAACATTAAAACAACCATCAAAAAGCCGATACATATCCATAATATGTGTCGCAAACCATATATTGATGAGTCCATCTACTCTGATACATACGACATGCCCATAGCATGTTCCAAAAACTGGGGGCACCATATGCCCCTCCATACATATACATACGACATGCCCATAGCATGTTACAAACAAAATCCAAAAAATGGGGGCACCATATGCCCCTCCATACACTATAGGGGGCACCACCTGCCCCTACATACATCAGAGGGGGCACCATATGCCCCTAATCACTATCTGGAGGCTCCCGGGCCAATGGCTCTGCCCCTGCAGCATGTAGATCACGCATAGCTTGACCAGCCATCGCCATGCGCCGCATGATATCTCGCCACTCCGAGGGGAGACCAACACATGGCTCTATGTACTGGTCGTCTAAATCCTGCCACCCGCGCTCCGATACTCCGGTCAAAAGCTGCTCACATCTACGGCGGATGTCCTCCAGTAGGGCGGCTGCATCCTCATTCTGCGCCACTCTCGACCCACTCGGACCTGTAGCTCCAGACGCTGCCGGTCGTCCCATATATCCGGCCGGTTTTACCGGTGTTATATCTGCATACCAAAAGTCCCTGAA
>CM076579.1:1412575134-1412808394 GCA_034641835.2 Pinus albicaulis | reverse complement strand
TATAACCATGATTAGAAAGGATTCCATTATCACTTTTCATCTACTTTATCCCAAGGTATATAAAATCCCCCTCTTTATTATATGTTTAATCTTTTTTACATTTAATTCCATAATACTCTTATATTTTATCATTAATTGAAGTGCATCGTTGCTAACATAAGTCCAAAGATCGCAGATAAGTTATATGCGTTGCTAGGAACAAGCGGCCGTTGCTGAAACAGCTGACTCAGTTGCTGAAACAGCCGTCAAGCACGCAAATTCCGTCATGCGTAATTTGCGATTCTGGAAGAACTTTTTGTGGAATAGTAGCAATAGCATGAAGACACGGTTACCTGGATTATCCTGAAGATAGCATTTTTGTTGTCTCTGTTGTAACAGTATCTTTTTTTGGAAGAACAGAATAGTCCTGTTTTGAGAAAGAGAACAGATTTGGGATAACGTAGATTTTCTCTCATGTAAATTGTAAAAGATGTCTCCTCTTTAAAAAGAGGAGACATCATCATTAGAGGGGAGTTCATGGTTGTAAAGCTACAGGAGAACATTGTGTGAGAACTGGAGCTAGTCTCCATCTGTAATGTATCATTTACTTTGACAGATGAATAAATTCTTCTTTTGAGCGCTCTAATTTAATTCTTTCCCCGGGGAATCTTGTGAGAGGGAAAGGGCCCGCCTTCCTCACAAGATTCACCCTTTGATTCCTGTAATTTGTTTAATTCTTTACGTTGTTTGCACTTTACTTTAATACTGTTGTTGAACACTAATTGCACAGTTTAGTAGTACTCTGTTTCTTTAGCGTTGCATGTATTGAACACATTCACTCTTGGAAGTTGAGAAATCCATTTCTATTAATTGTATGAGTGTATGATGCTGGGAAGCAGGTGCTGAAGATTCCAGTATAAAGGAATAGGGTCCTGCTCCCATTCATTGCTTTCCTTTTTCTGCAGAGTGATTAGAAACAAGAGAACAAGTGCTGAAGATTCCTGTTCATGGGAATAGGGTCTTGGTCTCTTGAAGCTACCTTTCCTACAGTGTGATTAAGTGTCAGGCAGCAGGTGCTGAAGTTCCTAACTAAGGAATAGGGTCATGTTCCTACTATGGTTGATTGATTTCTTTTCTTGCAGATTGGTCTTCTTTTGTTTGGGTTTTAACTGCAACATATAAATTAGTTCTGCTATAACTTAAGTGACTTCAGCTTTGATTAAACAGAGTGTGAATCAGTAGATTTGTGAGATTAATAATTGTGTGGCTTTTTACTACAACATTGTTTCTGCTTTTGAAATTGAGCATATCCAGTGCGTGATTATCTTTGAAATAAAAAGACTTCCTCGGGTTGACAATTTATGTGGAGCTTGAATTGTGAAAGAAATTAAAGCGACCAACATTTTGGCGCCGTTGCCGGGGAAGGTAATTATAGATTTCAAAAGCATTAATCTTTTCTTTTTAAATGTGCAGATTGTATGAGAGGACGCGGAAACCAGAAGAAAACTAACCCCACAGGTGGCAAAGGCAAAGGAAGGGGAGGAAGAAAGACTTTTATTGACGAGATTGTATCAAAGGTTGAATCATCACAGAGATTAAGTTCTCGAAGATCAAAACTTCAGCACTCCCCTCAATCAGATTACAAAACAGAGGAAGTTGTGGGTCCTGAAAATATAGAAGAACCAGCAGTCAGTGCTGGAGAGTCAGAAGAAAGTGTTAGTAAATCAGCAGAGCACATTGAGGAAATAGTAGAGAGCGTTGGACGACCAGTGGAAAACATTGAAGAGCCAGTAGGAGATCTTGACGATCAAGCAAGTGCAGTAGGAGAGCCAACAATGGAAGGAAACAATGATGGTTTCTTTGGTGGAGGACGTGTAGATCCTGAAGGAGAAGGAAGGAATGAAAAGTCCCTCTCTACCTTGGGATTTCCTATCAGTGATCTCCCTGCAGGGATAACTCCTATGAAAAATATTCCATTGTCTGCTTTACCTAACTTTCATGGTTTATCCTCTGAAGATCCGGATGAATTTCTTTTCGAATTTGATATATTATGCAGAAGTTATGATTATGTTACTAATGCTCAAAAGTTGAAACTGTTTCCAGCCACCTTAAAAGGGAATGCTTTAAGATGGTTCATGAGCCTTGGAAGTCAGGTGATCACAACATGGGAGCAGATGAAACAGAAATTTCTGCTTAAATATCAAGACTATTGCCGGACGAGAGATAAGAAGGATGAACTATTCAATATGGCACAAAAGACGGATGAGAGTCCGGAAGACTATATAGAAAGGCTGCAATACAATATACAGAGATCTGATCATCCGAATATAAGTAAGGAAATTCGCAAAACAATATTACTTAAAGGTTTAAGGGATGATTGTTTAGATATGTTAAACATGCTTGCCAAGGGAGATATATCTAAGGAATCATATGATGAGATTTGTGAACTTGCTAAGAGGTGTTCTAGGGGGGCTGCAAGAAACAGAACAAGAGATTCCACCTATTCAAGAGTGCAGAAATCAGCCAATGGAGGAGCAACAAGAGCTGAAATAGGTAATTTACTTGAAGAATTTAAAACTGAGATGTTGAGTTCTTTTGCTTCAAAAATTGACACTTTGCAGGTTAAGAAGAAGCAGGCCGAAGCAGAAGCAACTCTGGCTGTCTTTTGCCCGAAGTGCAGAGACAAACATCCACTAAGGGAATGCCCAATGGATAAAATACCAATTTGTACCCTTTGTGAGAAAGATCATGAGACAAAACAATGTCCATCTCTACCAAGAATAAAGGCATCATTGCAGCCAACGGAAGAAGAAGCTGAAGCAGTTTACCTGCTAACTCAAAGAAGACAATGGCAACCAAAAGGACAAGGTATGAACCCTAGTATGCCATTTAATCGTTGGAACAATTATTCTGCTTTTGGTCAAACAAATTACCCTCCCTTCAATCAAATGCAATACCCACCCTTCAATCAAATGAATTTCCCACCCATGCAGCAATCAAACCCTCCCTTTGTTGATCCTTCAATGTGGACTCCTTGGCCTCCACAGCAGCCATCTTCTTTCAACCCTTGGAATTCAAATTGGAGAAGTCAACCACTCCCGTATCCAAATCAATTGCCTCAATTCCAACAACCACTTCCTCTGCCATCAAATGCTCAGCCAAATAACCAAATGAGACCCCAGCTACCTGTGCAACCAAATCCTAACCCCAATAATAAAGTTGTGCAAGTCATTGATATTCAGAATCAGTCTATATTTCCTACTATGCAATGTAACGATATTCATTTGAGATCTGGAAAAATAGTAGAGCCTATTATTGATGACATAACTTCTTCTGATTCTGATAAAGAGGAAACTGAGAAACATAAAGAAGCACAACCACCTCCTAACAAGAATGTGGAAATAACAGAACCACCATTCCCCGAGCATTTGGTTTTAACCAGAACAACTAAAACACCTACTTTTAATCTTCTAGGGGAATTGCAAAATTTGTATGTTAAAATTCCACTTTTACAAGCATTAAGAGATGTACCAATTTATGCCAGAACATTAAGGGATATTTGTGTTAAGAAACCTGGTAGGAAAACTAAGGACCCCCTTACAGTACACGTGATGGGGGACTTGTCTGCATTAATGTCCGGAAAAGCCCCTCCTGTGAAATATGGTGATCCCGGCCATCCTACAGTAACAGTTCAGATTGGTAAAACAATGATTCCCCAAGTTCTGGTAGATTTAGGTGCTGCAATTAATATAATGACTCTTGAAACTTCACAATTGTTATAGCTGAATAACACAATCAAAGATACACCCACCATTCTAGAGTTGGCTGATCGTTCTACAATTAAACCTGAAGGAGTTGTTGAGGATCTACTTATTTCAGTTGAATCCTGGAAATACCCAGCTGATTTTGTTGTATTGCAGACTAAAACAAAGCTGGGGGGACATCCCTTAATTCTAGGAAGGCCATGGTTGGCCACAGCCGATGCTTTTATCAGTTGCAGATCTGGTTCAATGACAATTTCTAATGGTTATGAAACAAAACAGCTTACTCTTTATCCTCATGCTACACCAATAATTAATAATGAAGATTCTATATGGATGGATTATGATGATAATGATGTTCAGCCTATTCTAACTATTGGACAGGCTTTAACTCTTAAAGACAATACAGAGGATGAGATAATTAATAATTTTATTTGTGAACCTTCTTCTGTCATTGCTGAAACACACAATCAATTAACTGCAATTTTTGAAACTGATACACAAGAAAAGATTGAATCTGAAGACTCATCTCAGACTTTAACCACCATCTCATCTAAAAGCATAACAGTTGAAATTGAACCCGGCAAGACATTAAACATAAATCATGATCTAACAGATGCTGAAACACATCAATTAATGAAGTTATTGCATGAATATAAGGAGGCATTTGCATGGGATTATACGGATATGAAAGGTATTTCTTCTGAATTATGTACTCATCGAATTTACATTAAAGAAGGATGCCGACCTGTTTGTCAACCCCAAAGACGAATGAATCCTAATTTACGAGAAATTGTTAAGGAAGAACTTCAAAAATTGCTTAATGCAGGATTTATATACCCTATATCTGACAATGAATGGGTTTCCCCATTAGTAATTGTCCCTAAGAAAAACGGGAAATGGAGAGTATGTGTTGACTACAGAGCCTTAAACAAATCTACTCAAAAAGATCACTTTCCTTTACCCTTCATTGATCAGGTGTTGGATAGTCTGGCAGGGAAGAAATTCTTTTCTTTTCTAGATGGATGTAGTGGGTATAATCAGATAAGAATTGCACCCCAAGACCAAGACAAGACCACTTTCACCAACCCCTGGGGAACTTTTGCCTATAGAGTTCTTCCATTTGGGCTATGTAACGCACCAGCAACTTTTCAAAGAGCTGTTATAGGAATTTTTTCTGATATGCTGAATGATTCTATGGAAATATTTATGGATGATTTTACTCCTTATGGTGTGTCTTTTGAAGATGCATTACAAAACCTTGAGAAAGTACTTAAAAGATGTATACAAGCTCACCTCTCTCTAAGTACTGAAAAATGCCATATGATGATGAGTGAAGGAATAGTGCTTGGACATTTTATTTCATCTCAAGGTATACAGGTAGATCCATCTAAAATATTGGTCATTCAGAATCTTTCTGTTCCTAAAACTCAAACTGATGTGAGAAGTTTTCTAGGACATGTAGGATACTACAGAAGATTTATTAAAGATTTCTCTAAGATAACTTCTCCATTATTTGTGTTGCTTATGAAAAATGCTGAATTTAAATGGACTAATTCTTGTCAGAAAGCTTTTAAAGAACTCAAGCATCAGTTGTCTACTGCTCCTATTTTGAGGGGGCCTGATTGGAATCTCCCTTTTCATATATCTTCTGATGCTTCAGACACTGCAATTGGAGTTGTCTTGGGACAAGAGGAAAATCATCTTCCTTATGCTATATACTTTATCAGTAAGAATATGACCCCTGCTGAGCTTAATTATACAGTTACCGAGAAGGAGTTTCTTGCAGTAATCTATGCCATTAATAAATTTCGACACTATATCACTGGTTATTCTACTTTTGTGCACACTGATCATTCAGCTATTAAATATTTAATGAACAAATCTGTCACAAATGCTAGGGTTACCAGATGGCTATTATTATTGCAAGAATTTAATATCACAATTGTAGATCGGCCTGGTAAGGAAAATGTGGTGGCTGATTTCCTTTCACGGTTAAAAACTGACAATGATATTCCAGTAGATGATTCTTTTCCTGATGAGTATTTGTTTGCAGTTTCTGCTCACTCTCCATGGTATGCAGATATTGCTAATTATTTGGTTGCGGGAAAATTACCATCACACCTGTCATACAGAGAAAAGAGAAGAATTGTTCAACAAAGTGCCAGGTATAGCTGGATAAGTGGGTGTATTTTCTACACAGGGCTTGATCAGGAAATCCGAAGATGCATTAGGGAAGATGAAGTGTATGACATATTGAAAGCTTGTCATGATGGCCCTTGTGGAGGGCATTTTGCTGATAAAAGAACAGCACACAAAATTTTGAGGATGGGTTACTATTGGCCCTCATTATTCAAGGATGCAAAGAAATATGTAAGGGCTTGTGACAGCTGCCAGAGAATGGGTCAACCCAATCATAGAGACCAAATGCCATTAAACCCCCAGGTAGTTTCTGAACCATTTGAAAGATGGGCCTTGGATTTCATAGAACCCATTAACCCTCCATCCAATCAAAGAACTTATATATTAGTCTGTACAGACTATATGACTAAATGGGTGGAGGCCAAAGCACTTATTAGAGCCAATGAAGAGGCTGTCCTAGCTTTCTTATTTGAAGAAATCTTTACTAGATTTGGAATTCCTAGAGAGCTAGTTACTGATGGAGGACCTCCATTTAATTCTCATGGTTTTAAATCTACCCTTCACAAATATCATATTCAACATAGAATGACTACACCATACCACCCCCAGGCCAATGGGCAAGTGGAAAGCACAAATAAAGTTTTAGAATCCATTCTAACTAAAACAGTGAAGGACAACCGGAAGGATTGGTCCCAAAGGCTCCCTGAGGCATTATGGGCTTATAGAACTACTTGGAGAAACACTACAGGTTTTTCTCCATATGAATTGGTTTATGGTAAAAATGATGTTTTTCCTGTGGAATTTGAGATTAAAACTCTAAGAACTGCTTTAGCTGTTAATCTTGATTTGAATGATGTGCAGACAGCTAGGTTGCAGCAGCTTCTGGAGTTGGATGAAAAGAGATTAGATGCCATCCATCAAACAACCATGATACAGCAACAAAGGATGAAGTGGCATGACAAAATTATCAAACACAAGCAGTTCCAAAAAGGTAATTGGGCCTTGTTGTATGACTCTCGGTTTGAAAATTTTCAGGGTAAGCTACGTACACGCTGGCTTGGACCATATGAGGTAGATGCTGTTTTTCCAAATGGAACGGTAAGACTTTTAACAATTGATGATTCTAAAACACCTCTACTAGTCAATGGTCATAGGTTCCGTCTATACCAGCGCCCTGTTTCTAAAGAGGATTTTAAGACTGCTTGCATGACTGATATTCATTGTCTTTTTCTAGGGGAGTCTTCTGCTCCTCACAGCATTTAATTTTCTGCACTGTATTTTTAGTATTAGATTAGATGTAGCACTAATAATTCCTGTCAAGGATTGGCATATTACAATTGAATTTTGCAGATTGTGGAAAAGCTCATTAAGGAGGACAGATTCATCATGAGAAGATCTGAAGCTTCAATCACAGAAGCTTGTTCCCTTCATTTTACCCCATTTCCTAGCAATATCCCTTCTCTACATTATTTCCATTTTTCCATCTTTCCCACTCCTACCATCCCTGAAATATCTTCCTTCAGTCAGCATTTCCCATCCCTTACTGTTGAAATTATCCCCTATCAAATATTTTCCCCACTTCTTACAGACCCAAGTCATTTATCCCATTTTTCTGATTTTTCCCGTTGCTGAAACACCTGTTTCAGCAACATATCGTTCATTTTTCCGTTGCTGAAACACCATCTTCAGCAACCTGATTCTTTAAAGCATCATTTATCCTCACTGTTATATAAGCTTTTTGGTTCTCCACATTCATACTTCAGATCCCGTGGGTGAAAAATTATTCAGCACAGAGCAAGATCCAGTTACACTCCTGTTCTAAATTTCAGAGAAATCTACAGATTCTTCCATGTATACTAAGCCATTTTGAAGCACTCGACACTTCGAATTATTAAATCAAAGGTGAAAATGTAAGGTATGAGGTTTTAATGTAATTCAGTTAAGTTATATTAAAGAGAGGATTTCATTCATAATGATTACAGATCTTTACACGCCCAATCATCATTACACCATACGTAGGGGGGGGAATTTCAAAAATTGAACAATCATTTCGCATTAACCAAGCCTCTGTCCCTTGTCATATCCACTTCCGCCGTCATTTAGACCTTGCAGCCTCTGTTGCAACAACTAGCGCGATCAGGGTCTGTGTTTACTGGTTCTGTGCCTCTGCGTATAACTCAAAGCTACAGCCATGGGAGGGTCGGCCATTAGACATGAGCCCGGCTCCATAAATCTTCTTCAATTGTTTCCCGAAGCCTATCAGATTTTCCAACAAGCGGGATGGACAGTATATTTTGAAAGATTGGGTGAATTTGACCAGGAACAAGTCTTAGAGTTTGCACAAAACCTTCAAGGCGATTTTTTAGTGGTTCAAGGGGTTCGCATTTCAGCAACAGAGGAGGACATAGTTCAGGTATCAGGGTTGCCAGCTATTGGTACTCGTTGGTTCAGCAGAAAGCAGGTTATTCTCAATGCGCAGCAAGATTTTCTTCGTCCAGATGAGCCAGTCGAACTCAAAGGCCGCGGGGTTAGTCTGCACTCACTTCCTCAACCATGGCCATCGGTGGCAGAGTTCATCAAACACTACTTAACGTGTGAAGGGCGTTACCAGGTAGTGTACAATCACGATTTTGTCTTGATGAATCATTTGAAAAATGGACGACTGATTAATATCCCCTATTATCTGCTTGGTTGTATTAGAAACATGTCTTATTATTGTAGATGGTCTAAATTCCCAATGTTATCCCTCACCCACCACCGTTTATGCCAGTTGTTGATACAGAGGGGTTTTGCTCAGCAAAATCCCCCTCTGCATGTCCTACTCCCTGTTCCCTAGCTGCCTGAAATTCCTCAGCAGGCTCAAACGTCCCAACAACCCGAAAGTTCTCATGATACTCCTGAAATTCCTTATGAAGGACAGCAGGACGATATTCCATATTCCCCAGTTGACCCAACCCCGAGCTCGCCCCACTTAGCAGAGTCAACTGTCCCCACTATTTCTGTCCCTAGTGATGACTCTCTAACACCCCCTTCCCCACCCACTTATAAAAAGAAAAGAACCCCAACAGTCTCAGTCTCCAAACGACGGACAAGGGCTAAATTTCAAATTCTCACTTCTTCTGAAAGCCCTTCCCCCAGAGAAAAACCATCCCCCTCAAAGAAGAGGAAAGGCAGTGACTTTGCTGCTTTCCTACCAAAAAGAAAAATGAAGATGACTGTTGAGACAGGACTGACCTCCATTTCCCCTGACCCTGCCACTATTATGTTAAAACTCCAATCTTCATCCCCATTTCAAACCTCCCAACCCGTCTCGTCCGGTGGCATTGCCACACAAGAACCAGTGCCCCGGGATAATACGACATTGTTTATGGCTCAAGCAGTGACTGTCACACAAGAACCAGTCACTTACCCAGAGGCTGGAACACAAGAACCAGCCACTGTGGTACAAAAATACACCAAGCATGATGATAGTGGGAGATCAGCAGTAGCTGTCCCACAAGAACCAGCTACGACTGTGCATCAGCAGACTACCCCAACAGAGTCAACCAGCGCACAGGGTTTACATACTATGACATCTTTATTGGAGGAGAATGAATTCTTGAAGTGTGAATTGGAAGCCTACAAGAATGAATTAACCTTGGCACGAGAGGCTTTTGATAAAGAAATGAATCTCTATATGTTAGCACACACAGCCTCAACGCAAAATAAGGAGCCATGCAAGAAATACATGTGCCATGAGTGTGGCAACATTTACCAGGAGGCAGGCTACAAACTAGTTAAAATTCAATTATCTGAGGCATCCACATCAACTAGAATAAAAGAGGGATGCCCTACTGCTCCACAAGAACCAGTAGGGCTCTCTATAAAGGAAGAAAAAGAAATTAAACCTCAGGTACCTCGCCCTGTGCTAGTTAATGCAGCCATTCAGACAGAAGCACCACAGATACTTCACCCTGTGCCAGTTAATGCAGCCACTCAGACAGAAGCACCACTACAGATATCTCGGCCTAAGTTAGTCAGTGTAGCCATTCAAACAACGTCCCAACCCAGTACTTCTGATGCCAAGACACAGACCTTGCCATGGAATCAATTGGAACAGATGAACAAATGGAAGAAGCAATATGCTGAAGAACAAGATACAATATTACGCCAGCATAAGCTAGCATGGCAGAACCACGTATATGCCAACTGGGATAGTTGGGAACAAATGATGCAACAGCTCAAGGACTCCAAAAAGGAAGTCAAGGAATCTAAGGAAAATATGGCCTTGATGTTTTCATTAGTCCAGAAGTTGATGGCTACGTGCAAACCCTCTGTAAACTACTCTCTCTTTATTTCTGAACGATTAGTTTATTTTCAATTAAAAGCAATAAAAGATGGCAGACCGTATGAGTTAATTACTTCAGAGAAATTTGTTGAGACTTTTAATAAGGCCCCCGAGAGTGATCAGCATTTTCTATGCGAACTCTACCTTCATAATGAGGCCATTCCCGACAATAGAAGAGTTAATCTTATTCCAATTGCAGGAGATATACAAATAAGGGCATTTGTTTCATTTTTGTCTAACCAGCTCACTTGGAAAACTGCATTCACTGCAAGCAGTCATAATGAGGAGAATAGACTCCTGTGGATCAGACCAGAACCTTTAAGCCCAGCCATGTTCATAGCACAATATCATAAATTCTTACAGAAGCCAGGAATGCATAGGTATATACAACAATTACGGGCTTCAACACTTCTTAAGTGTCAACAGCAAATTAGAGTAAAGGGTACTGTTGCATTGAAGGCCAATATTATGTTTTGGCAGCAGTCATGTAAAGAAAGACAGGATTATCACCCTTTTAACCCTCACAATCTTCAAGCTGCATTATCCAGGGTTCCTAATTACATTGGTTGCATTCAACATTGTGGAGTAAACTCGATTGGGTATCATTTTCATTTTCCAATTTTATGGCTTCCTTCAGAGAAATATCAGTGTCATTACCAGTTGACTGACAGAGATGAAGCCTTGGCATGGCAACACTTGCAGAACAACAGAGGATTCAGAGCTCCTACAGATGCCACCTTCTCCAGCTATTGCTTGAGTAATTTGCATGCTCAGTCCCAGTACTCAGACTCTGATTCAGACTAGGGGTTGCCTGAGGACATGCAACATTTTTAGCTGGGGGGGATGTTAGGACTCCACTATGTATCATTTTTGCTATATACTTTGACATCATTTTACTTTTATAACCATGATTAGAAAGGATTCCATTATCAATTTTCATCTACTTTATCCCAAGGTATATAAAATCCCCCTCTTTATTATATGTTTAATCTGTTTTACATTTAATTCCATAATACTCTTATATTTTATCATTAATTGAAGTGCATCGTTGCTAACATAAGTCCAAAGACCGCAGATAAGTTATATGCGTTGCTAGGAACAAGCGGCCGTTGCTGAAACAGCTGACTCAGTTGCTGAAACAGCCGTCAAGCACGCAAATTCCGTCATGCGTAATTTGTGATTCTGGAAGAACCTTTTGTGGAATAGTAATAACAGCATGAAGACACGGTTACCTGGATTATCCTGAAGATAGCATTCTTGTTGTCTCTGTTGTAACAGTATCTTTTTTTGGAAGAACAGAATAGTCCTGTTTTGGGAAAGAGAACAGATTTGAGATAACGTAGATTTGCTCTCATGTAAATTGTAAAAGATGTCTCCTCTTTAAAAAGAGGAGACATCATCATTAGAGGGGAGTTCATTGTTGTAAAGCTACAGGAGAACATTGTGTGAGAACTGGAGCTAGTCTCCATCTGTAATGTATCATTCACTTTGACAGATGAATAAACTCTTCTTTTGAGCGCTCTAATTTAATTCTTTCCCCGGGGAATCTTGTGAGAGGGAAAGGGCCCGCCTTCCTCACAAGATTCACCCTTTGATTCCTGTAATTTGTTTAATTCTTTACGTTGTTTGCACTTTACTTTAATACTGATGTTGAACACTAATTGCACAGTTTAGTAGTACTCTGTTTCTCTAGCGCTGCATGTATTGAACACATTCACTCTTGGAAGTTGAGGAATCCATTTCTATTAATTGTATGAGTGTATGATGCTGGGAAGCAGGTGCTGAAGACTCCAGTATAAAGGAATAGGGTCCTGCTCCCATTCATTGCTTTCCTTTTTCTGCAGTGTGATTAGAACAAGAGAACAAGTGCTGAAGATTCCTGTTCATGGGAATAGGGTCTTGGTCTCTTGAAGCTACCTTTCCTACAGTGTGATTAAGTGTCAGGCAGCAGGTGCTGAAGTTCCTAACTAAGGAATAGGGTTCTGTTCCTGCTATGGTTGATTGATTTCTTTTCTTGCAGATTGGTCTTCTTTTGTTTGGGTTTTAACTGCAACATAGAAATTAGTTCTGCTATAACTTAAGTGACTTCAGCTTTGATTAAACAGAGTGTGAATCAGTAGATTTGTGAGATTAATAATTGTGTGGCTTAATAGGAAGTGAATTTTGGACGGAGGGCATGAGGCCTACGAAGGGTCTTCGAGCTTGACAAATTTTAGTAATGAAAAATTGTTCCTTGAAGGCTCAAAGCAGTTAGCCACCTTTTGGTATAACAAAATGTATAGGTGGCTAACATCTCCTGAAAAATATATTGGGACTAGTCCTTATGAGTTATTCTATGGCATGGAGGCTGTACTCCATTCATCTTTAGGAGTTCCTGTAATGAAATTACTTCAAGAAACTCAGGTTGAACCTAATGATATTCAAAGGAGGATAAACCAGACTATCAATCTGCAGCAGACCAGAGAGGAAGTATATCAAAGATCCCAAGTATTAAAGGAGAAGCTTAAGAATATATTTGATAAAAGAACCAAGGCAGAAGATTTCCAACTCGGAAACAAAGTGTTAAGATGGGATTCCAGAAGAGAGGATAAGGGAAAACATGGGAAGTTTGACTTCCTGTGGAAAGGACCTTATATTATATATGCCTTACAAGTAAACAATACATATTATTTGAAAAACTTGGATGGTATAGAAACTAAAGATGGGCTAGTTAATGGTCGAATGTTGAAACATTACTTTGATCCTACTTATTAATGTATCCTGATTTTAAACATGTACATATTATATCCTTTGTAATGTCATAGTTTTGATTGGATAGTAACTTGTTGGAGTTGAAGCCTGAAGAGAAGGCCCTAAGCTTCAGAAGTATCACTGTCATATATACAATAAAGCAACAAGCAGAAGAAGATTCCATAGTTCAGTCAAAATCATTCTGAGGACAACTGACCTGCTGTTCTTGAATTTTCACTAGGAAAAGCTATCCCCAAGTGGAGCCAGTGTTATGCTCCTATACCAATAGGTGTCATATATCATGATTGACTTGATGGGCTATGTAATATATTCATACCTTTCCTTGTTGAAAAGGTTTTTCATATTGTCAAAAAATCAAAAAATTTAAAAAATGTAAAGAGGGTATACCCTAAAAGAAAAATCAAAGGGAAAAAAGAATAAAAGAATGGCCAAAAAAGTAAAAGAAAATGAACCCCACTAAAAGAAAGGCCAATGAAAGTATGCAAGTCTAAATGCCACTACTTTTTGCTCTTATGTAATAAAACAAATTGTGTGCAACTTGTATCTTATGCCACAATTGGTGAACAGTCAAACAACTTAAGCTTGACTAGTTCATGTTTGAATTTTATTTTTTAGAGATAGAGAATGAAATCTAACCAAACTATTTAATCTTGGAAGATAAGTAGATAGGTAGAGTAAATAAAAGGAGCTCAACAATTTAAACTGAGCCCTTGGAAGTAATAAGGTTAGACTCAGATATATTTCTACATGTAAAAGAAAAGAAAGTGTGATAAGGGTTTTCCAGTCTAAGTGCACCCTAATAAAGAAGAAAAAATTATAGGTTAATGTAGATAGGGTAGGTAGATGATGTTACAGAATTACATGTGATGCATTATGACTCTAAATGTGTTAATCTTTACTTTCATCATAAGTGCAAGGCAGACATTACACTAGAGAAATTTCAAGCAAAACAAAGTCAAATGATTAACTTCCCTTCTCATTTTTCCCTAAAAAATTTCACTAATTTTCCCTAAGTACTAAAGCATTTGAAAATTAGAGGGGCTTAGAGCATTTCTCTGACTTTTGGAAGGACCGGACCCTCGGCCCAATAATTGAAAAGCCTAAGTACTTAAAACCATCCATAAGTCATTTATTTACTTCCATAAGTCTTTTCCTAAGTAAAATCCTATTTTACTTAGGAAAATTACACAATATCTGATAAAAACCCTTTCTTATTTAAGCCTAAGTTAAATACACAATCCTAATGTTTTTATACTTAGCGCTTTTTCATTAATTTTGACATATTAACTTTTAACTCATATTATCTAATTCCCCTATAACATATACCCATTCCCGTATTGCTATAAATATATAAAATCCCCAAATATTACATATCCCGCAGCTTGGTTGAAATATAACCATAATATAACATTAAATTCAAAAAAGAATTAATTAACCCCCATGGTTAATTAACAACTTTTCCGACCAATCACATTGTTCCCGATATAATTAAAAAAAATCTTTAATTATGTTGGGCCCACCCTCATTAAACTCCCCTCGTCTTGCCTCCCCGATAACCGTCCGATCAACCCCTCCATATCCAACAGCTGTCATCCATATCGCATCACCCTCCACGACCGAACGATAACGAGTGATCGCGGAGTGGTTTTGTAAATAGTACCCCGCCACACATCGCAAGGTCTATGGAATCACTGGCTTCTGGCCAAATACCGCCCGTCCCCAAAAGCAGTGCGATGTCATACCACTTACCACCTTCCGCATACGAAAAAAGACATTTTCCCGCGTACGTTATCCGTCCAAAATAACAAAACCCCCCCAACCTTGACTTTGTGAATAAAACAAACAAATGCACGTATTTTCATCATTTTATGTTGTGACCAGTGTTCCCATGCAAAAACGTCAAAATCAGTTGTTGAAGATTTCCAACGGCCACTTTGTCAAATGATTTTTAGCTGAACCAGTCAGTTATTGCCTGCACCTGTTTCCTCACTATTCACTTCCCGAAATAGGTATTTATCCATTTTCCGTCGAAACCTGCAAGTCTTGGTTTTTACTTTAATTCCACAGAAAAAGACTAAAAAATAGTACAATTCAGTCTTTGTTTCAACCCATAAGTTCCCAGACTTGTAATTTTGCCTATTTTTCCACTAAAAACCCATATTCCTTTCTGAATCCACAAGAACCAAAAATGGAAACCCCTGTGGCTTTGAATGTTGCACCTCTGAATGCCCCCCATAAAGATTTAGACTATCTGCCTCTAGCGGATAGGGATATCCAGATAAAAGACCTCATCTTTAGCAAAAATCCTCTCAGAATATTTTGCCAATGCAGAGATAATTACCTGAATGGCTCTGATATATTTGGACTATGGGAATCCAATCTTCCTATGTATTTTTTACCCTCAGTTCATGTCTTTCCTGAAATAATTTATCACTCCCATGCCAATTATGATCCTAATCAACGAGTAGTTATGTCCCCAAGTAAAACCATTCTTTTTCCAATAACCACTCAATCGATCAATGAAATGTTACAATTTCATCTTGGTCAAGCCCTGACTTCCCTTTCCATGGGAGATTTACTTGAAAATCCCACAAAATTATCCCAAGAAGAACTAAATCGCCTCTATCAAACTTTCATGCTACAAGAACATCAACCCAAAGGCCCCCCTCCTTATGGACATACCTTTTTCACAGATATGGGCAGACTCATAGTGAATATGATATCTTTAGTAATGGGATTCAACACTAGTGAATACGTTGATAAGTTTACCCTAGTTTTTTTGTCAATTTTTACTCCCGGACAGCTCCCTGCTGTCAAATATGACTTTGCCTCTTACATTGCTGATAAGATTCATGACCAGTTCATAAGATTGGAAAATGAAAGATTTTTCAAATACTCCACTTTTATATACCATCTTATGCTCTATTATTAGTCAGAGAATTTCCCCTTCCCTATCATGAAACTTGACACCTAAGGAAATCCAAGGTTTGTAATCTTCTGGTCTACAATCTTCCATAATTCCTTTGAGTCCCTTTACTCTTACAATGAATTCATTGACCTATTTGTTCACCCAGCAACCACCTTATTAACAGGAGTTTCCCCTCCTAGGGTGAATAGTGATATGAAGAAAATCCTCCAACTCTCCAAGCAATACAGGGTAGGTGATTGGTACCTATGCAAAAGCCATACAAAAATTAGGATATATGGGTGTGAGCTCTGTCCTTTCAAGCTACCAAAGTATGTTCCGATGAGTCTCTTTTCCTTAGAATACTTCAGACAAATGATAAATTCAGACCTAGTCCATTTTTATAATGCCAAGAAGAAATCTCAACTCAGAATCAAGATTCAATTAGGCCCTTTTGTCTGTAATACTAGGGATGCAGGGAAAGAAGCGGAAATAATTCTAGAATATTATCTCAAGTTGCAAATTTTTTTTTGGTGGGTACCTTATGAATCTAACAGCTTTATATGTGATAGGAGAATGAAAAATAGATTGTCACCATATCTTCACCATAGGATTCTAGAGATTGAACAATTTGCAAACATGGATGAATGGATGGAAGGGACCCTAGTAGAAAAGGATAGTGAACAGGTCAATGTTGAGAATGTTATGAAAGATCTTGAGAAAATACTTGACCTGGATTCTTTTGGGCAGGTATAAAGGCCAGGAATTGGCCCTTCCTCTATTGGAACCTCTCGGCAACATTTGCAAGAAACCAGTGCACCAGCGACAATAACATCCAAAGGTAAGGAAAAAGAGACTATTACACAGGCCATAGAGCAATTCAAAATGTCTGAGAAACCCAAAACTTCCAAGGAGCAGGCCCAAATACATAATTCTCTCACTCAGATCAATGTGGCAAAAACTTCAATCTTGCAAACACCCCTCAATGAAGAAAAAATTAAAAAGAGAGACGCAGAAACAGCTACCCCTATTAGTGGACCTTCAGAACAGCCTGGTATCAAAAGTCAAAGATTGAATCCTCTCTCAGAAGAAGAATTTGTTAAAGAGACCATTGATAGTCAGAGGAGAGAAGGGTTAGACAACCAACAAACATTCACAATCAGTGTGACATCCACCAACTCACAGAGAAAGGAGCTAGAAAGACAACAAAGTGCAGAAGTATCATCGTTTAGACCACCAGTGAAGGATGCTTGGGATATTAAGAAGACATTTATAAACATAAAAGCCAGAAATGATCCATTAAGACTTCAAGTTTATAATCAATATTTGAAGATGGCCCCCAAAAATCAACAGAGATTAATGTCAACCTATGACATCAAGGAAGGTAAAATGGTGATGAGTCATTTCAAGTCTAAAGTACAACAGCCTCAAACAGTAGCAGACTATGTTAGAACCAATTTTGAAGTCATGGCAAAGGATATTCATCCTTTGGATCAAATTGAATTACATAAACAAACTGGAGAGATGATTTATTCAACCTTGACTGGTAAGTCAATGATGGTCCAAAGATTACAAAATTCCTTGGATAATACAACTGCTCAACTGCATCTGGAAAAAGCTTCCTCCCAGGCCAAGGATAACAGAATAAAATATTTGGAAGAAATAATTATTGGATTGGGTCATAATCCAAAAGATTTCAAGGCTACAAAAGCCTTGATAAAAAAGAAAGATGATGATATTGCAGCCCTAAGGAAACAACTAAAGCCGCCACCTTCAAGGCATCCACAGACTGCTGAGGTTAAAAAGAAAAAATCTGAAGAAGAGCTAATGTATTTGCTCTTAAAACTTAATGAACAACTGACTGAGACTAAACAAGAACTTGAAAAAGCATTGAAGGACAAGCTGGGAGAGTCGACCTCTCAGCCTCCCAACGTGATACCAGTAGTCTCAACAGCAGTCCCTTCTACCCTCGGGACAACACTAGCATCAAACATCACAGTAGCCACAATAGAAGTTGTCACAGGTACGACAACAACAGGGCAATCAGCAGGACTAGGACAGGGTAACACTGCCAATTTAAGCATAGAAGAACTAATAAAATCAATGGAGGGATTGAAGCTCCAAGTTATGGAGCTCCAGAAAGCAAAGGTACAATTTACTACCTTGGAACAAAAGTATGATCTCTCACAGATAAATGTTGCAGAAAAGACAACAGAGATCAATAGGTTAGAAAAATTGGTGAAAGCATTAGAAAAGGATCTCACATTGGAGAAACCTTTGAACAAAGAAATTATTTGGGACAACATAATTCAATCAATAGATGATGTCTGGCCATCAATCCAAATAATGTATGAGAAAAATGATTTAGTTAAATTGGTTCTAGAATAAGTTCAAAAGGCAAGTGCAGAATTAGGAAATATGCCTTAAGAAGCCAACAAGTTCATACAGTTTTGAAATACCAAGAACAAATATCAGCTTGAAGAGCTGGGCATTCAAGACAGAATAGGGACAATTTTGGAGGTAAAAAAGGTTTTTACAAAAAGAACTCTGATGCAAAAATTAGAAAGAAGGTGTTATGATATGCAGGAAGAAATCAATGCTTTTATGAAAAGATTTGATATTCTGTAGAGTAAAGGGTTGCCAAGGCCTTTAGTTACTCATGATAAACTAATGAGTCATCAAATCTATGTTGTGAAATTGAATAAGTATGCAGACAACTAGGCAAGTCCATCGACAAGTTGATTAGCAGCAAAAGCATTGCCTAAAGGCAAAGTTCTCTATGACAGTCTGGAAAACTTGTTTTATCTCGAACATGAGGTGAAACATTTATTTCCAATATAGCCTACCTTTTTTAGATACACAGAAATTGATGAGACCCTGAGAAAGCTTCAAAGAACCAGAATACCAGAAGCACAATGGTGGGAAGACATGTTGGACATTTTGTAAAAAATATCCTTGGATGAATTTTGGTTATTTACTACAGTAAGTAATGGGAAAAAAGGATAAGCACAAATTAAACAGAGATCAAACAGGTCAAAGTGTATCAGTACAGATAAAGAGTATCAGTAAAAACGGAGCAGCTAGCACAGAGTTACCAAAGAAAACAACATCAAGCCAAATCATAGGGCCTGCCTCCAGCACACTCACAAAAATAGGAACAACACAACATTGGTTTACTTCTTCTCCTATCTACGAGACTATCTATCTCTATTTTCTTGTAACTTATTCTTGAGTCATCCTAAAATATATCTCTCTGTGAGGAGATATTTTTTGTAATTTTTTATACAAATACTCCCTCAATTAGAGTATTGAGGGGGGTGGATTCTTAGACTTTGCTGTAATACTGATTATTTTGGAATAAAGTGCTGTTGGACAAATTTTTCAAGGCTAGATGGATAAAGAATTGATGCAAAGGACTTTTCACAAGATTCTTGAGTCAGACAACAGATTAATAAGTCTTCTATCTCTTGTGTTTTAAATTTTTTCTTGTTTATTACACCATCTATGTTTCATATTTGAATGATAAACAAAAAATAATAATTCAAAAAGTGCTTGAGTGAAATATGTTTTCAATCATTGTTATTCTTAATGTTTTCGTCTGAACTAGTATGAACAGTGAATTATTAATTGCTCCTGTTTCCTAGTTTATTCATTCTGGTTATTTGGTAAAGAATTCTTAATTGTCCTTTATTAATAATCATTCAAGTTCCCTCTTTCTAAATATGTTGAAGGATTCTTAATTTCCCTTCACCCATTTTGAGTCCATTCCATTCATTTTAAATCTTTATTTGTTCCTTATTTGACTACCTTGCCCTGTGAAACCATCCCTTTTTAAAAAACCGAATCCAGTTAAGACATCTTCTTTGACTCCATTAGCCCAATGGCCTAAACTACTTATTCCTACCCCTCTGCTATTGAATTCCACCACTTAAACACAATCAAAATCCCTAAACTTTCATAACTAGCCTAATATCTTTCAAAACAAAGCTAAAAAATAAAGAGAGAGCCCTCTCTGGGTACAGATTGGCTAGATTATGTACCTAAAAGTTGGTTTGTGGTTACCTCGGACCCCTTTCCTCTTCCCAACAAATTCAAGGAAAATCTGAGTGATAACACAGTGGCGACTCCGCTGGGGAACGAATAATTTCCTTGTTACTATTGTTTACTTTATAAACTACAGACGGAGCCTGAAGTTAGCCAGGTAGCCTTTGAAGTACTCTTGCTTTGCAATTGCATAAGTAAATGAATGTTGCTTCAGTCTATCTTCGGTCTAGTTTATGAACTGAACATTCGGTTTCAAACACTTGATCAGTTCCTCTAGTCAAGTAAAACTTTAAGAAAATTTAAATCTAATATCTAAAACTTCTTAAAGAGATTGTTGAAGTTGTATTGATAATTCTATTTAGAAAAAAACCATAAAAAATCACCTAGAAACCTGGCTTCAGAAAGGACTCATTACACCAGGGCTAATCCTGATCCAAATCCACCGCCTGTGTTTGATAATCCTAATTTGATCCCTAGAATTCTTAGGAGACAGGAGAGCCAAGAGAGTTCTGCTAGCTCTCAGCCTCTCTATAAATCAATATCCTGCCCTGTGAAGTGGATTTACCTTGAGGACGAACCCTTTGATGAGAAATTTGAAAATTATTTATTTGTAACTTTTTCTGAATCTGAGTTGGCTCACTTGGTTCAAGACCCAGTATTTATTGAAGATTTACAACTTGAATTTGTTACTTCACATCTTGAAAAACATTTGTGGAATTCTGTACAATATGAGCTTACCTCTAAAGGAACACCAAATCTTTCTGTGATCACTACAACCTCTCCAAGTTCACCAGCATTTCCTCAAACATCTCAACCTCAAACCACCCCTTCTACCCCTCCATCCACCACTCCCAGATCAACCTCGGTTGTTGTTTCATCACTACCTACTACAATGGAAAACAGATATGTTCCCTTGGTATTACCAACCAATCTAGGGGCTATGCCCCAAGACTACCAAAGTAAAATCACTTCATTTGATGGTTCTGGTACCTACACTGCACAACATCATACTAAAAAATTGAGTGATTATTTTGAAATATATGAAATAGATGCTGATGATGTAAGAATGAGAATATTTGTTCAAAGTATAACTGGAGAAGTTAGAACCTGGTTTAGAACCCTTCCTGCAAACAGTATCAATGTGCTAGAAGTTCTTTATAGAACATTCTTAAACATATGGGAAAAGAAGAAAGATCCTCTCCAAATCTTATCAGAATATGAAAACCTTAAGAGAGGAACACAAGAAACTTTGCAAGATTACTGCACTAGGTTCAATAATGTTTACAATGCTATCCCCCAAAACCTCAGACCTCCTCCAAATTTAGCATTAATCAAATTCCCTGATGGATTTGATTCTGATATGGCATACCAGCTTAGGGAAAGATCTCCTAGGACTTTATAAGATATACAAAGTATAGCTGTCAATGTTGAAGCAACCCTGATATCCAAACGAACTAAAGCCAGAAGTGAAAGGAGGATACCATTAAAAGAAGAACCCTCCACATTTGAACATAAACTAGATGCTATTATTAAAGGGATGGAAAGGCTAGGAGATAGAGTAGAAACAATTGAAAGGAAATCTCCTTGGGATGGTCAACCGAGCAATACTGGGAGAAATCCAAATTTTAGAAAGAACCAAAACCAAAACACTGGAAAGACTGGTCCTGACCAAAACATTAGGCCTCCATTCCAAGAAAATTACACTGAAGCCTCAAATTATGATGAACCAACAGAATATACAACCATAAACTTAATGGGACTCAATAATGAACAACAAGTTTTCTTGACCCAAGAGGATCAAGAAGCTCACATTCTCAAACAATTCTAGACACAATCAGGAGAATCAATTGACTTCAAGGAGGGATATGATACAGCCATTTATGAAGTTCACAAGCAATATAATCTAAGGAGCAGAAGAATTGATGTCCCTGAAACCAATAAACAGAAAGCTACAAAACAACCCCTCAAAGGTAAAACTAATACTACCCTTATACATATTCTTTCTAGATCGGATCCTAATCCTTCTAATCCAATTATTGAATATGTATCCGATAATCAACCTAATAAACAACTCTCTAATACTCTTCCTCTCAAAGGAAATGTAGAAGAAACTTCAGAAGTTGATTTGGAAACAACCTCAGCCCACAACCCCACTCCCGAGAAGGAGAAAAATACAGAAAATACAGAAGATAAAGAAAACCCAACTCTCTGAAATACAAGAACTCAAACTGAAAAACATTTTAATCTGGAGGCTGAAGTAGGAAAATTAAAAATAGTTGTTCCATTGTCTGAATTAGCTAAACATGATGTATACCGAAGTCAAATCAATAGATCACTCAAGATCACTGGAAGTGAAGACTCAGTAAACGTTTTTGATGACCAACCCAAATTACTGTTTGGCCCTGAAGTAAATGGAAAACTAGTAAATGGAGGAACTCCTCCATTCTATATAAGTTTAAACATACATGATAAAATACTTCATAAAGCCATGCTTTATTTTGGTGCATCTCACAATCTAATGTGCAAATCTGTAATGGAGAAATTAAACCTAGATATCACTAGGCCATACAAAGATCTCTTTTCTTTTGATTCAAGTCAGGTGAGATGTTTAAGATTAATCAAAGACTTGTGTGTTTCACTGGTTCAATACCCTGCAATAACAATTTTGATGGACATAGTAGTAGCAGATATTCCTCCAAAGCATGGCATGTTATTGTCCAGGTCTTAGGGTGCAGTGTTCGGCCACTCAAAGAAACTATTTAGATAAACTTTAATGAAATATGTAGTTAGTAGTCAAGAGAAACCCGAAAATTTCCCCATCTACTAAGTACACTCTGATATGGATTCATTTATTATTTATAATGCTGAAATTGATCCTCCCACTGAATTAGAAGTTTTAGCAGTAAAACCAAAATAAATTACAAATGAAAAATCTAGTGTTCAAATCCATGAAATATCTGAGAACAATGAAACATCAAATACCCAAGAGAAACAAGAAGAAAGTAAAGAACCAAATCTCACTGTTAAAAAAGTTCCTGAGACTCCTGATACCAATTATGAACATGAAATTATTTGGCACTTAGAATTTGATGGTTCGGTTAACAAATTAGGAGCAGGAGTAGGAGTTTGGGTGCACAACCTTGAAAACGATTATGCTGAAGGCCATGCCTAAAGATTAAACTTTAAGTGCACAAATAATATGGCAAAATATGAAGCTCTTTTGCTAGGTCCTAAACTCGTCAAAAGATTGGGGTCAATTAGAGTATTACTCATAGGAGATTCTGATTTAATCATTCAACAGATCAAAGGACACTATCTAACAAATGATCCTAGACTAAGAGAATATAGAGGAATAGGGTTATAAATACTCAATACTTTTGTACAAGCTCAGCTTTCTAAAATCCCATGAAAACAAAACTTGCACGCCCATAGTCTAGCAATGTTTGCCAACACCTGTAAATTACCATTTGAACCTAATCATCAGTTCATAGTTGAGATTAGACACAGACTAGCCAGCCTTAGAGTAAGAATTTTCTAATAGTAACATAGATGTAGATACAGTCTGGTTAACTTGTTTTATCTCGAACATGAGGTGAAACATTTATTTCCAATAAAACCTACCTTTTTTAGATACACAGAAACTGATGAGACCCTGAGAAAGCTTCAAAGAACCAGAATACCAGAAGCACAATGGTGGGAAGACATGTTGGACCTTTTGTAAAAAATATCCTTGGATGAATTTTGGTTATTTACTATAGTAAGTAATGGTAAAAAAGGATAAACAGAAATTAAACAGAGATCAAACAGGTCAAATTGTATCATTACAGATAAAGAGTATCAGTAAAAACGGAGCAACCAGCATAGAGTTACCAAAGAAAATAGCAGCAAGCCAAATCATAGGGCCTGCCTCCAGCACACTCACAAAAATAGGAACAACACAAGATCGGTTTACTTCTTCTCCTATCTACGAGGCTATCTGTCTCTATTTTCTTGTAACTTATTCTTAAGTCATCCTAAAATATATGTCACTCTGTGAGGAGATATTTTTTGTAATTTTTTATATAAATACTCCCTCAATTAGAGTATTGAGGGGGGTGGATTCTTAGACTTTGTTTTAATACTGATTATTTTGGAATAAAGTGCTGTTGGACAAATTTTGCATGGCTAGTTGGATAAAGAATTGATGCAAAGGACTTTTCACAGGATTCTTGAGTTAGAAAACGGATTAATAAGTCTTCTATCTCTTGTGTTTTAAAGTTTTTCTTGTTTATTATACCATCTACGTTTCATATGTGAATGATAAAAGAAAAAGAATAATTCAGAAAGTGCTTGAGTGCAATGTGTTTTCAATCGTTGTTATTCTTAATGTTTTCGTTTGAACTAGTATGAACAGTGAATTCTCAATTGCTCATGTTTCCTAGTTTATTCATTCTGGTTATTTGGTAAATAATTCTTAATTGCCCTTTATTAATAATCATTCAAGTTCCCTCTTTCAAAATATGTTGAAGGATTCTTAATTTCCCTTCACCCATTTTGAGTCCATTCCATTCATTTTAAATCTTTATTTGTTCCTTATTTGACTACCTTGCCCTGTGAAACCATCCCTTGTTAAAAAACCGAATCTAGTTAAGCCATCTTCTTTGACTCCATTAGCCCAATGGCCTAAAATACTCAGTCCTACCCCTCTGCTATTGAATTACACCACTCAAACATAATCAAAATCCCTAAAATTTCATAACTAGCCTAATATCTTTCAAAACAAAGCTAAAAATTAAAGAGAGAGCCCTCTCTGGGTACAAATTGGCTAGATTCTGTACCTAAAAGTTGGTTTGTGGTTACCTCGAACCCCTTTCATCTTCCCAACAACTTCAAGGAAAATCTGAGTGATAACACAGTGGCGACTCCGCTGGGGAACAAATAATTTGTTTGTTACTATTGTTTACTTTATAAACTACAGACGGAGCCTGAAGTTAGCCATGTAGCCTTTGAACTGCTCTTGCTTTGCAATTGCATAAGTAAATTAATGCTGCTTCATTCTATATCCGGTCTAGTTTATGAACTGAACATTCGGTTTCAAACACTTGATCTGTTCCTCTAGTCAAGTAAATCTTTAAGAAAATTTAAATCTAATATCTAAAACTTCTTAAAGATATTTTTGAAGTTGTATTGATAATTCTATTTAGAAAAAAACCATAAAAAATCACCTAGAAACCTGGCTTCAGAAAGGACTCATTACACCAGGGCTAATCCTGATCCAAATCCACCGCCTGTGTTTGATAATCCTAATCTGATCCCTAGAATTCTTAGGAGACAGGAGAGACAAGAGAGTTCTGCTAGCTCTCGGCCTCTCTATAGATCAATATCCTGCCCTGTGAATGGATTTACCTTGAGGACGAACCCTTTGATGGTCAATTTGAAACTTCTTTATTTGTAACTTTTTCTGAATTTGAGTTGGCTCACTTGGTTCAAGACCCAGTATTTATTGAAGATTTACAACTTGAATTTGTTACTTCACATCTTGAAAAACATTTGCGGAATTCTGTACAATCTGAGCTTACCTCTGAAGGAACACCAAATCTTTCTGTGATCACTACAGCCTCTCCAAGTTCATCAACTTTTCCTCAAACATCTCAACCTCAAACCAACCCTTCTACACCTGCATCCACCACTCCCAGATCAACCTCGGCCGTTGTTTCATCACTACCTACTGCAATGGAAAACAGATATGTTCCCTTGGTATTACCAGCCAATCCAGGGGCTATGCCCCAAGAATACCAAAGTAAAATCACTTCATTTGATGGTTCTGATACCTACACTGCACAACAGCATACTAAAAAAATGAGTGATTATTTTGAAATATATGAAATAGATGCTGATGATGTAAGAATGAGAATATTTGTTGAAATTTTGACTGGAGAAGTTAGAACCTTGTTTAGAAGCCTTCCTGCAAATAGTATCAATGACCCAGAAGTTCTTTATAGAACATTCTTAAACAGATGGGAAAATAAGAAAGATCCTCTCCAAATCTTATTAGAATATGAAAACCTGAAGAGAGGAACACAAGAAACTGTGCAAGATTACTGCACTAGGTTCAATAATGTTTACAATGCTATCCCCCAAAACCTCAAACCTCCTCTAGATTTAGCATTAATCAAATTCCCTGATGGATTTGATTCTGATATGGCATAACAGCTTAGGGAAAGATCTCCTAGGACTTTAGAATATATGCAAAGTATAGCTGTCAGTGTTGAAGCAACCCTGATATCCAAACAAACTAAAGCTAGAAGTGAAAGGAGGATACCATTAAAACAAGAACCCTCTGCATTTGAACAGAAACTGGATGCTATTATTAAAGGGATGGAAAGGATAGGAGATAGAGTAGAAACAATTGAAAGGAAATATCCTTGGGATGGTCAACCGAGCAATACTGGGAGAAATCCAAATTTCAGAAAGAACCAAAACCAAAACACTGGAATGATTGGTCCTGACCAAAACATTAGGCCTCCATTCCAGGAAAATTACACTGAAGCCTCAAATTCTGATGAACCAACAGAAGATACAACCATAAACTTAATGAGACTCAATAATGAACAACAATTTTTCTTGACCCAAGAGGATCAAGAAGCTCACATTCTCAAACAATTCCAGACTCAGTCAGGAGAATCATTTTACTTCAAGGAGGAATATGATACAACCATTTATGAAGTTCACAAGCAATATAATCTGAGGAGTAGAAGAATTGATGTCCCTGAAACCAATAAACAGAAAGCTACAAAACAACCCCTCAAAGGTAAATTTAATACTACCCCTGTACATATTCTTTCTAGATCAGATCCTAATCATTCTAATCCAATTATTGAAGATGTATCCGATAATAAACCTAATAAACAACTCTTTAATACTCTTCCTCTCAAAGGAAATGTAGAATAAACTTCAGAAGTTGATTTGGAAACAACCTCAGCCCACAGCCCCACTCCTAAGAAGGAGACAAATACAGAAAATACAGAAGATAAATAAAATCAAACTCTCCGAAATACAAGAACTCAGACTAAAAAACCTTTTAATCTGGAGGCTGAAGTAGGCAAATTAAAAATAGCTATTCCATTGTCTGAATTAGCTAAACATGATGTCTACCGAAGTCAAATCAATAGATCACTCAAGATCACTGGAAGTGAAGACTCATTAAACGTTTTTGATGACCAACTCAAATTACTCTTTGGCCCTGAAGTAAATGGAAAACCAGTAAATTGAGGAACTCCTCCATTCTATATAAGTTTAAACATACATGATAAAATACTTCATAATACCATGCTTGATTCCGGGGCATCTCACAATCTAATGCCCAAATCTGTAATGGAGAAATTAAACCTAGATATCACTAGGCCATACAAAGATCTCTTTTCTTTTGATTCAAGTCAGGTGAGATGTTTAGGATTAATAAAAGACTTGTGTGTTTCACTGGTTCAATACCCTGCAAAAACAATTTTGATGGAAATAGTATTAGCAGATATTCCTCCAAAGTATGGCATGTTATTGTCCAGGTCTTGGGGTGAAAAGCTTCAAGTATCTCTTCAATTGGACATGTCATACGCTACTATTTCAGTGTTCGGCCACCCAAAGAAACTATTCTGATAAACTTTAATGAAATATGTAGTTAGTAGTCAGGAGAAACCCGAAAATTTCCCCATCTACTCAGTACACTCTGATATGGATTCATTTATTCTTTATAATGCTAAAATTGATCCTCCCACTGAATTAGAAGTTTTAGCAGCAGAACCAAAAGAAATTACAAATGAAAATTCTAGTGTTCAAATCTAGGAAATCTCTGAGAACAATGAAACATCAAATACCCAAGAGAAACAAGAAGAAAGTAAAGAACCAGATCTCACTGTTAAAGAAGTTCCTGAGACTCCTGATACCAATTATGAACATGAAATTATTTAGCACTTAGAATTTGATGGTTCCGTTAACAAATTAGGAGGAGGAGCAGGAGTTTGGGTCCACAACCTTGAAAACGATCATGCTGAAGGCCATGCCTACAGATTAAACTTTAAGTTCACAAATAATATGGCAGAATATAAAGCTCTTTTGCTAGGTCTTAAACTCGTCAAAAGATTGGGGGAAATTAGAGTATCTGTCATAGGAGATTCTGATTTAATCATTCAACAGATCAAAGGACACTATGTAACAAATGATCCCAGACTGAGAGAATATAGAGGAACAGTTTTAGAGATACTCAATACTTTTCTACAAGCTCATCTTGATAAAATCCCAAGAAAACAAAACTTGCACGCCCGTAGTCTGGCAATTTTTGCCAGCACCTGTAAATTACCATTCGAACCTAATCATCAGTTCACAGCTGAGATTATACACAGACCAGCCATACCTGACAATTTTAAGAACTGGCAAGTGTTTGCATGTGATGAGCAGATTAACAATTTCCTGACCTTAGAGAAAGAATTTTCTAATAGTAGCATAGATGTAGATACAATCATTGAATTTGATCAAACAAATGAGCAAGAAACAAACATTTCAGAAGAAAGTGCAATTCAAATGCTTCATCCAACAAATTTCACCAACAAAGAAATGCAGGACCTTAAACAAATGGATGTTGATGAGATTATGGAAGAAGAATCTGAGGTCATTAATTTAAAATACAATAATTTGCCTAAAGGAATAACTCCTTTGGAAGATCTCTTTGATTCTAATGATATTCCAAAGAAACCTAAGATGGAACCATTAAAAGAAGATATTGAGGAATATAACTTGGGGACTAAAGAAAATCTGAAAATGATAAAGTTATCTAAATCTTTACCCCCTGACCAAAAACTAAAATATGTTGAATTAGTGAGAGAATTCCAGGATGTCTTTGCCTGGAGCTATGAAGACTTGAAATCATATGACACCTCTATAATTCAGCATACAATACCTCTGAAAGAAAATCAGAACCGTTCAAACAAAAACTCAGAAGAATTAACCCTGTACTACTGCCCTTAATTGAAAAAGAAATCAAACATATGTATGAAGCAAGGATAATTTCTCCCATTAGGTTTTCAGAGTGGGTGTCTAATTTAGTACCCACTAGGAAGAAAACTGGAGAAATCAGATTATGTGTTGATTTAAGAAATGTAAATAAGGTTTCTTTAAAGGATAATTACCCTTTACCCAAGATGGATCACATTTTATAAAGGGTAGTAGGTGCTTCTAGGATTTCACTTCTAGATGGGTTCTCAGGATGTAACCAGATTCTGGTTCATCCTGATGACTAGGAAGAAACGGCTTTCACAACACCATGGGCAACATTCAAGTATGTTAAAATGCCATTTGGACTTAAAAATGTAGGAGCAACCTTCCAACGAGAAATGGACATAGAATTTGCAAAAGAAATTCATGATTTTCTTGTTATATATCTGGATGACTTAACTGTTTTTTCTAAATCAGATCAGCAACACTTGGACCATCTCAGACAAGTATTTCTAAAATGCAGAAAATATGGTATTTCTTTGAATCCAAATAAGTCCTTGTTTGGCCTAGAAGAAGGTAAACTCTTGGGCCATATCATCTCCAAAGATGGTATTAGAATTGATCCTGCTATAATAGAGGCTTTACTGCACATACCTCACCCTAGAAATGTCAAAGAACTTCAAGATTTCCTAGGAAAAATAAATTTTCTGAGAAGATTCATATCTAGCTTATCTGAACTAATTAGATTTCTTAATAATATGTTAAAAAAGTATTCAAGTATTAAATGGACAGTAGAAGCCAAACAAGCATTTGAAGAAATTAAAATGGCTTTGACTAGAACTCCGGTCCTTACAAGTCCACAATTTGATAGATACTTCATAATATTTTCATTTGCATCAGAACACACTATAGCATCCATTTTATTACGAAAGGATGATCAAGGATGTGAGAAACCTATAGCCTTTTTTAGTAAAGCACTAAGGGATGCATCATTAAAATACAACATCATGGGAAAACAAGCTTTTGCACATGTAAAAGCCATTAAAGACTTTAGAGTCTACATATTCTACTCCCATGTGATAGCCTATGTACCAAATGTTATTGTCAAAGATATCTTAACCAAGGATGGAATTGAGGGCAAAAGAGGTAAATGGATTGCTACCATATTAGAGTATAATATTGAAATAAAACCTACAAAGCTTATAAAGGGACAGGGATTGGCTAAACTCATGACAAAAACAAATTGTCAAGCCCTGGACATTAATGAACTGGATAATTAACAGGAGATGGTGACTCCACAAATCAGTCAGGCCTTCTTAGATTCACCTTGGTATGCTGATATAATTTATGTACTATTAAACCTGCAAGCTCCTCCAGGATTATCCAGAACAAAGAAAAGGTTTTTAAAGATGACATCTTCGAAGTTTTGTATTTTAGATAATGTTCTTTTTTGGAAAAATCATGAAGGTATTCTATTGAATTGTTTATTAAAAGATGAAGCTAACAAATATCTTCAAGAATTTCATGCAGGAGACTGTGGCGGACACCTTTACTGGAAATCAACTGCAGACAAGATCCTAAGAGCTGGATTTTATTGGCCAACCTTGTTCACTGATGTAAAGAAATTTGTCACTACTTGCCATAAATGTCAAATTTTTGAAGGCAAGAGAAAACTATTACGATTGCCCCTGAGACCAATTTCCCCTGAAAAACCCTTCCAACAATGGGGCCTGGTCGTCATTGGAGAAATCCATCCTCCCTCTTCTGGCCAACACAAATGGATCCTCACCGCCATGGACTATTTCACCAAATGGATAGAATCTATTCCTTCTAGACAAGCGAATGACACCATAATCATAGGATTTTTAGAAACCAACATATTATCTAGATTTGGCTGTCTTGATCAAATCAGTGCCCTAACAACATTAGTGCCCCAACCTTTGGTGCCTTCTGAACCTCTTCCACAACAACCATCGCTTCCTCAAGGTCAGGTGTATGCTTAGCAGAGAGCAACTAATCCTCCTAATTAGAATACAAACAATAAGGGGGAAGGAAACCAAAACCAACAAGTGTAGGGTAACCAGTGTCACCAAAAAAATCAACCAAACAAAACCCAAGGGAACCAACCTAATGCCGCAAACCAGCAATAGGGCGATCAAACTAAGAAAAAAAACCCTTCGTATGAATAAAAATTGTTCATGTTGTGTTTTCCATGGCCATTATTATCATGATTGTCCCATTTTACCCCAGATCTGCCAGTTGTGGGAAGCCTAAGCAACGTCTAGAGGATAGCAAGCCACCACGTCGCTTCCTCCAAAGACTGCACCATATCAACCAACTGTGTTCACTAATCCTTTACCTTAGCAAGGCAATTATGCTACCCAACCACCTCAATGTCAGGCCGCCCCTCAACCCCTGCATTCTGGTACACCTGATTACCACAACCTCATGATGAACTCTGAAGAGGTCAATACCAATAATGTCAACCTTCGGACCTGATCATGCCAATATGACAAGAAACCCGCTACGTCTACAACCGAGTCCCAAACAAAATTATCCAGATAGTCCATTTTGACTCCAAATGTTCCCTTACAGATCCCTAAACCTAAGGAAGAGGTCATTCCCAAGATCTCCAAAGGGACATTACACCAAAATTCTGCTTTTTCCTAAGGCACCCACACCTATAGCATAATATATGACTTGGCTTAGTCCCATGCACCATGTCAACACTGGAAGTCCTCCAGGCGTGCCCATCTCAACGAAAAAATATACTATTTAATTTGGGTGCTGTGGATCCTTTAGTTGATCTTTTGATCATCATTGATGTTTATAAGTCAAAATATCCCCCTTTACCTTCATCCATTGCCTTCCAAATACCATTCAAGATCTGTAATGCCCATGTTTAACAATGTATCATTGACGAGGGCGCATCCACCTTTGTGATGTTTGCTTATGTTTGGAAGAAGCTCGAATCACCTGATCTATCCCCATCCACCATCACTTTTTTGGGTGTGGAGCCTAATTATCTTCTTTATATAGATGTATCATCGAGTTGGATCCTGTTTTTAACAAGAAAACAATGCCTCTTATCATTTGATCTCCGTCAGGGGGGTCTAAGGGGTACAGGGGTTGGCAACGGTGACCTTTTGGAGGCCCCCCTAGCAGGGGATCTTGGGGTCATCACCCCCAAATCTAAAAGCAAATGTAAAATTTCCTTGTAAAATATTGCAATTTTGTAGTCAATCTGGGCCGTTCATTAGGTAGATGATATGACAGTAGGAGTTATGTTTAATTTAGGGTTTTTTTCTCTAGAAGGCAACCCATTTGTTGTATGAGGGTATTATATTGCGGCTGTGTATTGTGTGTATATTATGAGTGAGAAATAGAAAGGGGTACTATGTGAGAGAGAATATTATATCACAACATATATCTTGTAGGTTGTGTCTCTTCATTACGCTGGATAATAAAAAGGAAGGACTGGATGTTTCCGTGGACGTAGCCCAAGTTGGGTGAACCACATATATCTGTGTCTCTCTTGTTTTATATGTTATTTATGTTTTTTTTTCACATATTTTATGTGTTCCATTGCTCTGTAATATATAATTTTATAACACACTTTACATGCTTGGGAGGGTCACCCTTCTCAGCCCCTCGACATGTTCCACAAATGTCCTATCACACTTGCAGGTAAGACTGTTTGTATTGACATAGAAGTCATTGATTCCCCTTTGGATTATAATATCCTCTTGGGTTTTAGATACAACTATGTGATGTCAGCTTTCACATTTGTGGTTCACCATAAGATGTGCTTCCCCCATAACATAAATATCGTCACCATCGATCAGTTGACATATTACGAACTCAAGTCTTAGATCTCCCTTGAGTCCATCATATCTTCGGTGGGCGATAACCAATAAGTCACACCTCTCACCAATTTTTCACCAGGAGTATGTAAATATTCCACCTTACTTGTTTCATTCCCTAGTACTCCTCCTCTTATCACTGATCCCAACTCATCGTGTGTTTGCATGTTGCATGCGTCTTGGGCTAGCCAAAAGCGGCCCAGTTCGACTAGCCAACAGCTAGTGCCTTCACAACCTATTGTTGTTCACTCGACACATCCATCATGACCATCTCCTCAAGGACCTTCTCCTTTTACTGGTGTCTCTCACAATCTTTTTCAAGCAGGAACGATCCCCCAAGCCTTAACCATTTGGGAGCCATTCTGCCAGGCCATTACCCTTCTGGTCAGATATCATTTTTAGCTCCCCCATATGGAGTCTTTTTGGTGCTTTTTATGCCTACAATGAGTCCACCAATTTGAACCTCGGGATCCTAGTCTGGTACATTGATCCCTTAACAAACACTCCACCTTGTCAGTGCAAACTGTATACCACTTTGAAGGCTAGTTTGATCTATCCCATTAAATACACCACGTGGGTTTCTATCCTAGTTCCCATTCTCAAGAAACAAGGAACCATTCGTGTCTGCAATGAATTTTGGAACCTGAAAAAATCTTGTACCAAATACAACTTCCCCACACCATTTATTGACCAAATCATTGATGAGTGTGTGGGACATGAGGTTATATCCTTTATGGATAGATTCTCCTGGTATAACCAGATTACTATTCGTCATGCTGATTCGTTAAAAGCTACGTTCATTAGTCCGTGGGGAAAAAATTATTATAGGTTCATGTATTTCAGTTTAAATAATATCGGAGCCACCTTCTAGTGGGCCATGTATTACTGCTTCCATGAATTAACTCATATTATCGTTGCTTACCTTGACAACCTCACTGCTCATTCTAGGCTTTGACCACAACACATTCAAGATTTTGGTACATTTTTTCTACGATGTCACAAGTATAATATCCTCCTCAATCCGTGGAAGTGTGTATTTTGCATTCTTGTTGGCCATATCTTGGGCTTCATTGTGTCAAAATATGGTATACAACTTGATCCCCTCAAAATTCAAGCCATTCTTGAGCTTCCCATTCCTCTTACCTTGCAGCAGTTACAAATCCTTCAAGGAAAAGCCAACTTCCTCCATCGGTTCGTCCCTGACTATGCCACCAATGTGCATGGGTTTCTAAGACTCCTTCAATCTAATATTCCATTTGTTTGGGATGACTATGCTCAACTGTATTTTGATGCCCTAAAAAATACTCTCACTTCCACTCCCTTGATTAGTCCACCTAAATTTGAGAGGGACTTCATCCTTTATATCTCAGTTTCTACCCACTCGGTCGCTGGGGTCCTCATTTAGGAAGATGACACCAGAAAGAAACATGTTATATATTATATCAGTAAGAATATTATGATACCCCTTGTGTCCTACTCACATGAAGAGAATTTGGTGTTGTGTTCTTAGTCCAAAAACTTTGTCATTATATCCTTATGCGTTCCGCCAAGGTCATGACCAATTCCAACCCAATGGCTTTACTATCAAGTCGACAGATCATTAATGGTAAATACGCTCATTGGATTGTTATCCTCCAAGAATTAGATCTTGAGTTTTTCATACCCAAGAGTAAGAAAGGTTTAGCCCTTGCTAAAATCATTTTTGAATTGCCTACTGGTACACGTGATTCGCCAGTTAATGATGATTTACCAGATGAACACTTTTTTTCCATTTTTTCGGATGATCCTTGGTATGGCGACAGCCTTACTTATTTTCTAACCAAAAAATTTACTTCCCATATTGATTGTGATGCTCAACAACATATATGACACCAATGCCCCTTGCTACCTTCTCATTGGTGACGATCTTTATCATCGTAGTGTTGATTCTGTCCTTTTTCATTGTCTCATGCACGTTGATGCTGAGCAAGTCCTTAATTCCTGCCATAGAAGTGCTTGTGGTGGCCACCTCTCCGGTTTGGTCACTGCCCAGAAAATCATGCGCGCTGGGTATTTTTGGCCTTCTCTCATATTGAAGTAGTCAAACATTGTTCCAATTGTTGGCTATTTTCCCCAAAGGCACGAGCTCCACCTGTTCCCCTCCATCCTGTCATACGAGATGATCCCTTCTATAAATGGGCCATTGACTTTATGGAGTGTCCACCTCCATGTGCTAGTAACCACAAGTATATTGTCGTGGTGGTCGACTAATTCACCAAATGGGCTGAGTTCGTTCCAATGTTCAACAACACGTTGGATACCACAACTGTATTTTTCTTTAACCATGTTATCGCTCGATTCGGGGTTCCGAAACAATTGGTCTCTGACCATGGATAAAATTTCAAAGATGAGATATGGAGTGAGCTATCCTCTCTGTTGGGTTTTGAGCACCAATATTCATCGTATTATTTTCCCCAAGGTAATGGACAAGTTGAAGCAGTCAATAAAATCCTTAGAACTATGCTTTAATGGATGGTGAACAAGCACGGAACCAACTGGCACCTTATGCTCTTCCCTGCTTTGTGGGCTTGTATAAATTCTATTAAACCCCCCACTGGGTTTACTCCTTTCCACCTTGTTTTTGGCGAGGAGGCAGTCTTACTGATCGAGTGTGAAATCCCATCCCTTCCCCTATTTTTTGAACTTCTCCCTAACACCCAACCTTTATAACAAAGACTTATCATGCTTTAGCGTGCTTCCAAAGACCTTCGTGTTGCATTGCAAACCATTGAAGTGGCTAAGAAATGCACCAAAGCTCAGTATGAGTAGAAATTCCATCCTCGTACCTTCCACGAAGGTGATCTTGTTATAGTGTATGACCAGGCCCATGATGTCCTTGGTCATGGGAATTTTGACTCATTATGGCTAGGAACTTACATCATTAGTAAGGACTTGGGAAAGGGGGCATACCATCTAGAGGATTTCGAAGGCCAACTCCTTCCTAACCCTCATAATAATTTTAACCTCAAGAAATTTTACCCATAGCATCTCCCATTGACATGTGTGTTTTATTTCTATCATGAATTTAGGTAGCTTTCATTTCCCACCTTCATCTTTTTTGTTTTCTTATGGAAAATATCAGATGGATCCATCATCCACACCATATATCATCCATGTCGATGGCGCAAGTCGCTTCACTCGGAATATAGCCTCGGTAGCTTGGGCCATTTTTACCCCCTTGCATTCATTGGTCCTCTCCAACGGTGTATGGATTATATATACCACCAATAACCAGGCCGAATATGATGCAGTGATAGGTTTGTTAGTCGATTCCCTTCACCATCACATCCTTCATCTTCATGTTCATTTAGATTCCTTGTTGATTTCATGCAATTGAATGGCGTGTATCGTGTGAATAACTATGTCCTTTTTATAAAATATTTATGAGTGAATCTCTTAATGTGTGAATTCGAATCCATTACATTCAGTCATGTACCTAGAGCCCGTATTCATCAGATAGAATTTTAACCAATAACCATATTCTAGATTGACGTTTATCACATGTATTTAACAAAAGACACATTGAATAAAAGGAACCATATACTCGGGCTATATATGAAAATATGGATATCCATATTATGTAACAGAAAAAATCATAAATTTTTGAGTCCAAATTTCATCAATTACACCCCACACATGCCAAAACATGTTACTTAAAATCAAAATGGGGGCAACACATGCCCTTACACCTAATCTCTACCTGTGAGGGTCCCGAGCCAATGGCTCGCCTCCACCAGCCTCGTAGGATCCCGAATCGCCCGTTCGGTCATTGCCATGAATTGTGATATCACCAAACTAAGACTAATTGGGCTGATCGAGACTAATTGGGCTGATAAATAGTCAATTCAAGGTAACTATTTCAAACGTAAATTTTAACCGAGTTAGCCCTTCCGCCTGAGAGGGCTCTCTCGTACCGGAATATTATAAGTATAAAATTGAAAATTTTAGAAGGATAGTTCGGTATTTTTCATGAGATTATGCAGGTGAAAGAATGTGATGAAAGCCACCATTGGGCATGGATTCACCCATGGAAAATCAATTACAAACAAACTGATTTCATGGAAGCTGAGGCAAATTTGGTTTTAATGTGATATGAAATAAAATTTTATAGTAAAACACAACAAATGAAGGAAGTTGGAGCTTCTGACATGAATTCCCAGTAATTAAATCGCTATGAAACTGATAAAAATAAATAAGACATGAAGGTGTAACATATGAGCCAAAACTGAATCTGAGGTGAAAAAGATAGTCTGATGTAAATGTATATTAGCTAAGGAAAAAGGTTACAAAAGTGGTTCTCCTCACATCATCCATCAACCTTTACTGACTCTAAAACTTCCCTATTTATAGAGTGAAATACTTTTTTACATAGGTCTGCCACCTTGGCTAGACTCTCGAAACTTATGTAGATTTATAATCCAAAAGGAATTCATTACATTGAGATAAATTAGAGATAATTATGTTGAAAAGAGTTTGTAACCTAAAAGGAATCTATCAAAATTAATTTCATCAACAAAATGTAAATAACCCATACTAATGATTCTTATCAAACCAAAAAACTTTGTCTAAGGTGGCATCAACCATGATTAGGTGGCAAACTATCATGCTAAAATTTAGGCTCTGATATTCGGGATTTTGAGGATGAGCTGTGTGTTGGTGAGGTGGAAAAACTGGTGAGCTGTTTTAACCATGTCAGCCATTTGTAATGGATTGCTGAGTTGATGTCGTTCTTTATTTGGATACTTTGTCATATGTTACCAAGTGTCATGGATTCTCTCTAACTGACCATTAAATTCATAGAGGTTTCTTTTGGATGATTTATATTTTTAAGTTGTCTCTGATTGAAATACCTTTCTCATGATTTCGAAGAATCATCCTTTGCCCTTTGGGTTGGCTAGGTTCTAGAAAATTTTGCCATATCATCCCCTTCCCTGTCACTCATCAGTGCCGAGTCGACTTTGGTACCAATTCCCCTACTACTGGAAATAGTTTTTGAATTGCCTGAGAGACTGCCATTGTAATTCAAATCATATGTGGATAAAATAACGGTTTTGGCCACGCATCGGGATGAGAGTGGAGGGGAGCGCGCAGGGAATGGAATGGTAAGTAAGACTTGGATCATGTGGGAGGAGATACATGTCAGTAGGGGAGTGGTAGGAGGTATGCGGGAATTAGAGTGGTAAAATGGGTTGATTTGGCAGATTTCTGGGGGGGTAGGAGTGGTAAGAGGTTTGCGAGGGGGAGTGCTAAACGTTAATGGACTGACACGTCAGGTGGGTCCAGAAGGAATGAAACCACCTTTTTAGACCCCCACTACTAGTAAAGGTAGGATGGTGAGGGGAGTCTAAAAGGTTTCTATATTGTTGATCTAGCTGATGGTGATCGGGTGGTTGGGTGGTGCACGAGACTTAACCACCAACGACAAAATTATTTTGTCGTTTTCGACCCTTATGACATGAGCGTAAAAAATTGGTTAGAGACATAATGAACTCAAATATTAGGCTAATAGTGCATGTTTTATAATGTTTCTAAAACTTTGGATAAAGCGCACTAATAAGCTTATACTTTAAGATAAATCCTTTGATATAAAATTGACCTCCTTTTATCCTTTCAATCGTTTTTGGAAAAAAATTGACAATGAAAAATGTTTTGAAATATGAAAAAGTGTCTTAATTTATTCCCCTAAGTATGCTATCTCCCTTTAAAAGAATGACATGATGAAAATGAATCATTTTTTGCCCTCTTTGGTGATATATTTGTACTTTTCAGTGGAAAAACAAGGAGACCTAGATACAGACTTAGGTGGAGATGGAATGGCTGACCTAAAACATTAAATGAAAATGACTGAAATGAATTCTAAGATGATTATGGCCATGGATGGAATGAGGGGAGCAACATTTCTGACCTAGACCATATGCAGTGGCCAAAATTTATTCAAAAACTTGTTTGAAACGATTTTTTTTTGACCTAGGACTACTAGCAAATAAACTAAAAGAGAATGTTTGATCACTGAACATATTGACACTAAAAAAACCCTAACTTAAACTAATTGACTCATCACTAAAAAAAAAACTAATATTTATCTTGGATAACAGTGCCTCTAATGGGGATGATGTGCCCCCTGTGGTGCATTAAAGAGCCAATAGCTCCAGTGCCTTACTTGGAAACTGAAAATTATGAATTTGATGAAGTCTTCTTCAAGATTTTACGGCCTTCTCCTCGGGCTCAAACTTGATGATAATATCACCTTTATTTGCAAACAAAATAATAGAGAATGGAATATATACAATGTTGTGTATTTCAACATAATGAATTAGGAAGAGTAGTGTTTTAGAAACCTGCCATTGACATGTTTTCCTTCACACAAATTCCCCTTCATTTCTTGAAGTAAGAATGTATTGTTCCCATGATATGCTGCTATCATAAAGGGTCCTTTCCAGATATTATGAATTTTTCCATGCTTCCCTTTATCTTCAATCCTGACCTCCCACTTCAAACCCACATATTTAACTTTGAATTTTTCCACCTTTGTCTTCCTGTCAAAATTTTTTTTGACTCTATTTTGTGACTTATGATGATCAATGTACATTTCCTCCCTTTTTTCCTGAAGAGAAATGAGCTGATTTATCCTTCTTTGGATTGAATTTGGTTCTTCTTCTAACCCATATAGTAACTCCATCACTGGAACTAAAAGGGAGGTCGGAAATATTTCTTCGGTTCCATATACCAGCTCATAAGGAGATGTACCAATATACCTCTTAGTACAAACTCTTCCAGCCCATAAAGGAAACTTTAACTTCAAATGCCATGACCTTTTGTTTTCTTGCGAAGCCTTCTTAATGATTCTGAATATGCTTTTATTTGATGACTCAGCCAATCAATTACCTTGAGGGTAATATATTGTAGATTTACCAAGGGTAATATGATATTTATTACAAAAACTAATCAATTTCTTAGACTTGAAAGCTTGAGCATTGCCAGTAATAATTTCCATGGGACAACTAAACCTTGATAAAATATTGTTTTCCATAAAATGAATGATGACTGAATTTTTGGCATGCCTTGTAGGGACAACTTCAATCCACTTAGTGAAGTAATCAATGGCTGTTAAGATCCACCGATGTTGTCTTGAGGATGTAGGGTGTATCTCGCCAATAAAATATAATCCCCATTGCTGGAAAGGAGCTTCTACATATATAGGTTTTAGAGGTAAAGGAAATAGCTTCTTTTTTACACATAAAAAAATTGGTACTCATGATAGGTGTTATCACTATAAAAAATTTCTGAAACTTGGTCAGTTACACTTGTTCCTAAGTCATAATGCTAGGATAGGGTTAGAGTCATTTTTATATTTTTTTAAGGTCTAGATCATGAGTTAAAGGTCTCATTCCATCACCAAACAATGTTCATCAACCTTGTTTCATTCTTCAAAGATCTTATGCCATGTTTTAAAACCCATATTTAAAGTTTTTTTCGAATATTTGATGAATAAGCCACGAAACCACATTTTCGTAGTGCGCTCAGTGTAAAAAATTGATTCTACGCTATGAAAATGCTGGTAATTTCGTAGCGCAAATAACCGAATTTGAAAATCATGCGCTACGAAATCGGGGATTCTCAATTTTGTGTCTGAGCTGTCACATCTGTCAAATATAGTTAAATTTTTCATCATTAGGTTTCATTCACAAGTTTTCATTCACGCATGCAACCATTTATTATAATTATTAGGGGTCATTTGTCATTGATTAGGGGCCAGATTGTCATTGGTACTTTCAAATTTGAAAACAGTTGGCCGTTTTCGACTTCATTTGTCTCATGCAAGACAAATACTGCATGCATGTTTATGTTTTGGAGAAGCAATTAGTGGTGAAAGAACAGAGTTCATTGAAACTCTATTTCAAGTGAGGCAGAACTAAACTCATTTATCAAGCGAGGTTGCTCATTCAACAATATTTTCAAAATTTTCTATCAAGTGAATTTGAAATTCATTGTTGGTGGAAGCAAGATTGTTATTCAAGTGAGGCAAAATTATTATCAAGTGAGGCTGAACTCATTTATCAAGCAAGCTGGTTCATTCAAAAGTCTGATTGCTAATTTGTTGAAGACATGGGGTTTTCAGAGAAATTCTCATAGATTTCTGAAGTGAAGACTCAATAAACGTTTTTGATGACCAACCCAAATTACTCTTTGGCCCTGAAGTAAATGGAAAACTAGTAAATGGAGGAACTCCTCCCTTCTATCTAAGTTTAAACATACATGATAAAATACTTCATAATTCCATGCTTGATTCCGGGGCATCTCATAATCTAATGCACAAATCTGTAATGGAGAAATTAAACCTAGATATCACCAGACCATACAAAGATCTCTTTTATTTTGATTCAAGTCAGGTGAAATGTTTAGGATTAATCAAAGACTTGTGTGTTTCATTGGTTCAATACCTTGCAAAAAAAATTTTGATGGACATAGTAGTAGGAGATATTCCTCCAAATTATGGCATGTTATTGTCCAGGTCTTGGGGTGCAAAGCTTCAAGGATCTCTTCAATTGGACATGTCATACGCTAATATTTTAGTGTTCGGCCACCCAAAGAAACTATACAGAGAAAATTTAATGAAATATGTAGTTAGTAGTCAGGAGAAACCCAAAAATTTCCCCATCTACTCAGTACACTCTGATATGGATTCATTTATTTTTTATAATTCCGAAATTGATCCTCCCACTAAATTAGAAGTTTTAGCAGCAGAACCAAAAGAAATTACAAATGAAAAATCTAGTGTTCAAATCTAGGAAATCTTTGAGAACAATGAAACATCAAATACCCAAGAGAAACAAGAAGAAAGTAAAGAACCAAATCACACTGTTAAAAAAGTTCCTGAGTCTCCTGATACCAATTATGAACATGAAATTCTTTGGCACTTAGAATTTGATAGTTCAGTTAACAAATTAGGATCAGGAGCAGGAGTTTGGTTGCACAACCTTGAAAATGATCATGCTGAAGGCCGTGCCTACAGATTAAACTTTCAGTGCACAAATAATATGGTAGAATATGAAGCTCTTTTGCTAGGTCTTAAACTCGTCAAAAAATTGGGGAAAATTAGAGGATCTGTCATAGGAGATTCTGATTTAATCATTCAACAGATCAAAGGAAACTATCTAACAAACGATCCCAGACTGAGAGAATATAGAGGAACAATTGTAGAGATATTCAATACTTTTGTACAAGCTCAGCTTGCTAAAATCCCAAGAAAAAAAAACTTGCACGCCCATAGTCTGACAATGTTTTCCAGCACCTGTAAATTACCATTCGAACCTAATCATCCGTTCACAGCTGAGATTAGACACAGACTAGCCATACCTAACAATCTTAAGAACTGGCAAGTGTTTGCAAGTGATGAGCAGATTAAAAATTTCCTGACCTTAGAGAAAGAATTTTCTAATAGTAACATAGATGTAGATATAGTCATTGAATTTGATCAAACAAATGAGCAAGAAACAGACATTTCAGAAGAAAGTGCAATTCAAATGCTTCATCCAAAAAAGTTCACCAACAAAGAAATGTGGGACCTTAAAAAAATGGATGTTGATGAGATTATGGAAGAATAATATGAGGTCATTAATTTAAAAGACAATCATTTGCCTAAAGGATTAACTCCTTTGGAAGATCTCTTTGATTCTAATGATATTCCAAAGAAACCTAAGATGGAACCATTAAAAGCAGATATTGAGGAATATAACTTGGGGACTGAAGAAAATCCGAAAATGATAAAGTTATCTAAATCTTTACCCCCTGACCGAAAACTAAAATATGTTGAATTAGTGAGAGAATTCCAGGATGTCTTTTCCTGGAGCTATGAAGACTTGAAATCATATGACACGTCTATAATTCAGCATACAATACCTCTGAAAGAAAATCAGAAACCGTTCAAACAAAAACTCAGAAGAATCAACCCTGTACTACTGCCCTTAATTGAAAAATAACTCAAACGTATGTATGAAGCAGGGATAATTGCTCCCATTAGGTTTTCAGAGTGGGTGTCTAATTTAGTACCTACTAGGAAGAAAACTTGAGAAATCAGATTATGTGTTGATTTAAAAAATGTAAATAAGGTTTCTTTGAAGGATAATTACCCTTTACCCAAGATGGATCACATTTTACAAAGGGTAGTAGGTGCTTCTAGTATTTCACTTCTAGATGGGTTGTCAGGATATAAACAGATTCTGGTTCATCGTAATGACTAGGAAAAAACTGCTTTCACAACACCATGGGGCACATTCAAGTATGTTAAAATTCCATTTGGACTTAAAAATGTAGGAGCAAACTTCCAACGAGCAATGGAAATAAAATTTGAAAAAGAAATTCATGATTTTCTTGTTATATATCTGGATGACTTAACTGTTTTTTCTAAATCAGATCAGCAACACTTGGACCATCTCAGACAAGTATTTCTAAAATGCAGAAAATATGGTATTTATTTGAATCCAAAGAAGTCCTTGTTTGGTCTAGAAGAAGGTAAACTCTTGGGCCATATCATCTCCAAAGATGGTATTAGAATTGATCCTGCTAGAATAGAGGCTATACTGCAGATACCTCACCCTAGAAATGTTAAAGAACTTCAAGCTTTCCTAGGAAAAATATTTTTTTTGAGAAGATTCATATCTAGCTTAGCTGAACTAATTAGATTGCTTAATAATATGTTAAAAAAGGAATCAAGTATTAAATGGACAATAGAAGCCAAACAAGCATTTGAAGAAATTAAAATGGCTTTGACCAGAACTCCGGTCCTTACAAGTCCACAATTTGATAGAGACTTCATAATATTTTCGTTTGCATCAGAACACACTATATCAATTGTTTTATTACAAAATGATGATCAAGGATGTGAGAAACCTATAGCCTTTTTTAGTAAAGCACTAAGGGATGCATCATTAAAATACAACATCATGGAAAAACAAGCTTTTGCACTTGTAAAAGCCATTAAAGACTTTAGAGTCTACATATTCTACTCCCATGTGATAGCCTATGTACCAAATGCTGTTGTCAAAGACATCTTAACCCAGGATGGAATTGAGGGCAAAATAGGTAAATGGATTTCTACCATATTAGAGTATGATATTGAAATAAAACCTACAAAGCTTATAAAGGGACAGCAATTGGGTAAACTCATGACAGAAACAAATTGTCAAGCCCTGGACATTAATGAACTGGATAACGAACAGGAGATGGCGACTCCACAAATCAGTCAGGCCTTCTTAGATTCACCTTGGTATGTTGATATAATTTATGTATTATTAAACCTGCAAGCTCCTCCAGGGTTATCCAGAACAAAGAAAAGGTTTTTAAAGATGACATCTTCGAAGTTTTTTATTTTAGATAATGTTCTTTTTTGGAAAAATCATTAAGGTATTGTATTGAATTGTTTATTAAAATATGAAGCTAACAAAGCTCTTCAAGAATTTCATGCAGGAGACTGTGGTGGACACCTTTAATGGAAATCAACTGCAGACAAGATCCTAAGAGCTGGATTTTATTGGCCAACCTTGTTCATTGATGTAAAGAAATTTGTCACTACTTGCCATAAATGCCAAATTTTTGAAGGCAAGAGAAAACTATTACCTTTACCCCTGAGACCAATTTCCACTGAAAAACCCTTCCAGCAATGGGGCCTGGACTTCATTGGAGAAATCCATCCTCCCTCTTCTGGCCAACACAAATGGATCCTCACTGCCACAGACTATTTCACCAAATGGATAGAAGCTATTCCTTCCAGACAAGCCAATGACATCGTGATCATAGGATTTTTAGAAACCAACATATTATCTAGATTTTGCTGTCCTGATAAAATCAGCGCCCCAACAACATCAGTGCCCCAACCTTTGGTGCCTTCTGAACCTCTTCCACGACAACCATCGCCTCCTCAAGGTCAGGTGTATGCTCATCAGAGTGCAACTAATCCTCCTAATTTGAATAAAAATAATAAGGGGAAAGGCAACCAAAACCAACAAGCGCAGGGTAACCAGGGTCACCAAGAAAATCAACTGAACACAACCCAAGGGAACCAACCTAATGCCGCAAACCAACAATAGGGAAATCAACCCAAGAAAAACAAGACCCTTCGTATGAATTGTTGCAGGTAAGAGATTTCACACGGATGAAGGCCAGGATGCTGTTGTACGTTGTGCCAAGCGTAGCAGGTCACAAGGGGAACGCTAAATTTTTCGGGCTGTGGTATGCGATCAAATGATTGCGGACCCACCCATGTTTTGTGCATGAGTTTGCACATGGCTTTGGGGTACGATGGTTTTCGGCCCCTGGTATTTTGTAGATCCGGTCAAGGGAACTACGGTTATGTTCTAATCCAGGGTTAATGGATTGGGGTTTATGTATGCTTCGGCATGTATATACATGTGTTGTAACACTAAAAGGAATATAATGAAAAATCAAGCTGGTCGTCCCGATTTGGGATCCAGGGGAAAATCTCTATGTTTATCTGTTTTATGTTTTATGCTCTCGCTATTGTTTATTTTCTGTTATAAGATTCGTGTAGATAATTTCTGTTCAGGGTTAAAACCTACATTTGGTATCGTAGCGCTTTCTGCTTCAAGGGGATGCCTTTGCTGCTGAGGGTTTTTTGCTTGGGCCCGAGGTAGACCCTGTTCAGTGGGAGATCTGCGGGATCGATTCTTGCTGTGAAAGAAGATGGCGAGCGGCGGAAAGATAGAGATCGAGAAATTTAATGGTCAGAGTTTTGAGTTGTGGAAGCTCAAGATGGAGGATTTGCTGGTGGATAAAGATCAGTGGATCACGGTAGATCCAGGTACTAAACCAACGGAAATGTCAGATGAAGACTGGAAGAAACTGGATCGGAAGGCTAAGAGCACAATACGGTTGTGTGTCTTAGATTCAGTATTGTTGAATGTATCTGGGGAAGCTACGGCGAAGAATTTGTGGGAAAAACTTGGGACTTTGTACCAATCTAAGTCTCTGGTGAATAAGTTGTTCCTGTGGAAAAAGCTGTATAACCTGAGGATGAAGGATGGAGACTCGGTGACAGAGCATCTGAATGCCTTCAATACCGTGGTAAGTCAGCTGTCATCTGTTGATATTAAAATCTCAGATGAAGATAAGTGCATCAGTTTGTTGTGTTCTCTACCAGACTCGTGGGACAGTCTGGTTATTGCAATAGGTAGCAATACAACTACCTTGAATTTTGATGACATTGTCTCGGCCTTGCTGTCGGAGGAAATGAGACGGAGAAATATGGAGGGTCAGAATGGAGATGCCTTATCTGTACGAGGAAGGTCCCAAAACAGAAACAAGAATAAGGTTTTGAGTGGGAGATCCAAATCTAGAGGGAGATCTAAATCTCCTGGAAATTTTGTAAAGGTATGCTGGAAATGTGGAAAGGAAGGGCACTACAAAAAGGAGTGCAGATCTAAAGCTCCTGAGAAAGGAAAGGGATCTGATGATGCTCCTTCTGCAGAGGCAAAAACCACCTCGGATGAAGGTGGGGATGTGTATTTGGCTTCTTCTTCAAGTACACATGTAGATCATGATTCATGGCTGATTGACTCAGGTGCATCCTTTCACTTCACTCCCCATAGGGAGTGGTTCTGCGAGTATGAGAAATATGATGGTGGTGATGTCTTCCTAGGGGATGATAGGAAGGCCAGAATCGTCGAACGTGGAAAGGTCAAGATGAAGCTGCAAGGTGGAAGGATTAGAACACTTCCTGGTGTTCTGCATATTCCTACATTGGCCAGAAATCTGATTTCTGTAAGCCAGATGGATGATGCAGGTGTAAAAATAGTGTTCAAGAAAGATGCCTGCAAGATGGTTCGGGGAGCACTGGTATTAATGCGGGGAGTTCGGACTGGAACTTTGTACAAGCTACAAGGTAGCACTGTTATTGATGGGTGTAACAGTTCTGTGGTTCCTGAAAGTGGGACGAAAAGTCTAGCTGTCTCTGGAGAAAAGACCATGCTATGGCATCAAAGGCTTGGACATATTGGAGAGAAGGGCCTTCGGATACTACATAGAAATGGTATGGTAGAAGGTATGTCTAATTTCTCTCTGGATTTCGATTTATGTGAACATTGTGTATATGGGAAGCAGAATCGGGTGAGTTTTCCTTCTGGTGCTAAGAGGGCGAACAAGATATTAGAACTTGTGCACAGTGATGTGTTTGGGCTTGTGTTAGTTCCATCACTGGGAAAGTCTGTGTACTATGTTTCATTCATAGATGACTTCTCAAGGAATACATGGATATATTTCTTGAGGAAGAAATCTGAAGCTTTTGACAGATTTAAAGAATTTAAGGCTTTGGTGGAAAACCAGACAGAGAAGAAGATAAAGGCGTTGAGGACAGATAATGGTGGGGAGTTCTGCAAGAAGGAATTTGAAGAGTTCAGTAAGAAGTGTGGTATAGCACGACAGAAGACTACTCCATACACACCTCAGCAAAATGGAGTTGTAGAAAGAATGAATAGAACACTGATGGAAAAGGCAAGAAGCATGCTCAGTGGTACCGGGTTAGGACAAGAATTCTGGGCAGAGGCAGTGGAGACTGCATGCTATCTGGTTAACAGATCACCTTCATCAATGTTGGAGGATAAGACTCCACATGAGGTATGGACTGGTAAGAAACCCTCTCTTTCACATCTAAGGGTATTTGGATGTGATGCATATGTACATGTTCCAAAGGAGAAAAGGACCAAGTTGGATAATAAATCTGAAAGGTGCATCTTTATTGGGTATAAGGATGGTTTAAAGGGTTACAAGCTTTGGAACCCAGAAACAAGGAAGCTTATGTACAGTCGAGATGTGGTGTTTAGAGAGGTGAAATATGTTGTTACACATGAAGTCCTACCAAAGGAACCTGAGAAGATAGAGTTTTAGCTAAAGGAGGATGAATCAGACTCTATAGTAGAAGAAGATTCAGAAGAGGAAGAGCCACAAACTCCAGCTTTGAGAAGATCAGTTTGGGAAAGAAGGCAACCAGAAAGGTATAATCCATCTGCTTTTGGTTCAGGTTTTTCCTTAACTATAACTGATGATGATCCCAGAACTATCAGGGAGGCAATAGATTCAGAGGATGGAAAACTCTGGAAGGAGGCCATGGTTGATGAAATGGCATCCTTGCATAAAAATGAGGCATGGGATTTGGTGGAGTTTCCGGCTGGAAGGAAGCCCATCGGGAGCAAATGGGTGTTTAAGAAGAAGAAGAATGTAGAAGGCAAGGTGGAGAAATACAAAGCTCGGTTGGTAGCAAAAGGTTATTCCCAGGTGCCGGGAATTGATTTTGGTGATATTTTTTCTCATGTTGCCAAAGTTACTTCTATTAGATTACTTTTATCTGTTGCTACTGCATTTGATTTTGAGATAGAACAGATGGATGTGAAGACAACATTTCTTCACGGGGATCTAGAAGAGGAGATCTACATGGAGCAACCCGAAGGCTTTATGGTGAAGGGTAAGAAAGAACTGGTATGCAGGTTGAAGAAGTCTCTGTATGGGTTAAAACAGTCACCAAGGATGTGGTATCAGAAATTTGATACCTATATACGGGGACTTGGCTTCACCAGAAGCAAGGAGGATCACCGTGTTTATTTTAAATTAATTGGTGACCGTGTTATTTATTTGGTCTTGTATGTGGATGATATGTTGTTGATTGGAAATGACAAAGAAATTATCCAAGATTTGAAGACCCAACTGTTCTCCAAATTTGACATGAAGGATCTTGGTGCTGCAAAATATATTTTGGGCATGGAAATTAAGAGAGATCAAGCAAAGAGGAAGCTCTGGTTAAACCAGAGGAAGTATGTCGAGACTATATTGCAGAGGTTCAATATGCAGGATAGTAAACCGGTGAATGTTCCTATTCCGGTAGGTGTAAAGTTGTCTGCTGAACAGTGTCCCAAGACACAAGAAGAAGAGGAGTATATGTCCCGTGTTCCATATGCAAGTGCAGTGGGTAGCCTGATGTATGCAATGGTTTGTACTAGACTAGACATTGCACATGCAGTGGGAGTATTGAGTAGGTTTATGTCAAACCCAGGGAAGGAGCATTGGACAACAGTGAAGCGGGTTTTCAGATATTTACGTGGCACTAGTGATTATGGCTTGTGCTACCAAGGAAGACCAAGATTAGAAAGAATGTTGGACATTCGTGGTTTTGTTGATGCAGACTGGGCTGGAGATCTGGACCAAAGAAGATCTACAAGTGGGTATGTGTTTAGCCTATTTGGAGGTGCAGTCAGTTGGATGAGTAAAAGACAGTCTGTAGTGGCGCTTTCAACTACAGAGGCATAATACATAGCAGCCACTCATGCAAGCAAGGAAGCAGTTTGGTTGCAGAGATTGTGTTCAAGTATGGGGTTGGTACAACAAGATATAAGGATAGACTGTGATAGCCAAAGTGAAATTTTCTTGGCTAAGAACCCTGCTTATCATTCAAAGACAAAGCACATTGATGTTCAATATCACTTTGTTAGAGATATGGTTGAGGCTAAAAGGGTGTTGCTGGTAAAGGTGGACACTTTGAAGAATATTGCAGATGCATTGACGAAGTCTGTGAGCACTCAGAAGTTCTCTTGGTGTAGAGAAACAATGGGTGTTGAAGAATTGGCCTAATGACTAAGCTCTCCTGTGGCCCCCTGTGGAAAGAAAACAACAAGTGGGAGAATGTTGGGTATGTGTTATATTCTTTCCACGACTAGCGCCACGCGCTGTACGTTGTGCCAGGCGCAGCAGGGGGGGCGGCAGCCTCCCCTGTCAGGATTCGGGGCAACGCCTCGGATTTTTTTTTTTTTGGTATGCGGTCCCACTCATAGGTGGACCCACCCATGTTTTGTGCATGAGTTTGCACATGGTTTTGGGGTACGATGGTTTTCGGCCCCTGGTATTTTGTAGATCCGGTCAAGGGAAATACAGTTATGTTCTAATCCAGGGTGAATGGATTGGGGTTTATGTATGCTTTGGCATGTATATATATGTGTTATAACACTAAAAGGAATATAATGAAAAATCAAGCTGGTCGTCCCGATTTGGGATCTAGGGGAAAATCTCTATGTTTATCTGTTTTATGTTTTATTCTCACGCTATTGTTTATTTTTTGTTATAAGATTCATGTGTAGATAATTTCTGTTTAGGGTTAAAACCTACATGAATAAACCTTGTTCATGTTGTGTTTTCCATGGCCATTATAATCATGATTGTCCCATTTTACCCCAGATGTGCCAGTTGTGGGAAGCCCAAGCAACATCTAGAGGATAGCAAGCCACCGCGTCACTTCCTCCAAACACTGCGCCATATAAACCGACTGTGTTCACTAATCCTTTACCTTAGCAAGGATATTTTGATACCCAACCACCTCAAGGTCAAGCCGCCCCTCAACCCCTGCATTCTGGTACCCCTGATTACCGCAACCTCATGATGAACTCTAAAGAGGTCAATACCACTAATGTCAACCTTCGGACCTAATCGTGCCAATATGACAAGCAACCCACTACGTCTGCAACCGAGTCCCAAACAAAATTATCCACATAGTCCATTTCGACTCCAAATGCTCCCTTACAGATCCCTAAACCTAAGGAAGAGGTCATTCCCAAGATCCCCAAAGGGACATTACACCGAAATTCTGCTTTTTCCAAAGGCACCCACACCTATAGCATAATAGATGACTTGGCTCAGTCCCATGCACCATGTCAACACTGGAAGTCCTCCAGACTTTCCCATCTCAATGAAAAAATATACTATTTTCTTTGGGTGTTGTGGATCCTTTAGATGATCTTTTGATCATCGTTGATGTTGATAAGTCAGAATATCCCCATTTACCTTCTTCCATTGCCTTCCAAATACCAGTCAAGATCTGCAATGCCCATGTTTAACGATGTATCATTGACGAGGGCGCATCCACCTATGTGATGTTTGCCTATGTTTGGAAGAAGCTCAGATCACCTGATCTGTCCCCATCCACCATCACGTTTTTGGGTGTGGAGACTAATTATCTTCTTTATATAGATGTATCATCGAGTTGGACCCTTGTTCTTAACAGGAAGACAATGCCTCTTATCGTTTGATCTCTGTCAGGGGGGTATAAGGGGTATAAGGGGTGGCAACGGTAACCTTTTGGAGGCCCCCCTGGCAGGGGATCTCGGGGTCATCACCCCCGAATCTAAAAGAAAATGTAAAATTTCCTTGTAAAATATTGCAATTTTGTAGTCAATCTGGGCCGTTCATTAGGCAAATGATATGACAGTAGGAGTTATGTTTAATTTTGGGTTTTCTTCCCTAGAAGGCAACCCGTTTGTTGTATGAGGGTATTGTACTGCGGCTGTGTATTGTGTGTATATTATGAGTGAGAAATAGAAATGGGTACTGTGTGAGAGAGAATATTATATCACAACATATATGTTGTATGTTGTGTCTCTTCATTTTGGTCGATAATAAAAAGGAAGGACTGGATGTTTCCGTGGACGTAGCCCAAGTTGGCTGAACCATATATATTTGTGTCTCTCTTGTTTTATATGTTATTTATGTTTTTTTTTCACATATTTTATGTGTTCCATTGCTCTGTAATATATAATTTTAGAACACACTTTACGTGCTTGGGAGTGTTACACCATTTTTTTGGTCATCTAGCCTATTATCATTAGATGAACCCAAGTACACCATGTAAGCCCAATTTTACCCTAAGTAAAATTGCTTTCACCATGTAAAATAACATTTGTCTATATTTCCTGGTCATATTTAACCCAAAACAAGGAAATTAATTAAATAAATCACTATTTATTTAATTATTTCCTAGGAATAAGTTATTTAAATCATTATTTAATAATATTCCTAGTTAAATTTGACTAAATCATTTTTAAATAATTAAATAAATCATTATTTATTTAGTTATATTCCCACCATCTCCCTAAAATAATAAATAAATCATTTATTTATTTATTGTTTATAAATAAAGGAATTGACCCAAGTCAAAAGACCTTTTCCCTCCAACAAATATAATAAAATATTCCTAAAGGGTGATTCTAGAATTTGATTAACAATATTTTATTCATGCACCGAGTTCTAGAACACCCCAATATTTTGTTATAAATAGAAGGGTTTTCCCCATTCATTAGTCACCTCCATTGCATTAGATCACTCTGGATCTACTCTTGGTCACCATTTTTCCATTTTTGCCTTGTGAGCTCCCATTGAGTTCTATGTTTGTTTGGGTTTTCCACCACAATAAGAGAGAGGAATTTTAGATCTGAAACGCTGAGGACTTTCAAGAACCCATCCCATTGAGGAGAATTGGAAAACACCTTTCTTGTTTTCCTCTCATGTGCCCCCTTTTTATATAATACAAAAATTCTTTCAAATACACTGTTCTTGTCTTGTCTATTGCATGCATGGAGCCATATTTTACTTTATTTGCTTAATGTCTTTCATGCTTAGATCTGGATTTGTGCAACATTATTTGGATCATCTAATTGCATATTTAAAGATGTTTTGCAGCCATAATTGAAGTTAGGGCTATTTTTTATGCATAGCTAAAGTGATCTTTTACGATGAAAGATTCATACTAATAGGGAGGATCACCCTTCTTAGCCCCTCGACATGTTCCACAAATTTCCTGTCACACTTGCGGGTAAGACTGTTTGTATTGACATAGAAGTCATTGATTCCCCCCTGGATTATAATATCCTCTTGGGTTTTAGCTACACCTATGTGATGTCATATTTCGCATTTTTGGTTCACCATAAGATGTGCTTCCCCCATAACATAAATATCATCACCATCGATCAGTTGACATATTACGAACTCAAGTCTTAGATCTCCCTTGAGTCCATCATATCTTCGGTGGGAGATAACCAATAAGTCACACCTCTCACCAGTGTTTCACCAGGATTCTATAAATATTCCACCTTACTTGGTTCATTCCCTAGTACTCCTCCTCTTATCATTGATCCCAACTCATCAAGTGTTTGCATGTTGCATGCATCTTGGGCTAGCCAAAAGTGGCCTAGTTTGACTAGCCAACAGCTAGTGCCTTCACAACTTGTTGTTGTTCACTCGACACATCCATCAGGACCATCTCCTCAAGGACCTTCTCCTTTTACTGGTGTCTCTCACAATCTTTTTCAAGCAGGAACGATCCCCCCAAGCCTTAACCATTTGGGAGCCATTCTCCCAGGCGATTACCCTTCTGGTCAGATATCATTTTTAGCTCCCCCATATGGAGACTTTTTGGTGCTTTTTATGCCTACAATGAGTCTACCCATTTGAACTCGGGGATCCTAGCCTGGTACATTGATCCCCTAAAAAACACTCCACCTTTTCAGTGCAAACCGTATACCGCTTTGAAGGCTAGTTTGATCTATCACATTAAATACACCACGTGGGTTTCTATCCTAGTTCCCATTCTCAAGAAACAAGGAACCATTTGTGTCTGCAATGAATTTCGCCACCTGAAAAAAGCTTGTACCAAATACAACTTCCCCACACCATTTATTGACCAAATCATTGATGAGTGTGTGGGGCATGAGGTTATATCCTTTATGGATGGATTCTCCTGGTATAACCAGATTACTATTCGTCGTGTTGATTCGTTAAAAGCTACGTTCATTAGTTCGTGGGGAAAAATTATTATAGGGTCATGTCTTTCGGTTTAAATAATATCGGAGCCACCTTCTAGTGGGCCATGTATTACTGCTTCCATGACTTAACTCATATAATCATTGCTTACCTTGACGACCTCACTGCTCATTCTAGGCTTTGACCGCAACACATTCAAGATTTTGGTACATTTTTTCTTCGATGTCACAAGTATAATATCCTCCTCAACCCATGGAAGTGTGTATTTTGTGTTCTTGTTGGCCATATCTTGGGCTTCATTGTGTCGAAAGATAGTATACAACTTGATCCCCTCAAAGTTCAAGCCATTCTTGAGCTTCCAATTCCTCTTACCTTGCAGCAGTTACAAATCCTTCAAGGAAAAGCCAACTTCCTCCATCGGTTCGTCCCAGACTATGCCACCAATGTGCATGGGTTTCTAAGACTCCTTCAATCTAATATTCCATTTTTTTGGGATGACTATGCTCAACTGTATTTTGATGCCCTGAAAAATGCTCTCACTTCCACTCCCTTGATTAGTCCACCTAAATTTGAGAGGGACTTCATCCTGTATATCTCAGTTTCCATCCACTCGGTCACTGGGGTCCTCATTCAGGAAGATGACACCAGAAACAATCATGTTATATATTATATCAGTAAGAATATTATGGTATCCCCTATTTCCTACTCACATGAAGAGAATTTGGTGTTGTGTTCTCAGTCCAAAAACTTTTTCATTATATTCTTATGCGTTCCACCAAGGTTATGACCAATTCCAACCCCATGGCTTTACTATTAAGTCGACAAATCATTAATGGTAAATACGCTCGTTGGATTGTTATCCTCCAAGAGTTTGATCTTGATTTTTTCATACCCAAGAGTAAGAAAGGTTTAGCTCTTGCTAAAATCATTTTTGAATTGCCTACGGGTACACGTGATCCACCAGTTAATGATGATTTACCAAATGAACACTTGTTTTCCATTATTTCGGACGATCCTTGGTATGGCGACAACCTTACTTATTTTCTAACCCAAAAATTTACTTCCCATCTTGATTGTGATGCTCAACAACATATATGACACCAATTCCCCTCGCTACCTTCTCATTGGTGATGATCTTTATCATCATAGTGTTGATTCTGTCCTTTTTCATTGTCTCATACACATTGATGCTGAGCAAGTCCTTAATTCCTGCCATAGCAGTGCTTGTGGTGGCCACCTCTCCGATTTGGTCACTGCCCATAAAATCATGTGCGCTGGGTATTTTGGCCTTCTGTCGTATTGAAGTAGTCAAACACTGTTCCAATTGTCGGCTATTTTCCCAAAAGGCGCGAGCTCCACCTATTCCCCTCCATCCTGTCATACCAGCTGATCCCTTCTACAAGTGGGCCATTGACTTTATGGAGTGTCCACCTCCATGTGCTAGTAACCACAAGTATATTATCGTGGTGGTCGACTATTTCACCAAATGGGCTGAGGTTGTGCCAATGTTCAACAACACGGTGGCTACCGCAACACTATTTTTCTTTAACCATGTTATCGCTCGATTCAGGGTTCCAAAACAATTGGTCTTTGACCATGGTTGAAATTTCAAAGATTAGATATGGAGTGAGCTATCGTCTTCGTTGGGTTTTGAGCACCAATATTCATCGTCTTATTTTCCCCAAGGTAATGGACAAGTTGAAGCAGTCAATAAAATCCTTAGAGCTATGCTTTAATGGATGGTGAACAAGCACAAAACCAACTGGCACCTTATGCTCTTCCCTAGTTTGTGTGATTGTATAAATTCTATTAAAGCCCCCACTAGGTTTACTCCTTTCCACCTTATTTTTGGCGAGGAGGCAATCTTACTAATCGAGTGTGAAATCCACTCCCTTCACCTAGGCATCGAACTTCTCCTAGACACCCAAACTTTAGAACAAATACTTATCATGCTTGAGCATGCTTCCAAAGACCATCATGTTGCATTGAAAACCAATGAAGTTCCCAAGAAATGCACCAAAGCTCAGTATGACCGAAATGTACACCCTTGTACCTTCCATGGAGGTGATCTTGTTCCAGTGTATGACCAGGCTCATGATGTCCTTGGTCATGGGAATTTTGAATCATTATGGCTAGGAACTTACATCATTAGTAAGTATATGGAGAAGGGGGCATAACTTCTAGAGGATTTAGAATGCCAACTCCTTCCTAACCCTCACAATGAACTTTACCTCGAGAAATGTTACCCATAACATCTCCCATTGACATGCATGTATTTATTTTTGTCATGAATTTAGGTAGCTTTAATTTTCCACCATTATCTCATTTGTTGTCTTGTGGCACCTTTCAGATGGATCCATCATCCACACAGTATATCCTCCATGTCGATAGTGCAAGTCGCTTCTCTCGGAATCTAGCCTCGACAACTTCGGCCATTTTTACCCCCTTTTATTCGTTACTCCTCTCCAACTACGTATGCATTGGATCTGCCACTGATAACTGAGCTAAATATGATGTAGTGATAGGTTTGTTAGTCAATGACCTTGATCATCACATCCTTCATCTTCATGTTCATTTAGATTCCTTGCTTCTTGTCATGCAATTGAATGGCATGTATCGTGTGAATAACCATGTCCTTTTTAGAAAATATTTACGAGTGAAGCTCTTAGTGTGTGAATTCGAATCCATTAAATTTATTCATGTACATAAAGCCCATATTCACTATGTAGATAGAATTGTAACCAATATTCTAGATTGACGCTTATCACATGAATTTAACAAAAGACAATAACAACAAAAATGGTGAACCATATACTCGTCATATATGAAAATATGGATATCCATATTATGTACTGACAAAATCATAAATTTTTGGAGTCCACTACTCTAAATACACCTGACATGCCAAAAACATGGTATAAAAATCAAAATGGGGGGCACCACATGCCCTTATCTCTAATCCCTATCTAGAGGGTCCTGAGCCAATGGCTCCGCTCCACTAGCTCGTAGATCCTGAACTGCATGCCCGGTCATCGCCATGCATTGTGATTTCACCAAAATGAGACTAATTGGGCTGATAAATAGTCAATTCAGTGTAACTATTTCAAACCAAATTTTAACTGGAAGTTATCCCTTCCAGTCTGAGAGGGCTCTCTCAAAATTCCTAGAATATTATAAGTATAAAACTGAAAATTTCAGAAGGATAGTTCGATATTTTTCATGAGATTATGCAGGTGAAAGAATGTGAGGAAAGCCACCATTGGAAATGGATTCCACTATGGAAAATCAATTACAAACAAAATGCTTTCATGGAAGCTGAGGCAAATTTGGTTTTAATGTGATATGAAATAAAATTTTACAGTAAAACAAAACAAATGAAGGAAGTTGGAGCTTCTGAGATGAATTCCCAGTAATCAAATTGCTATGAAACTGATAAAAATACATAAGACATGAAGGTGTAACATATGAGCCAAAACTGAATCTGAGGTGAAAAAGATAGTCTGATGTAAATGTATATTAGCTAAGGAAAAAGGTTAAAAAAGTGGTTCTCCTCACATCATCCATCAACCTTTACTAACTCTAAAACTTCCCTATTTATAGAGTGAAAACCTTTTTTAAATAGGTCTACCACCTGGGCTAGACTCTCGAAACTTATGTAGATTTATAATCCCAAAAGGAATTCATTACATTGAGATAAATTAGAGATAATTATGTTGAAAAGAGTTTGTAACCTAAAAGGACTCTATCAAAATTAATTTCATCAACAAAATTTAAATAACCCATACTAATGATTCTTATCGAACCAAAAAACTTTGTCTAAGGTGGCATCAACCATGATTAGGTGGCAAACTGTCATGCTAAAATTTAGGCTCTGATATTCGGGATTTTAAGGATGAGCTGTGCGTTGGTGAGGTGGAAAAACTGGTGAGCTATTTTAACCATGTCAGCCATTTGGAATGGATTGCTGAGTTGATGTCGTTCTTTCTTTGGATACTTTTCCATATGTTACCAAGTGTCATGGATTCTCTCTAATTGACCATTAAATGCATAGAGGTTTCTTCTGGATGATTTATATTTTTAAGTTGTCTCTGATTGAAATACCTTCCTTATGATTTCGAAGAATCATCCTTTGCCCTTTGGGTTGGCTAGGTTCTAGAACCTTTTTCCATATCATCCCTTGCCCTGTCACTCATCAGTGCCGAGTCAACTTTGGTACCAATTCCCCTACTACTGGAAATAGTTTTTGAACTTCCTGAGAGACTGCCATTGTAATTTAAATCATATGTGGATAAAATAACGGTTTTGGCCTCGCATCGGGATGAGAGTAAAGGGGAGCGCACGGGGAATGGAATGGTAAGTAGGAGTTGGATCATGTGGGAGGAGATACATGTCAGTAGGGGAGTGGAGGGAGGTATGCGAGAAGGAGAGTGGTAAAATGGGTTGATTTGGCAGATTTCTGGGGTGGTAGGAGTGGTAAGAGGTTTGCGAAGGGGAGTGCTAAACGATAATGGACTAACACGTCAGGTGGGTCCGGCAGGAATGAAACCACCTTTTCAGACCCCCACTACTAGTAAAGGTAGGATGGTGAGGGGGGTCGAAAAGGTTTCTAGATTGCTGATCTAGCGGATGGTGATGGGGCGGTTGGGTGGTGCACGAGACTTAACCACCAACGACAAAATTATTTTGTTGTTTTCGACCCTTATGACATGAGCGTAAAAAATTGGTTATAATACATAATGCCTCTGAAATTTGGATAGAGACATAATGAACTCAAACATTAGGCTATTAGCACATGTTTTATAATGTTTCTCAAAATTTGGATAAATTGCACTAATAAGCTTATACTTTAAGATAAATCCTTTGATATAAAATTGACCTGCTTTTATCCTTTCAACCGTTGTTGGAAAAAAATTGACAATGAATTTTTTTTGAAATATGACAAAGTGTCTTAATTTATTCCCCTAAGTATGCTATCTCCCTTTAAAAGAATGAAATGATGAAAATGAAGCATTTTTTTCCCTCTTTGGTGATATATTTGTACTTTTCAGTGGAAAAACAAGGAGACCTAGATACAGACTTAGGTGGAGATGGAATGGCTAACCTAAAACATTAAATGAAAATGATTGACATGAATTCTAAGATGATTATGGCTGTGGATGGAATTAGGGGAGCAACATTTCTGACCTAGACCATATGCAGTGACCAAAATTTATTTGAAAACTTGTTTGAAAATAATGTTTTTTGACCTAGGACTACTAGAAAATAAACTAAAAGAGCATGTTTGATCACTGAACATATTGACACTAACACAACCCTAACTTAAACTAATTGACTCATCACTCAAAAAAAAACTAATGGTTATCTTGGATAACAGTGCCTCCAATGGGGATGATGTGCCCCCTGTGGTGCAGTAAAGAACCAATAGCTCCAGTGCCTTACTTGGAAACTGAAAATTATGAATTTGATGAAGTCTTCTTCAAGATTTTATGGCCTTATCCTCGGGCTCAAACTTGATGATAATATCACCTTTATTTACAAACAAAATAACAGAGAATGGAATATATACAATGTTGTGTATTTCAACATAATGAATTAGGAAGAGTAGTGTTTTAGAAACCTGGCATTGACATGTTTTCCTTCACACAAATTCCCATTCATTTCTTGAAGTAAGAATGTATTGTTCCCATGATATGCTGCTATCAGAAAGGGTCCTTTCTAGATATTCTCAATTTTTCCATGCTTCCCTTTATCTTCAATCCTGACCTCCCACTTCAAAACCACATCTTTAACTTTGAAGTTTTCCTCCTTTGTCTTCCTATCAAAATATTTTTTGACTCTATTTTGTGACTTATGATGATCAATGTACACTTCCTCCCTTTTTTCCTGAAGAGAAATGAGCTGATTTATCCTTCTTTGGATTGAATTTGGTTCTTCTTCTAACCCATGTAGTAACTCCATCACTGGAACTAGAAGGGAGGTTGGAAATATTGCTTCAGTTCCATATACCAGCTCATAAGGAGATGTACCAATATACCTCTTAGTACAAACTCTGCCAGCCCATAAAGGAAACTTTAACTTCAAATGCCATTACCTTTTGTTTTCTTGCGAAACCTTCTTAATGATTTTGAATATGATTTTATTTGATGACTCAGCCAAGTAATTACCTTGAGGGTAATATGTTGTAGATTTACCAAGGGTAATATTATATTGATTACAAAAAATAATCAATTTCTTTTTCTTGAAAGCTTGAGCATTGCCAGTAATAATTTCCATGGGACAACTAAAACTTGATAAAATATTGTTTTCCATAAAATGAATGATGACTGAGTTTGTGGCATGCCCTGTAGGGACAACTTCAATCCACTTCGTGAAGTAATAAATGGCTGTTAAGATCCACCGATGTTTTCTTGAGGATGTAGGGTGTATCTCGCCAATAAAATATAATCCCCATTGCTGGAAAGGAGCTTCTAGATATATAGGTTTTAGAGGTAAAGGAAATAGCTTCTTTTTTCCACATAAAAAATTGGTACTCATGATAGGTGTTATCTCTATAAAAAATTTCTGAAACTTGGTCAATTACACTTGTTCCTAAGTCATAATGATAGGATAGGGTTAGAGTCATTTTTATATTTTTTAAGGTCTAGATCATGAGTTAAAGGTCTCATTCCATCATCAAACAATGTTCATCAACCTTGTTTCATTCTTCAAAGATCTTATGCCATGTTTTAAATCCATATTTAAAGTTTTTTTCGAATATTTGATGAATAAGCCACGAAACCACATTTTCGTAGCACGCTCAGTGTAAAAAATTGATTCCGCGCTATGAAAGCGCTGGTTATTTCGTAGCGCAAATAACCAAATTTGCAAATCATGTGCTACGAAATCGGGGATTCTCAATTTTGTGTCTGAGCTGTCACATCTGTCAAATATAGTTAAATTTTTCATCATTAGGTGTCATTCACGAGTTTTCATTCACACATGCAACCATTTATTATAATTATTAGGGGTTATTTGTCATCGATTAGGGGCCAGATTGTCATTGGTACTTTCAAATTTGAAAACAGTTGGCCGTTTTTGACTTCATTTGTCTCATGCAAGACAAATATTGCATGCATGTTTATGTTTTGGAGAAGAAATTAGTGGTGAAAGACCAGAGTTCACTGAAACTCTATTTCAAGCGAGGCAGAACTAAACTCATTTATCAAGCGAGGCTACTCATTCAACAATATTTTCAAAATTTGCTATCAATTTAATTTGAAATTCATTGCTGGTGGAAGCAGGATTGTTATTCAAGTGAGGCAAAATTCTTATCAAGTGAGGCTGAACTCATTTATCAAGCAAGTTGGTTCATTCAAAAGTCTGATTGCTAATTTGTTGAAGACACGGGGTTTTCAGAGAAATTCTCATAGATTTCTGAAGATACAAGGTTTTCAAGAAGATAATGGCTGAAGAAAGAAGGAGTCATAGGTCTAGTAATTGCCTAAGAACATAACCTGAAGGTGTAGAATCCCTTACAAAAGATAATTCTGTTGAATACGCCTTTAAAAAAGTAGGTTGCTGGAGGTTTTGTGAAAAAATTCAAGGAGGGCATACTCAAGTCACCAAAGAATTTGCCACAAACTTCACAGGTTCAAACTCAAGGATTGGATTTCTAAATTTACCAATTTCCCCTGAAGTGATATCAACAGTTACAGAAATTCCGAGAGGAGAAAACAGGTGGTTTAAAAATTTCAAGTTTGACATGGTACCCTGCAAAATCTTTCTAAAACCAGAGTTTTCAAAGGTTGACTTGAACAAGGCTGTGCCAAGAAACTATGTCAAAGATTCATTTTCCAATTTTCTCTACAATATTCAGAGGTACTTCACCTGCGAAGGGAGATACCATAAGGTGTATACCTATCACTTTAAACTTTTACTTCATTTCACAGGGATAATATCTCTAGATTTACCTTTTTATCTTTTCAGAAGTTTGGCTAAGATGTTTGATAAGGTACAAATGAAAGTTGAGTCATGTGAAACCTCATTATTTCACCATGGCTAAGTTAAGTTAATAGTCTTACATGAGCTACAGAAAGCAAACAGAGATTGGGCTGAATTCCTCTTTTTGAGTAGAATTTGGATTGAAGGAACATGTGTTAGTCCTAAAGCTAAAGAAAAAACTCCATCAAAGATTACTACCCATGCAGAAACAAAGTCAAGAAGATTTGTCATTCTCAAGCCTCAAAAAAAAGTTAAAGAACCAATGATAGGAACAACCTTGAAAATCCAAGATACTCCTAAATCCGCACAGAAGAAGAAAACTCTGGTTAAGGAGAAAATTCTAGAGCAATCAACTAGTAAAACAGATCAAATGAGGTTGACTAGGAGTCAAAGGTTAAAGGAAAAAGGTAAGGCTGTAGTTACATAGGGGTCAAAAGGTAATTTTAATGATATACTTCAAGCTATTGACATTGCAGAGTCTCCCCTAGTGCAAGCAGACTTCATCAAATTGGATACAGGTGGTAGTAAAGAAAAGAAATTTAAGACATCCAAAAGGTTAGATTTTCAGGATGATGTGGCAGAGTTTATTTTTAAACCCAGAAAACCCTCAATTAGGCACTCCAAGAATTTGAAGCATTCAGACATAAAGAAAGATCAAACAGGAGGTGAAAGTGCTAATATTTTCGAAGAAACCACAAATATATCTTTTTCAATGCCTGAAGAAGACAGAAACAAGATTTTCAATATTCAGAAGGAAAAGAGCAGCTATGAAGATGTCAAAGAAAAACTCAGATTGGAAAATAATGAGATTGATAAGTTGAAGAAAAAGGTGAGAGTGCATGCAGAAGAAAGGGAAAACTTTGAAAGGATGAAAGGACTGTGGGAGTTGGAGAAAAATCCAAACCTTGAATTAATTGATAGTCAAGCTCAATTCTTCATATGGACCCTACCTGCAATCAAAGAAGAAAAATTCATTAGGATGGTCAATACCAAGCTAAGGGAAAACAATAGAAAGCTTAAGAGGAGAGTAGAAGAATTGGAAATACAACTAGCACAATTTGAAGATCAGCCACGGTTAAAATAAGTGCAAACAGTAAGTGTCATCCTTTAATAAATTTTTGAGGTTATATGAATATATCTAATTTCTGGAGCTATTTAAAGATGATGTTATGGGTTATGAAGGTTGATATACACCTGAAAATATAGTATTAAAGGGGTTGAAAACAAAATTTTTGGAAAGCTGTGAAAATTGAAGACTCAGCAGTTTCGTAGCGTGCTACAAAACTGTTGAAGGTGACACACAACAGTTTCCTGGCACACTACGAAATTGCTGTAGGATGCAGTTTGAAATATTTTTGCAAATTTTCAAAGGTGACAAGGGTTTTGGGTTGGGGTTTGATGTTGGTGGGAGATATATGAAGAATAAAAATGAAGATCCAGAGGGTTGGCACATATAAAATGGGAGCTTGAAGTATGAGTTAAAAATAAAAGGTTTGCGCTATGAAAACAACAGACTCGGTAGTTTCGTAGTGCAGTAGTATTGACAGTTGTCACACCATTTTTGAGATTGGGATTTGCCCAGCTAGAAGGTCCAATTAAAGTGAAAATCATAAGGCATTTGACACATGTTTTGAGCACCAGTTCTTCAGCAATTGATTCGAATGAATAGAAATGAATCTTTCAGCTATTATACAGGAAACATGCTCCTATTTTGTAGGAATAGATAAGAAGCAGGTTGATGGGTCTAACAACAGCAAGATGAGCAACATCATGGTCGAATTCTAGCTGTCAAGCATAGTTTTAAATGATTAGATAAGGTTGTTAAGATGTAATAAATAGTGTTTTAGTCCTAGTTGTATTAAACTGTAAAACAAACAGTTTAACTATCAGTTTGTAAATAAAGTTTGTTTAGAAGTTGATACGTGTCAAATTCGAATTTCATCTCAAATGTTTAGAAGGAATCCAAAGATGTAATGACCACTCTATAAGAGGGAAGAAATCGAATTGTAGAGGGTTGGAATTTTCATTGAACAAGCATACTTTTTGTGATATCAGAGAACTGTGTTTTTATCCTAATAGAGAGAGTTTTGTTTCATTACTCAGGATTCAGAAGGGGTTATGGATGTTTGATTGTCTCTTTATATTTCTCTTTAAATTAATTGCAGTGGCATGAATTTATATTACTTAGAATTCACTAAAGGTGCTCTAACTTCCTATATATGTTCATGAGCTGTGTTTATCCTTTGTCCTACTATTCTATTGATGCATTTAAACCCTGAAATACCCCGACTTCCATATGAAATTTATCTTTATGTTTTGTGAAAGCACATTTGACTCCATTTACCCAATAGATGTTTATTGATTATTAGTACAACCAATTATTCACTTTATCCATAGAGTTAGCCATCTGATCTTTATTCATAAATCATTAACCTATTGAGAGATCCCTCTCAAGTTGAGGAAGCTAAACCTCAACTAAAAGTTTGGATTGAAATAGTTACTCAGGGTCTCCTTGACTAGTGGTCTATCAGGGTTTGATTTTGAGATAACAATAGGCAACGATATTTTTGTAGATTTATTTGAACATAGAAGGCAAATAGTACCCTGATCTAAGTATCTTGTTTGTTGTAGCCTTCCAATAATGATGGTTGTTGAGCTCCAAAGATGTTCTTCTCTTCCACCACATTCCACTTCATTTCCTTTGTCCATTATTAATTTCAGGCTTAAATTATTAATAAGATTAGTTAAAATTGCTTTGAGATTGTATATAATGTCTAACTTGCTATGTTTTCATTATTTTGTTGTTATAGTACTTTTTGACTACACCTAGATAAAGAATGCAGACATTCTACGCAGGTTCCAGGTGTCATCTCAGGGAAAAACACATATGGTCATATTCCACATCATTCCCTCATCATTTTTTGCTCTCCACGAAGTTTGAACAGAATTCTATAGGTGGTTATGCACGTGGGAACTCAAACTAGGAGATGGACTCCTAATAGGACAAGGAAAGTCCAGATGTCCTTAATCATATGACGAGACCACTATTAGAGTTCTAGTTTGATTCTAATTTGGAAAGATAATTATCCCTATGTTATCTCAAAGACAGTTATGTAATTTTGATATAAATATGGCTCGGGAAACCGAGGGACAAGGTTAGATTTTGTTTTTGGTTGCTAGATCTTAGAAGTCCGAAACACTCTATTTTGAAGTTATTTCTCCTTTAATGAAAGAGACATCATTTTATTGCACGAGCTGAGTCAATATTGAGCAAATCCGCGTGCTGATCTGGTGGTAGAGGGCCCCTACTGCCCGTGAAGTGTTATGCATTTGGTTTAGATAAGTAGTCGTAGCTTTGTTTCATTCTCAATTTAAATAGTTTTTTGAACTTTGCTTACATTGGATACTACAGTTTAGCTTTGTTCTCATGAAGTATTCCAAAATATCACTAATCCGGAATGAGGCATAATTGTAGCAATTTAGAACTTTACGTTTTTTTTTGTTCAATTACAATTAGTTGTTACAGCTAGTCCTATTCTCATTAATCTCTTCCAAAATATCACTAACTCTGGATAAGACTTAGCTGTAGTGTTTTAGTTTACCTGCGTATTGTTATGTTTTTATGCCCATTTGCACTGAATGATACAGCCAGACTTGTTTGTACAAACTATTCCAAAATATCACTCATCTTGAACAAGACAGGGCTGTAGTATTTCATAGAATTAGTTGCATTTTAGCTCAGTCAATACTCCAGAGGTAGATGTCATTCTAGTTTAATTCTGTCACTATATTTCAAGCTTGATAATGGTACTCTAGCTTAACTTTGTTCACTGTATTAGTATCATTCTAGTTCAGTTCCAATTCATTTCAAGTTAGATAATAGCACTCTAGTTTAGTCTTAGTTCACTGTATTAGCATTCTAGTTTAGTTGTTATCCATTGCATTTTAAATTGTATTAGTTGTTAAATTTAGATACCACGGTCTTCATTATTTACAAAATATTCTTGTTATGAATTCCTATTAATACATCATCATATGGACAAGAACTATCAATAACAGTTTAAGGCCTTGAGTATTTTGCAACCTTTTTACAATTTCACAAACAAGCCTTTTCTCAAAGACTATTCTAAAAAGAAATCTATAACTTTTGAATGAGGCCTAGTGGTGCTAAATTGAGTTGTATAATAGAATTAGAAGTTAGTTTAGAGTAGAAATCTTATTGTGCTACAAATGTTCTTTTCCAATTATGTTCCAATAAACCTTCAACCATGGATGAGATGTTGTAACATTGTAAGTTGATTGTTGACTTAGGAAAACCTCAATTGCACTAAAAACTTATCCTTTTCTCAAGCTATTCCAACATATCTCTAAATGAATGAATTGGATGAGTTCATGATATGGGTTACTGAGTTCATGTTGTGATTTGTTTCTTTGCTATGAGTCCTTATCAAGCTTTGCATTTTCTGTCCTTTAGTGCACACCTAGTTTAGAATAGTTTCACTCTGTTTTAGTGTAAAATTCTTAGCTCTTTTTCAACATAAAAACCATAAAACAAAAAAAATCATAAAAAAACTAAACACAACGTAGTGAGAAACAAATACCTAGGCACATACAGTGCACCACACTTTAGCAGTTTACTAGCCCTGGTTGACAATTAATGAACTCAATTTAGGAACACTAAGTTGAGCACAACAGTGGCCTCCACAATCACCCTTATGAAACTCATAAATTACCCTCTCAACTTCATCTTCTAAGATGTAGTTCAAAAGTATTCCACCGGTATCTCTCCAATATAAATTCTTGTTCAAAATGCAATACCTTAGAGACTTCAGCTTTAAAACTCTGGATTTGGACTTGGTTAATTCAAAAGGATATTTGTGGTGCTGCAAAACAAAAATTACATCCCTATACCATTCATACATAAGGAATTTTTCCTCTACAAGAATCAATTCCTCTTCCTCAACCACTTCTGAAAATTATGCAATGAAATCCATATCTGGGCAATCAAAATTTGATTTTTCCATCACTTTCGCTAGACCCTAGCCTTTTACCAACTTAGTAGGCCTAATCTCCATATCATAAACCAACAAGGTGGTAATCCACTTACATCCTTTTCCATTTGGATAACCTTGAGTCAGTATATCTTTCACCATAGCATTAGGCACAAAAGCCATAATGTGAGAATGTACAATATATATTCTAAAATCTTTAAGAACCTTCACTAAATCATAGGCTTGTTTCTCCATAATACTATACTTCAGTTCATAATTTTCAAGTGTCCTACTGAAGAAAAAAATATGTTTCTCGCTACCTTGCTTCCTCTGAATCTGCAATAACAATCCAACAATTGTATGTTCAAAGGCAAAAGTAAAAACCAGAAAATCCTTAGAAAAATCAAGACTTATGAGCACCAAGGCTTGGGTAAGGGCCTTCTTGATATCCTAAAAATACTATTTTTCCTCTGTTGAACATTTAATACCAGAATCATTCCTAAGCAGCTTAGTAATATGCTTTACTATTTCTGCAAAATTAGGAATACATATCTTAACAAAATTTACTTTTCCCAAAAAGGATTGAATCTCTTTTCCGTTTCTTGTTAAATCTATCTTCTATATGGCAACGACCCTACTTGGATCAATCCTTATTCCTTATTTTGATATTATGTGTCCCAATAATTTTCCAATAGTCAAAGCAAAATAACTCTTACTAGGATTGAGAGAAATACCAAATTTTCTGCATTTTTGCAGAATTTTCTCCAAGTGCTTGAGATGCTCTTCTTCCTTCTTTGAAAACACAGTGATATCATCAAAGTAAACCACCACTGACCTGTCCTTTTCTTCAGGAAATGAAATTTCTATTGCCCTTTGTAAAGTTTCTCCTGAATTCATGAGACCAAAAGGCATTTTGGCATATAAATGTCCCCCATGGAATAGTGAAGGCAATTTTCTCTTGGTCATCAGGATCCATTAGTACCTGATTATAGCCTAAGAAACCATCAAGCATAGAAATCCTTTGGGATCCAAATTTTTTTTGCAAAATTTGATCCATTTTTGGAAGAGGATAATTGTCTTTAAGAGATGCCTTATTCAAATTTCTGAAATCAATGCATATCCTAATCTCAACATTCTTCTTTCTTATAGGTACCAAATTAGAAAGCCACTTAGAAAACCTCAATTGAACAATGATTTTTGCATCAAACAACTTCTTAATTTATTTTTCAATCAATGGCATGAGCAATGGATTTATTTTTCAACTTTTAATTTTCTTTGATTGGTATTGTGTGTTGAATGATGCTAGGATCATACCTCTTTAGGTCTGCATAACTCCATGCAAAAAAATCAATGTACCTTTTCATCAAATCAACATACCTTTGTCTCCGGTCTGAGGAAATAAGCTTGGACAACTTGATCAACTTGGGATTTTCTGTAGTACCAAGATTACAACTTTCAATCTCTTCATCATTAACTTTAATTTTTTGATTCTTAAACACATCATTCTAGTCAAAAAAATTCTCAAGGGGAATGAATGCAATTATTCTTGAGCTGGAGGACTTCCAGATTGGATTTGGTTTCAACAAACATGTTCTGCTGGTCTACTTGAATGTTTTCAAATTCTTCTTTTAACTCAAGAAATTTTCTGACTTGTTGATCACTATCAAACACTTTCCAATTGATAGTATTATCAGGGATAGTTGGTCTATGTCTGAACTCAAATTCATAGATGTTTCTGGGATGAGTAGGGATGATAAAAAAGTTGGTTGAGACAACGAAGGAATCAACCACAAAATTTTGGTTTCTAGCTTTGATGGTGAAACTATGTTCTTTGAAATTTTCAAGCAAATCAAGGATAAAATTCCTATATGCCCTCATTATTACATATTTAGTTTGATAAGATCCTTATACTTGCTTGATTACTAGTTCAGAATCACCACAAATTGAAATTTTCTTTGCGCCTAAACCTTTAAAGGCTTCTAGACCCAAAAACAAAGCCTCATATTCAACCATATTGTTTGTACAGTCAAAGTTAAATTTGTAAGAATATAACTTGCTCTCATCACTAGGGCTGGTAATCCACATACGTGCGCCAAATCCTTCTCTTCCATCAATGCCATCAAAGTGCATATGCCACCAAACTTCTTCATTTACCTCCTCAAGTTGTTGAATTTCAGCTTGCTGATTTTTTTCAATTTTCTGATTTTTTGTTTCCTTAGTGACCTCATTGAACAAAATGGAAGACCCCAACTCAGTCTCCACTGCATAAATTGGAAATTTTTGTGTTTTATCTTTGCTATTAACCATACAGGCCATCCTATATTCTCTGTATAACCTTATTTTCTCACTAAAGACTGGAATAGTGGCATAAGTCATGTCCATCTGCATAGTTCCTTTAATTTTAGTAGCCCATGATCTAGATAAAAGCATACCAAATTTTGGAGGAATGTTAGCCACAATGATATCCATTAACATTTTCTTAGCAGGCACTTAAGCTAAAACAACAACCACATCCTTAATGAGACCAATACATTGAACTCTTTTGGAATCAAAGGAAAACAATTCTTTGTAAGGTCTGGTTATGTCTAAGCCCATTCTCTCCATGATCTCCTTAGGAATTAAGTTATGGGAGGCCCCTGAATCTAACATAGCACTATGTAAATTCATTTCATGGATTTTCAGACTCACACAGAAAGGTGGAACTTCTTCATTTTTCTCATCTTCCACTCTTGGTCCTAGAAATATAGTAGGATGGTCTTCTTGCAAATTTAGAATTTCAGAAGGTCTAGGATGAGTGTTAAGAATTTTTAAAATTTGGCTTTATTAGGGTCCTATAATAATAGGGATCATAATTTTTAATTGACTATGTTAAGTCTTGTAATATTGTATGTAACTTTTCTTTCTACAAATGTTTTCCAGTATTAAAAAATGAAAAGAGGGTATGTCCCAAAAAAAAATCAAAGGACCAAAAGAAAGAAAAAAATAAAAGAAAAGAATGTAAGTATGAACCCCACAAAAAGAAACAAAAATAGATCCTGAAAGTGTTGCATATTCAAATGCCACTACTCTTAGTTTACTTTATGCAAATAAAAATTGTGTGCAGCTTGTCCAAAATGCCACAATTCATGATGATCATAAAGTTTAATCTTGATTCATCCATGCTTTTAAATTTCATGTAATGATAGTTAGTGAATAAAGATCCGACCAAACCATTTAATGTTGGCAGATCAATAGTTAGCTAGAGAATAAAAATGAGCTCATCAGTTTAATCTGAGCCATTGGAGGATATAAGGTTAGAAATAGGTTAGTTTGCTTATCAAAAGAAAATAAAAGGGTAAACAAGCTCAAATGCACCCAATAAAGGAAGTAAAAATGTTAGGGTAAATAAAGGGTATGAAGAAGACTTTTACAAGTCATGGAAAGCATAAATTGGTTTCATCTCATATCACTAATATCTTTCTAAACACATTCCCCTTGCTAAAATCCCAATTTCCACTCTTGGAAATCATTTCCCCTTGTAACAATATCCCTTTCCCCTTATTCTAATCCTTTTCCCTTCCTAAAACCCCTTTCCCTAGTTTAAAACCCATTTCTCTTTGAAAAACCCCTTCCCCTTTACTAACTCCGCATTATTCAACTAAAACTTGCAAAACCTACTTTTGCATATTTTAAATGTGCATAAAATAAATCTTCGGGCCCCACTTTCCTTATATTTTAGCCCCCCTGATTAATATAATTCACAACCCCCTGATTTAATACATTTCCCGACATATATTTTAGCCTATAGTTAATATATTTCATATTAACCCCCCTGCATCATATGTTTCTGAAGTCCATTTCATATATATATCCCCGATCCCCTTTATATTATTATAACGCTTTGCATATAAAATATCCCATCGCATAACCTTATTTACTCGACCCCACCGTTTGAAATCCCCCAACTCATCCATTCGCCCGATCCTATCCAATCAGATATAACGGCCCATGAATAATTTCACACCCCTCGTGTCCGATGTTTAAAACCAATGGGGGGGGGGTGATGCGAAATGGGTGGTTTCACACCCCCACCCCTTTGCCATGTGACACTCCCACAAATTATTGCACCTCCCATCCTAAAAACCACCAAACAACTTTTCATCGCGCGATAAGCTGCCAACTTACCTTCGCGCCTTACGATAAAAAGCACCGTTGTTTGAAATCAAATGCCCATGCCATGTAATTAACTACTTCTGGTTAAAAGTAATAAAACCTACCCGAAACCATTTTCCCACTATTTGTGTTATTTGCGGAAGAAAATACAAAGAAGCCATTTCCAACTAGAGTTGAAACCCGCTGCTCCCTGAACCTTATACACAACCGAAATCACCATTTTACAGGTAACCCTAAGCACCTGAGACCATTACTTAAGCACAAAAAAGTAATAATTAATAATTGAATGAATTAATGGCCTCCCAGAGCATTATATCCATAAATCCTCTACAACCACCTATGGTAGATGTTGACCACACCCCTTTGGCTGATAAGGACTTCAAAATCAATGATACAGTCACTGATTTCAACCTTTTAGAGCTCCACTACTGGATACATGACAAATTCATTGACCAGGCAGATGATATCCATCTGTGGGATTCAAATTTACCTAAATACATATTCCCACAAACCTTTCAATTCCTTGAACTTATTAGACTCTGCCAGATCAAATATTTTCCTAATGAAAGAACTTTAGCTACCCAAAACCAAGAGATCCTTTTCACAATTATTGTTCAATCCATAAATCGGATGTTACAAATTCAACCAAAACCTGACGAAGTACCATTATCCATTGAAACCCTTACTGAACTCTATATGAAGCTCTACTTTCCCAAAAGATTCCAAATATTCTAGAATTTCCTTCCTCCATTAGTAGAAACCCCTAAAAGTAATCCTCCATATTCAGATTCCATATTTTTAGAGAGAACCAAACAGATTGTTACAATGTTGTCATGCATTTTAGGGTATTTTACTGATGAACATGTAGATGCATCTATCCTAGGTTTCCTATCCATATTTTTCCTGGGTCAATGTCTAGCTTCAACCTTCAATTTTTCCCAATACCTAGTAGATGCAATCCATGATCAGCTGGTTAAATAACCATAGGAAGGAGTATTTAAATACTCCTCAGTTTTGTTCCATTTGTTCTTATATTTCCAATCAGAAAGGTTTGTGGTTAGTCTCCAAAAGCTGGACACAGAGGGTAACCCCCAATCTGTAGTCTTTTGGACATCCTTGATCAAACAATATTCCATAGAATTCAGCTATAAAGACTTCATTGATTCATTTTTTAATCCAGTAGTTACTATGCTAAGCAGAAGCATTCAGCCTAGAGCCAGTGAAGAGATAAAGAAGGTGTTACAATTGTCAGATCAAAGTAAAACATGAGACTGTTATTTATACCAGAATCATATAGAAATTAGGGTGTATTGAAGCCAAATTACTCCATACAAACTTCCCAAATACCTCCCAATGAGGTTATTTGCATTGGAATACATCACACAAATCCTGAATTTAGATGAAGTCGACTTCATTTCAGCAAAGAAGAAAACTCAATTCAATATTAAGAACTAGTTAGGGCCTTTTATTTGCAATAATAGGAATGTTGATCAGCAAGAAGACAAGTATTTACAAGATTTCAAATTCAGTAGCAGTTTCAAATGGCAATATTATCCCTTGGGAGTCATAAGTAAGTTAAGATTCAAATTCAAATTGACCCTTTTTATTCATGAGTCAAAACCTAAGGTTGAAATGTATTCCAACCTATCAGAGTGGTTGGAAAATACTTTACAATAGGTGGAGAAGCAGGTTGATACTAGTTCCATCCTGCTTACTCCAACCCCACAGGACAAGAATTCAAAGAGGGCAAGATATGAAGGCTCTTATTCTGCAGAGACTACTTCTAATACCAAATTCAAGCTAATGTACAGGAGAAAGGAAAAACTGAATCTAGTGATAGAACAGGAAGAAACAGTTGATACAGTTGAAGTCATTGATACAAATATAGTGGTCAGAGATAATGCACCTCTAACAATTTCAGAAGAAACACTGCCCACTATCAACCTCCAGTGCTCAAATTATTCAGAAACAAGATATTGTAGAGGTTTCATCAGCAAGAAAACCAATGGATAAATAAAAAGACATAATGGAAAATTAAAAAGAAATCAAAATCAAGAATGAAGCATTGAAAGTTGTAACTTATGCCCAGTATTGGAAACAAACTCATAGTGAACAAAACAGATTACTTTCAGCTTTTGATTACAAAACTAGAAAGATGCAAACGACATTTTTACAACCAACAGTGCAGGCTCAAAAATCATCAGCAGATTACAAGAAAAAAACTTTTGAAGTTATTGCTAGAGATGTACATCCAACAGATCAGATTGGGTTTCATAAACAAGCTGGAAAAATTATCTATTCCACTATGACACACAAGGCTTTAAGGGTACAAAAATTAGAGAACTCTCTAGAAAATATCAGGACATGGTTAAAACTAGAGAAAGTTTCTTCACAACTAAAGGATAATAGAATAAAGTCACTTAAAGATTTAGTCATGGAGGTTGGTTATAATCCTAAGGATATCAAAGCAATAGAAGAGCTTATCAAGAAGAAGAATACAGACATAGCTGCATTAAAAAAACAACTTAGGTTACCAACAACATAACATCCACAAACTAAATAAGTTTTGGAAAATGAAAATCAAAAGGATGAAATGATGAATCTCATCATTCAATTGACAGCTCAAATGAAAGAGATGGAAACTGAAATGGAAAAATTAGTGCAGGAAAAGCAAGCCCGCATGGAAGTAGTTCCTATTTCTACCATTCCTATAGCTTCAACATCAGCTCCAGTGGCTACATCAGTTCCATTATCTACAGCAGTATCGGCTACTACAATAGTTCCAGTGTCAACATAAGTTCCAGTTACTACACCAGCAACAACATCATCAATACCAACAGCCCATCCCAATGATGAGGCAAGAAGATTAATTAAAGCCATGTAGGATATGTCAATACAAAATACTGAGATCAATAGTCTCTAAGAGCAATTGAAAAATCTAGAAGATTAAAAGAAATTGGCTCAAGTAATGCAAAAAGTTGAAACACAAAAATCCAACAAATTGAATGACAAGATCCAAAAATTAGAAAAGGAATTGACATTGGAAGAGCCTTTGGCCCAATAAAATCAACAACTATGGGCCAATATCATTAACTCTGTTTATGATATTTGGCCTTCTATCCAAGTTATATTTGAGTAGAATGATTTGATAAAATAAGCAAGTAATGAAAGTCAGAAAGTCAAAGAAGAGCTTGGAAAGAAACCAGAGGAAGCCGCTGAGATAATCAAGTTTCTTAATTCTAAAAACAAGCATGAATTATAAGAACTTGGGATAAGTGACAGAACATAAACTATCTTAGAGGTGAAAAAAGTAATTTCCAAGAGAAATCTGATGAAACATCTTAAGGATAAGTGTCAAACTATGGAGCTTGCAGTGAAGAGATTCATGAACAAGTTTGATGTTTTGTGACAAAAATGTATTCCTAATCCATTAGTAATAAATGATAGACTAATGAGGCATGAAGATTATGATAAAAATATTAGAGAAGTAGCTAAAGAAAATTCCAGCAATTCCTCATTGAAAGGAATTCCTACAGGCAAAGTACTGTTTCAAATATTTGAAAATATCTTTTACCTCGAGCATGAGGTAAATCATCTTTTTGTAAACAAGCCTACATTTACCAATTATATTGAGGCAGATGAGATTTACAGGAGGATGGTAAAAATCAAACTTCCATATGAAGTAGTCTGGAAAAAATGGTGTGATTTACTGTGATAGGTAAAAGTAAAAACATGTGAAAGAGAGACAAGGTAAAAGAGAAAAAAGAGCATACAGATAAAGACAGATGAAGACAGTTTAAATTAGAAGAATTCACAAGTTAGAGTTGAAGATAGATGAAATAAAACTAGCGTTAAAGATATAACGAGTGTGAGAGATAAGATAACATAAGAGAAACAAACAACAAATCAAATAGACAAGGATAACTTGCATTTAGTTAAATAGGTGTCTCTATCTTCTTGTATGAAGATATTTTGTTTTCCTTGAATAAATCCTAAAATAGTTGATAGGATATTTTGTAATAAGTTGTATAAATACTTCATCAATTCGAAGTATTGAGTGTGGATTCTCGAATATTTCTATAGTTGAATTGATCTAATACCCGAGGGTACCATTTCCAAGTTGACAGATAAGACAAGTAATAAAGGAATTTCTTTATAGGATTCATGTGTTGAGCTAGTTGAGTGAGGTATATTTCAATTGTTCATGTTATTTTCTTAATTATTCCATAAACTTGCATGTTTTCCAAATTTTAATGTTATAATTGGAATTTTACTGTAGAATTTGTTTAAATACACTCTGATTTGAACTATTATACATTTTAATGTTTTCCTCTGGTATGTGGTTTAGAGAATCCTTAATTTCTCTCTGATCCCTATTGACCTCTTTCAACTTCTCTCATTATCTGGTTTAAGGAATCCATAACTTCTCCTTGATCCCGATTGAAAATGACTTCACCATTAAGCCTTTAAGATCTGTTTTTTCTTAGCTACCCTGCCCTATAACACTTCCTTTAGAAATTGATTATGTTCTATTTTCTTGATACATTGACTCCATAGCCCAATGGAAAATATAAAAGCACCTATACATCTAAATCAATAATTCCACCAACAAATCAAAATGAAACCAAATCAATCTTACATAACTAGCCTAAAATCAATTAAAACAAAAAAGTTAAATCATTAAGAGAGACCCCTCTCTAAGAATTAGGAAGGCTAGATCCTAATCTCCAAAAGTGGTTGATACTTACCTCTAATATTTCTTTAAATACACATAACAACCTTGGGAAATTTTGGAGAGATAACATACTGGCGAATTCGATCGGGAAATTAGTCCTCAGGTTAAATAAATCTTAAAGGAAACACTTTTTCTCATCTTTTCACCCTAATTTTATTTAGTGTTGTTAAAAGTTTTCATTAAAAGTTAAAATTATGGCTTATAAAAGAACATATTATACCAGGGCTCATCCTGATCCATAACCTGCTATAATTGTTGATGATCCTAAAATAATTTTAAGAAAATCTAAAAACATAGAAAGTATAGGAAGTAGTAGTCAATTAATCAAAGAAAATTCAATCCCTAAAGTGTTATCAAGCATACATGATATTCAATTTGATTTATCATTTGAGCATTCTTTATTTAGAGCCAAACCTGAAAATTCAATCTATGATATTGTAATAGATCCTAATTTTATTCAATTTATTAAAGAAAAGAAGGAAACTATACAACTTGACTTAGATCAACAGGTTCTAAAGACTTTTTATAAACTTGATATTTTGACCTCAAATTTGATTAAGGATATATATAAAGCCTATTTTCAACAGTCTGTTGAATTAGCTGCCTTAATTGCTGCTACCCCTAAGAGTTCTGCTATTCCTTCAGAGACTGTAAATACATCTTTATTTAGTACCACCTCATCTATAATATCCACCACTGTTCATTCCACAGAACCATTCATCCCCAAGCTTCCTCTTCAACCTAAGGTTTCATTCTCATCTTTTAGTGTTCCAAGTACATCTTCTTGTGTTCCAAGTACATCTTCAAACACTTCAAGCTCATCTCCAAGCACTTCAATTTCATCTCCAATCTCTACTACTTTACCTCCCAATCAAGCAAGAATATTAGCCATGGTAGCTAGATATTCTCCTTTGGTCTTACAAGCCCCTTTACATGCCATGCCACAGGATTACCAGAGTAAAAATTTTCAGTTTGATGGTACTGGTCAATATATTGCTCAAAAACATGTAAATAAAATGACTGATTACTTTGAATTACATGAAATTGATGAGGTTGATGTTCAAATGAGATTATTTACACAAAAATTAGCAGGAGATGCTAAGAAGTGGTTTAAATATTTACCTACTAACCATATTGATGATTTAGATGCTTTTCATCAATTATTCATTAATAGATGGGAAAGAAATAAAAATCCTTTACAAATATTGTTTGAATATGAAAACATTAGGAGATATAATAATGAATTTTTTTAGGATTATTGTACTAGGTTTAATAACATTTATAATGCAATTCCAATAAATATCAGACCCCCACCAGAATTGGCCCTTATCAAATTTCCTGATGGTTTTGATGTTGACATGTCATATCAGTTAAGAGAAAGAAACCCTGCATCTTTAGAGCAAATGAAAAGTGATGTAGTTAGTGTAGAAGGTAACTTGTTATCTAAAAGAGCTAGGATGAGGAATCAAAGAAGAGCAACCATTAAGGAAGAACCATCCACATCAGACATTAAGAAAGATAGTTTAGCTAAAAGTATGGAAAGAATAATGGATAGATTAGAAAACATGGAAAGAAAACCTCAATAGGAAAATCAACAAGGTCCTCAAATTAGAAATCCCAACTTTAGGAAAAAAAATCCTAATACTGGTAAATCAAGAGAAGTAGTACCTGACCAACAGATTAGACCACCTTTCCAAGAAAACTATGCAGAGATTTCACAACAAAATGACGAAGGCTAGGACACCCAGATAAAATTGATGGGAATAAATGATGAAAATACTATTTTTCTTACCCAAGAAGAACAAGAATTATACATGTTACAACAATTACAGTTAGAATCTGGAGAATCCTTTGACTATAAAAAAGGCTATGAATCTACTATCTACGAAGCTCATAAACAATATAGCCTTAGAAGTAAGAAGAACACAGAAGCCCCTACTAAGAAAATAGTCCAATCTCATAATAAAAACAATAAAAGATCATGTGACCAAAACTCTACAAATCCTCACTAGAGAAACCCATAGTACTTCAAGCCCAAATATTTTAGACATCACATCTACTGCTACTCAAACTTCAACTGCTGTTAAAACTACAACTACCACTCAAACTGTTCCAGGAAAGAAAATTGAAAATAAAACAGTGGAAACACAAACTGAAATACCAACTGTTGATAAAAAAGAGAAAAATACACAAATTACAATTGGTAAAGATGAAATTATTCAGTTAGGAAAAACTAAATTACCATTCAATATTCAAATTGAGATAGCCAAATTGAAAATACCATTTCCTTTGATAGATCTAGTGAAAAATGATTCATACAAAGCCCAAATCACTGAAACACTGAACATAGGTGAAGGAGAAGATGTTGTTAACCTCAGTGATGATCAACCTTGAGTTATTATTTAGTCCTGAAGTTAATGGTAAACATCAACAAGGAGGTTTCCCTCCATTCTACATTAGTTTGAACATTCATGATAAAATATTACACAATGCTATGTTGGATTTAGGAGCATCTCATAACTTAATGCCTAAAGAAGTCATGGAAAAATTGAATTTAGACATCACCAAACCATACAAAGAATTGTTTTCTTTTGATTCTAGTCAAGTTAAATGCCTTGGCCTGATAGAAGACCTGTGTGTAACTCTAGTCCAGTGCCCAGAAAAGAGTATTGTTATGGATATTGTATTTGCTGATATCCCTCCAAAATATGGAATGTTATTATCTTGCTCATGTGGAGCAAAATTACAGGGACCACTGCAATTAGAAATGTCATATGCTACAATTTTTGTATTTGATCAGTAAAGAAAGATTTAGAGAGAAAATTTGATGAAATACATGGTCAGTAGTGCAGAAAAACCACAGAATTATCCTATCTATTCCCTGCATTCTGATATGGACTCTTTTATCCTATGCAATTAAGGCACTGGTAAAGATAAAATTACAGCAGTAGAACAAAAACATAAAGAAATTGACATTGACAATATAGCTCATGAGTCTATGTGGCATTCAGATTTCGATGGTTCTGTAAACAAATTAGGAGCAGGAGTTGGAGTATGTGTTTATAATTTATAGAATGATCATTCAGAAGGACAGGATTTTAGGTTAAATTTCAAATGAACTAATAACATGGAATAATCTGAAGCATTAGTGTTAGGACTGCAAATTGTAAGAAAACTTGGAGCCAAGAGAGTTTCTATCATGAGAGACTCAGAAATTATCATAAAACAAATCAAAGGAGAGTATCTTGTGAATAATCCTAGACTTAGCCAATACAGAGAAACCATTCTAGACTTGATAAATTGTTTTCTTGAAACTGACTTTGTTGTTATTCCAAGAAAGTAGAATATGTAGGCACATAGTTTGGCTACTTTTGCTAGCACGTGAAGATTACCTTTTCAGCTAAATCATCAGTACACTACTGAGGTAAGACATAGGCCAACTATACCTGATAATTTGAAATATTGGAAAATATTTTCACAAGACTCACAAATCTATAATTTTATGAATTCTGAGGGAGAGTTTCAAAACTGTAATATAGACACTGATTTTACATTAGATTATACTATAAATAATGAGATAAATGTAAATTATATAGATAAAATAGAACCAACTAAATTCACTAAAGTAGAAATAGATAAATTGGAAACAGCAGAAATACAAGAATTAACCAATGATGAATCATATATTTTAAATCTTAAAGACAACATTTTTCCTAAGGGATTACCCCCATTAGGAGATCTTTTTGACTCTAATGATGTTGCTAGAAAACCAAAAATGGAGCCCCTAAGGTCACATATAGAAGAATTTAATATAGGAACTGAAGAAAAGCCTAAGCTTTTCAAAATATCCAAAGCATTACCTCCAACTGAAATGTTGAAGTACATTAGTTTGTTTAAAGAATTTCAAGATGTCTTTGCCTAGAGTTATGAAGACCTCAAAGCTTATGATACCATCATTATCCAACATAAAATACCCATCAAAGAAAATCAGAAGCCCTTTAAAAAAAATCTTAGGAGAATTAACCCTATTCTTATGCCATTAATAGAAAAAGAGGTTAAAAGGATGTATGAAGCTCAAATCATAGCACCCATTAGATATTCTGATTGGGTCTCTAATTTAGTCCCCACTAGAAAGAAAACAGGAGAAATCAGACTCTATGTTGATTTCAAAAACTTAATCAAAGTCTCATTAAAGGATAACTATCCCATCCCTAAAATGGACCATATTCTATAGCAGGGAAAATTTTAGGGGCTAATATTCACAGATGGGCTAATTTTCCATGTTTTTTCCAAAAAAAATATTCACCAATTTCCATTTTTTTCTTAAATGATTCACCCAAGTTTTATACTAAACCATTAATTTACCTTAAAAATCGCCAAAATAATATATTGACTAATATAAAATCATTGGAAATCTAAATATTTCTACAAAAATATCACCAAAAAATTTACAATTTGCATATTAGGGACTAGTAATATTCACCAAGGTTTCTAAACTTTATGATAAAATTTCATCCTTAAAATTTTCCTTATTCTAAAAAGGGTAGTAATATCATCCAGAATGTCATTACTTTATGGATTTTCTGGACACAACCAAATCCTAGTCCAACCTGAAGATCAAGCAAAGACTGCATTTACCACTCCATGGGGAACTTTCATGTATTTGAAAATGCCCTTCGGATTGATGAATGCTGGAGCTACATTCCAAAGAGCTATGTATATAGATTTTGCAAAGGAAATTCATGAATTTTTAGTCATTTATCTAGATGATATCACAGTATTTTCCAAAATAGATAATGAACATCTAGATCATTTGAGAAGAGTTTTCATAAAATGTAGAAAATTTGGTATTTCCTTGAATCCTAAAAAGACACTTTTTGGATTAGAAGAAGGTAAAATTATGGGACACATAATTTCAAAAGAAGGTATTAGAATTGATCTAGCTAGAATAGAAGCAATTTAAAACATCAGTCGTCCTAGAAACATCAGAGAATTACAAGCATTTCTAGGCAAAATAAATTTTCTTAGAAGATTCATCCCTAATTTAGCAGAAATAATTAGGAAATTAAATAACATGTTAAAGAAGGATTCAACACTTAAGTGGACAGCAGAGGCTAAGCAATCTTTTGAAGCTGTCAAAGTAGAAGTTACTAAAAAACCTGTCCTCATAAGTCCTAACTTTAGCAAATATTTCATAATATTTTCATTTTCTTCAGAACACACCATTGCAGCAGTCTTGTTGCAAAAGAATGATGAAGGTCTTGAACAACCCATTGCTTTTTTCAGTAAAACCTTAAGAGATGCAACACTAAAGTACAATATTATGGAAAAACAAGCACTTTTTTTAGTGAAGGTTATAAAATATTTCAAAGTGAAAATTATATACTCTCACATAATTGCATTTGTTCCAAATTTAGTTGTAAAGGACATTCTAACTCAGAATGGGCGTGATGGAAAAAGAGGCAAATGGATTGCCACTATACTAGAATTTGATATTGAAATCAAGCCTACAAAATTGATCAAAGGCCAAGGTTTAGCCAAATTCATGGCTGAATCGAACTGTCATGCCTTAGATATAGATTTCATTACTACCCTAGATGATCAAGAAGAGATGGCGACTCCACCAAATTAGTGAAGATTTCATAGATTCACCCTGGTATGCAGACATTATATTTGTTTTACTCAATCTACAAGCTCCTCTTGTTTTATCTAGAACTAAAGGTAGATTCTTAAAAATGCAAGCAATGAAATATTGTATCATATATAATTCTTTATTTTGGAAAGATCATAGTGGAATTCTATTAAATTGTTTATTAAAAGATGAAGCTGATAAAGTAATGTGGGAATTTCATGCAGGAGACTGTGGAGGACACCTCTACTGGAAAACAATTGTTAACAAAATTTTGAGGACAGGTTTTTACTGGCCCAATTTTTTTGCAGATGTCAAAAAGTATGTGACCTCCTGTCACAAATGTCACATATTTGAAGGGAATAAGAAACTCTTACGATTACCCCTCAAACCTATCTCAATAGAAATTCCATTTCAACAATGGGGTTTAGACTTCATTGGTTAAATTACCCACCCTCCTCAGCCCAACATAAATGGATTGACAGCTACTGATTATTTTACCAAGTGGATAGAAGCAATCTCTTCTAGACAAGCTACAGACTCTGCCATTATCTCATTTCTTGAAAACAACATCCTTTCTAGATTTGGATGCCCACAAAAGCTCATTACTGATAATGTTGTTGCCTTCAAATCCAAGAAAATGGTAGAATTTTGTAACAAATACCATATCAACCTTGGCCATTCCACTACCTATTACCCTCAAGGTAATGGATTAGCAAAATCATCAAACAAAAGCCTAGCTAACATCATCAAGAAGTTGTTAGAAGATAATAAGAAAACCCAGAATAAAAGGTTGGTTAATGCCTTATGGGCAAACATACTAACTACCAAAAAATCTATTGGTACATATCCCTATCAATTGGTCTATGTGATGGATGTTTTTTTTCCATCCTCATTGGGAGTGCCGGTGATGAAAATGATTCAAGAGCTGCAAGTAGAACCAAATGACCTCCAAAGGAGGATAAATCAAAAAATTCATTTGCAGCAAACCAGGGAAGAAGTTTATATTAAATCAAAAGTGATTCAAGACAAAATCAAAAATATATTTGATAAGAAAACTAAAGCAGATGATTTCTACATAGGTGATAAAGTACTCAAATGGGATTCAAGAAGAGAAGAAAAGGAAAACATGGTAAATTTGACTTTCACTGGAAATTCTTATACATCATTTATGGTTACAGAGGTGACAATGCATTTTTTTTTGAAAGAGTTAGATGAAATAGATCTACCAGGTGGACCAGTCAATGGTAGAATGCTAAAGCACTATTTTTCACCAAATTAACCATTAGTTCATTTCTTTTACTTTGATCATTGTAACTACCATTTCAAAGTTTAGATTGGATTGGATGATTATCTTCTAAAGTTGAAGCTCGAAGAGAAGGCCCTAAGCTTTGAAAGATATAACATCATATGTTTGAATAAAGGAAATCATAGAAAGTAGTTCCAAGGCAAGCAAAGTCAAACTTCTAAGGCCACTGATCAGAAAGTTCTTGACATCTCACCAGGATATGCCATCCCCAAGTGGAGCCACTGTTAGGGTCCTATAATAATAGGGATCATAATTTTGAATTGACTATGTTAAGTCTTGTAATGTTGTACATACATTTTCTTTATGCAAATATTTTTCCATATTAAAAAATGAAAAGAGGGTATGTCCTAAGAAAAAATCAAAGGACCAAAAGAAAGAAAAAATAAAAATATTAAGTATGAACCCCACAAAAAGAAACAAAAATAGATCCTGAAAGTGTTGCACATCCAAATGTCGCTACTCTTAGTTTACTTTATGCAAATAAAAATTGTGTGCAACTTGTCAAAAATGCCACAATTCATGATGATCATACAGTTTAATCTTGATTCAATCATGCTTTTACATTTCATGTCATGATAGTTAGTGAATAAAGATCTGAACAAACCATTTAATATTGGCAGATCAGTAGTTAGGTAGAGAATAAAAATGATCTCATCAGTTTAATCTGAGCCATTGGAGTATATAAGGTTAGAAATAGGTTAGTTTTCTTATCAAAAGAAAATAAAAGGGTCAGCAAGCTCAAATGCACCCAATCAAGGAAGTAAAAATGTTAGGGTAAATAAAGGGTAGGAAGAAGACTTTTACAAGTCATGGAAAGTATAAATTGGTTCATCTCATATCACTAATATCTTTCTAAACACATTCCCCTTGTTAAAATCCATATTTCCACTCTTGGAAGTCATTTCCCCTTGTAACAATATCCCTTTCCCCTTATTCTAACCCATTTACCTTCCTAAAACCCCTTTCCCTAGTTTAAAACCCATTTCCCTTTGAAAAACCCCTTCCCCTTTACTAACTCCGCATTATTCAACTAAAACTTGCAAAACCCACTTTTGCATAGTTTAAACATGCTTATAATAAATCCTCGGGCCCCACTTTCCTTATATTTTAGCCCCCCCCGATTAATATAATTCACAACCCCCCATTTAATACATTTCCTAACATATATTTTAGCCTATAGTTAATATATTACATATTAACCCCCCCGCTTCATATGTTTCTGACGTCTATTTCATATATATACATGATCCCCTTTATATTATTATAACCCTTCACATATAAAATATCCCATCGCATAACCTTATTTACTTGAACCCACCGCTTGAAATCCCCCAACTCATCCATTTGCCAGATCATATCCAATCAGATCTAACGGCCCATGAAGCATTTCGCACCCCTGCATGTCTAGTGTTTAAAACCAATGGGGGGATGGGGGGGTGGGGTACGAAATGGGTGGTTTCACACCACCGCCCCTTTGCCACGTGACACTCCCACAGCTTATCGCACCCCCCATCCTAAAAACCACCAAACATCTTTTCATTGTGTGATAAACTGCCAAACCTTCGCGCCTTGTGATAAAAACCACCGTTGTTTGAAATCAAACCCCTGCACCATGTAATTAACTACTTTCGGTTAAAAGTAATAAAACTTGCCCGAAACCATTTTCCCACTATTTCTGTTATTTGCGGAAGAAAATCCAAAGAAGCCATGGCCAGCAAGAGTTGAAACCTGCTACTCCCTGAACCTTCTGCACGATCGAAATCACCATTTTACAGGTAATCCTAAGCACTTGAGACCATTACTTAAGCACATAAAATTAATAATTAATAATCGAATGAATTAATGGCCTCCCAGAGCATTATATCCATAAATCCTCTGCAACCACCTGTGGTAGATGTTGACCACACCCCTCTGGCTGATAAGGACTTCAAAATTAGTGATTAAGTCACTAATTTCAACATTTTAGAGCTCCACTATTGGAGCCATGACAAATTCATTGACCAGGCAGATGATATCCATTTGTGGGATTCAAATTTTCCTAAATAAATATTCCCATAGACCTTTCAATTCCTTGAACTTATTAGACTCTGCTAGATCAACTATTTGCATAATGAAAGAGCTTTAGTTACCCCAAAACAAGAGATCCTTTTCACAATTACTGCTCAATCCATCAGTTAGATGTTACAGATTCAACCAAATCCTAATGAAGTACTATTATCGATTGAAACCCTTACTGAACTCTATATGAAGCCGATCTTTCCCAAAAGATTACAAATATTCCAGAATTTCCTTCCTCCAATAGTAGAACCCCTAAAAGTAATCCTCCATATTTATCTTCCATATTTTAAGAGAAAACCAGACAGATTGTTACAATGTTGCCATGCATTTTAGGGTATTTTACTGATGAATATGTAGATGCATCTATCGTAGGTTTCCTATCCATATTTTTCCCAGGTCAATGTCCAGCTTCAACCTTCTAATTTTGCTCAATACCTAACAGATGAAATCCATGATTAGCTGGTCAAATTACTAGAGGAAGGAGTATTTAAATAATCCTCAGTTTTGTTCCATTTTTTCTTATATTTCCAATCAGAAAGGTTTGCAGATAGCCTCCAAAACTGGACACAAAGGGTAACCCCCAATCTGTAGTCTTTTGGACATCCTTGATTAGAAAGGATTCCATAGAATTCAACTATAAAGACTTCATTTATTAATTTGTTTATTCAGTAGTTAATATTCTAAGCAGTAGCATTCAGCCTAGAGTCAGTGAAGAGATAAAGAAGGTGTTACAATTTTCAGATCAAACTAAAATAGGAGACTGATATTTATACCAGAATCATACATAAATTAGGTTGTATGGAAGCCAACTTACTCCATACAAACTTCCCATATACCTCCCAATGAGGTTATTTGCATTGGAATACATCAAATAAATCCTGAATTCAGATGAAGTCAACTTCCTTTCAGCAAAGAAGAAAAATCAATTCAAGATGAAGAACCAGTTTGTAATATTCCTAAATTAGCATGCAGCTAATTGGAATATTAATTTTTCTCTTGACATCTAGTTAGATGAATAAATGGGTAAGGAGACCCATAAATCTCTTTAGCAGACATAAAATCCCTCTTAATGTGAAAAGGGATCGTATTCATAGCTGTATAAAGCACCCTCATGTATGAACAGGGGCTAACACATGTGGACAAGGTCAAGTTTGACCAAGTCAACAACACTGGTATGGAGGGAGTGAATCATCAATAGAGACAACCCAGTATGAATGTGGGTTAGTTTAGATAGTTAGAATAAATACACCTTGGGTGTGAAAGGAGACAATGCATGGAGACTAAGTCAAAGTTGATCAAATCAAACAATGTTGTAAATGAGAGAGTGGAGCTAGTGGAGACAACGTAATTTTGGAGGAGGAGTCTTTGCATGGAAGTAACCTCATAAATGGGTGGGACCCATGGTGAGGAAGCTCATCAAGTATATAATGGAGGGAATAGTAGCCATATGAGATATTCAGAATATTTTTTATGTTTGAGTCTTATGACTTGTTGCATGCTTCAGTTGTTTAGCTGGGTTTGCTGCACTGTTTAGTGCAAGGGTATTCTCATGCGGGAATTCCACATTCTTTCTTGGAGGACTTGTTGAAGGAACCTGAGAGGAGTATTTTGGGCTTCATTTCCACCATACGGAATTGGGCCAAGCAGTCACCTATAGTCACAACGCAGTCTCCTTGAGGAACTGCGTTAATTTTCATGGTGTTGCAGTGGAAGGGTCAAAAAGTCTGATTGTGAGCTAGTTTCCTAGTGGAGGGATCAAGATTTCACCTGGAAAGCTAGTGAGGATGAGATATAACCATTTATTTGTACTTCCAGCCATATGTATGCAAATTTTCAGTAAGACAACATGATTCAGCCACAGATCTGCAGTATATAATTCTTGTGTCTCAGGCCATCAAGAAACCCTTGCCGGGTTATCTTGGATTTGTGTAAAAGAGACTAGATCTCAGTTTTTCAATGCTCTTGAGTAATATATTAGAATATCCATTTGTCTCTCTATTTTTGTAGTATAAACCCTCAGTAAATTGTGCTGTTACTTGCTTCATAATTTTTGTGTTGTAGTAGTCATGGGGTTGTAGTGTTTTTGGGTTGTTCTGGTCTTGGGAGGCTTGTTTAACTAAGCTAAAATGATTTTTTTTGATATCCTTCTATATTTGGTTGCTATAATGTATAAAGTAATGGATCCATGGGCTATTATTAACTTTTATAGCATAAATTTCTAAAAAATGTGTTTTTGGTGCCTATATTGCTGATTTTCCTAAATAGGAATATTACATAGTTAGGGCCTTTTATTTGCAATAATAGGAACTCTAGTCAGCAAGTAGAAAATTATTTACAAGATTTCAAATTCAGTAGCAGTTTAAAATGGAAATATGATCCCTTTGGAGTCATAAATAAGTTAAGAGTCAAATTCAAATTGACCCCTTTTATTCATGAGTCAAAACTTGAGGTTGAAAAGTATTCCAACTAGTTAGAGTGGTTGGAAAATACTCTACAAGAGGTGGAGAAGTAGGTTGATACTAGTTCCATCCTGCTTACTCTAGCCCCACAGGACAGGAATTAAAAGAGGGCAAGAGAGGAAGGTTCTTATTTTGCAGAGGCTACTTCTGATACCAAATTCAAGCTAATGTACAGGAAAGAGGGAAAACTGAATCCAATGATAGAACAAGAAGAAATATTTGATACAGTTGAAGTCATTGATACAAATATAGTGGTAAGAGATAATGTACCTTCAATAGTTTCAGAAGAAGCACACCCACTATCAACCTCTAGTGCTCAAATTATTCAGAAACAACATAGTGCAAAGGTTTTATCATCAAGCAAACTAGTGGATAAAGAGAAAGACATAATGGAAAAATACAAGAAATCAAAATCCATAATGAAGCATTGAAGATGTAACTTATGCCTAGTATTGGAAACAAAATCCTAGTGACAAAAACATATTACTTTCAACTTTTGATTACAAAACTAGAAAGATGAAAATGACATTTTTACAACCAACAGTGCAGGCTCCAAAATCATCAACATTATAAGAAAACAACCTTTGAAGCTATTTCTAAAGATTTACATCCCATAGATCAGATTGAGTTTCATAAACAAGCTGGAGAAATGATCTATTCCACTATGAAACACAAGGCTTTAAGGGTACAAAAACTACATAACTCTCTAGAAAATATCAGGACACAATTAAAACTAGAGAAAGATTCTTCACAAGCAAAGGATAATAGAATAAAGTCACTTGAATATTTGGTCATGGAGGTTGGATATAATCCAAAGGATATCAAAGCAACAGAAGAGCTTATCAAGAATAAGAATGCAGACATAGCTGCATTGACGAAACAACTTACGTTACCAATAACAGAACATCCACAAACTAAACAATTTTTGGAAAATGAAAATCAAAAGGATGAAATGATGAATCTCGTCGTTCAGTTGACATATCAACTGAAAGAGATGGAAACTGAAATTGACAATTTAGTGCAAGAAAAGAAATCCATCATGGAACTAGTTCTTGTTACTTCCATTCTTATAGCTTCAACATCAACTCCCATGGTTACATTAGCTCCATTATCTACAACAATACCAGCTACTACAACAGTTCTAGTGTCAATAGAAGTTCCAGTTACCACACCAAAAACAACATCATCAGTACCAACAACCCATCCCAATGATGAGGCAAGAAAATTAATTAAAGCCATGCAGGATATGTCAATACAAATTACTGAAATCAATAGGCTCAAAGAGCAAGTGAAAAATCTAGAAGATGAAAATAAATTGGCTCAAGTAATGCATAAAGCTGATACACAAAAATCCAACAGATTGAATGACAAGATCCAAAAATTAGAAAATGAATTGGCATTGGCAGAGCCTTTGGCCCAAGAAAAGAAACAAATATGGGCCAATATCATTAACTCTATTAATGATATTTGGCTTTCTATCCAGGTTATATTTGAGAAGAATGATTTGATAAAAGAAGCAAGTAATGCAATTCAGAAAGTCAAAGAAGAGCTTGGAAAGAAACTAGAGGAAGCCACTGAGATAATAAATTTTCTTAATTCTAAAAACAAGAATGAATTAAATGAACTTGGGATAAGTGGCAGAACAAAAACTATCTTAGAGGTGAAAAAAGTGATTTCCAAGAGAAATCCGATGACACTGCTTGAGGTTAAGTGTCAAAATATGGAGCTTGCAGTGAATAGATTCATGAACACGTTTGATGTTTTGAGACAAAAATTTCTACCTAATCCATTAGTAATAAATGGTAGACTAATGAGGCATCAAGATTATGATAAAAATATTAGAGAAGTAGCTAAAGAAAATTGCAACAATTCCTCATTGAAAGGAATTCCTACAGGCAAAGTACTCTTTCAAATCTTTGAAAATATCTTTTACCTCCAACATGAGGTAGATCATCTTTTTGTAAAAAAGCCTACATTTACCAAGTATACTGAGGCAGATGAGATTTATAGGAGGATGGTAAAAATCAAACTTCTAGATGAAGAAGTCTGGGAAAAATGGTGTGATTTACTGTGGCAGGTAAAAGTAAAAACATGTAAAAGAGAGACAAGGTAAAAGAGCAAAAAGAGTAGACAGATAAAGATAGTTTAAAGAAGAATTCACAGGTTAGAGCTGAAGATAGATGAAAGACAACCAGCGTAAAAGATACAACCAGCATGAGAGATAAGACAACATAAGAGAAACAAACAACAAATCAAATAAACAGGGACAACTTTCATTTAGTTAAATAGGTGTCTCTATCTTCTTGCATGAAGATATTTAGTTTTCCTTGAATAAATCCTAAATCAGTTGATAGGATATTTTTTAATAAGTTGTATAAATAATTCATCAATTCGAAGTATTGAGTGTAGATTCCTGAATATTTCTATAGTTGAATTGATCTAATACCCGAGGCTTTATTGTACCATTTCCAAGTTGACAAATAAGACAAGTAACAAAGGCATTTATTTATAGGATTCATGTGTTGAGTTAGTTCAGTGAGGTATATTTCAATTGTTCATGTTATTTTCTTAAGTATTACATAAACTTGCATGTTTTCCAAATTTGAATGTTATAATTGGAATTTTACTGCAGAATTTGTTTAAATACACTCTTCTTTGAACCATTATACATTTTAATGTTTTCCTCTAGTACGTGGTTTATAGAATCCTTAATTTCTCTCTGATCCCTATTGACCTCTTTCAACTTCTCCCATTATCTGCTTTAAGGAATCCTTAACTTCTCCTTGATCCCGATTGAAAATGACTTCACCATTCAGCCTTTAAGATCTGTTTTTTCTTAGCTACCCTGCCCTATAACACTTCCTTTAGAACTTTATTATGTTATGTTTTCTTGATACATTGACTCCATAGCCCAATGGAAAATAGAAAAGCACCTATCCATCTAAATCAGTAATTCCACCAAAAAATCAAAATTAAACCAAATTAATCTTACATAACTAGCCTAAAATCAATTAAAACAACAAAGTTAAATCATTAGGAGAGAGTCCTCTCTGAGCATAAGGAAGGCTAGATCCTAATCTCCAAAATTGGTTGATAGTTACCTCTAATATTTCTTTAAACACACATAACAACCCTGGGAAATTTTGGAGAGATAACAGGCTCCTATACTCAGTGACCTTAATGATCTCACCAAAAGGGACAACAATTTTGATCTTAGAAAACTCATTTTCTAGATTGAAAATCGGTGTTTTTTTTTCAATCTCTTTACCATGGGGTGGTGTGCCTTTCTTTGTTCAATTGGCTTTAGAGAATATTTCTTTGGCTGACATTTATTAGCTGTAATAGGAACATTTCTATTCCTCAAGTTATATTGGTTTTGCACCTGAAAGAGAGCATGGTGGTAGCCTTTCAAATAATGAGATTTCTTATCATCTTCATGGTTCCCTATGTCATTACTAGATTCATCATGCTCTTCTTTGGTTAAAAACATCCCTGACACATCCTCAGTGTTGGAGTGGGGTCCCCCGAGGCACAAATTTTGATGTAATTGTGTATAATTTTGTATGTGCGTGCTATGTGATTGAGTCAAGGGGCTTTGGGGTGGGTCAATGTCCCTAATTTTAATGTAAATGGGTTTAAGGGTAAACTATGGGCCTCAAACCATGGTTTGAGACCATAGTATCTGTGCGCTAGGAAAATATAAGTAGATAGATCTAGTCCAAGTTCAATTTAATGAATTTTTTTATGTTAGGTAAGTTTATGCATCTGTAATACGTTGTAAGGGTTTGTTTGTGTTGGGTTGAAAGGCTCCTGCTGGCTGTGTGCGCGGAGACCTAGTCCTGGCTATGTGGGGACTCCATTGGCTATCTGAGAAGAAGGGTTTGTAAGGGAAGGTTGATGTATTGAACAGATATGAAGATAATAGAAAGGATATATTTTGGTGAACTTATTATGTTATTGATCTATGTTATTTGATGTTTATGTTCTGTTGAGATCACACTGTTTTCTGTTTATTATCGGGAAAAGGATATCTATTATGATTATGAATTCTTATTGAGGGTTGATAAATCTAGCTAAGTAATCTAATATTGTTTATATCTAGATCTATCTATGTTATAATTTATCTACAAAGGAGAACAATGACTCTATTTCATTCCATTAAAGGTTTCCCGTTCTCTATGATTTTATAGTATATTGTTGCGCGCATCGGTTTACAATTGATATAAGTTTGCATTTAGTTTGCTGAGTACCACTTCATTATTTTCTCCCTCATGGTGTGGAAACCTGGTTCCAACATCCCCCCATACTACTTCAGGTTAGACTTCTATCTGCGCAAGCAGGTCATTGCCGAAAGGGCCAGTAGTTGGAGGGTTTGTTGGTTTATCCATAAACTTTGAACCTGGGTCAAGACCCCTCAAGCCAAAAAATGGTTCTATTTTCGGGACCAGGATCATTTTGATGGAGACTTGATGTTGTGGCATCCGTCACAAAACAAATTACAAGATTGGTTGGATAGAGAGATCCTTGAATTCACACTCCAAGAGAATAGAAGTACGGATTTTTCCGACGAATAGCGGGTACAAAAATATATTTATACAGAAGTGCATGAAATATTATTTTGTTCCTTTGCACAAGAGTTACAGAAGTGGTTTTCATGCTTAGCTAAATTCCATTACTGTATAAAATATGACATAGTCATTGAGTGGACTCCTGAATTGATCCAACAAGTAGAGAATTTTGACAATAAGATGACTAGCGTGGTATATAATTGGATTGATTGCCTTTTGGGAGGATTTGTGACTGAATTTTCAATCGATCAATTTGTGCCATATTATGAAGCAAAAAGAATATTTTTCAAAGGCCCTAGAGGTAAGTTCCTACGCTCATTGAAATTATTGTTGAAAATTCTATTGTGTGAATGAGGTTGTCTGTGCGAGCATACTTCTTGAATGCACCAAAGAGGTCCAACTACGCGCAAAGTAAAATTTTACTGTGAAGATTCCAAAAAAATTATTTATAGCCCTTTGAAGCCTAGATATGATATTGAACCTGAACCAGAAACTGCTAGCTCAAGTGATTATGAAGAAGAAAGCTCATCACACCAGAAACCCTTGACTCTGTTTCCAACTCCATCCACTCCACTTCTTCACTTACATCATAGATCACCTACTCCACCGCACAGTCCATCTCCACCAACATCTCTAGCTCCCCCTAAAGTAGATATGGCTGCATCAATGAAGTTACCTAATTTCAAAGGCATTAGATATCATGACACTGGTCACTTATGGTTTGTGACTGAGGCCGTATGGAAAGCTCAAAAAATTAATAATATTGATATCAAGAAGGCGCAATTGGCTACTGCTTTCCAAGATCGCGCATTAGGTTGGTACATCAGGTATGCTTAAGAAAACCCTAATGCTATCTTGGAACAAATAAAAATGTTCCAAAAAGAGAAGTTTAAGAAACCTAAGCCATATGCACATCTGGTGATATAAATGAAGGAGATTCTTCAGGAGGCTAATTAATATGTATGGGAAGTCGATCAAAGGTTGAAGCGCACCATCAAAGATGGTGGATTTATTATTGATGATACTCAACATAAGGAATGGTTCATTTCTATGTTACTCCCACATCTGTGCCAACCCTTAAGTCAGAAATATTGTCACACAAGCTGTAATATTCCCAAATTTTCACCTGATATTTGGAATATTAGAGTTCCTAATAAAATTACTTAATTAAGTAAATAAAAGGGTGGAGGGACCCATAATCATCAAGATGAATAAATATCCACTTTTTATGTGTAAATTTGGATTAATTTAGCCTAGATCTACATAGTTAGGTAGTGGAGCTACTACTAATGAGAATGTAATTGGATCATGTCTCATTAATGAGATAGATCATGGAGGTTGACACAGTCAACTCAGATCTTGGAAGAGATCAAACAGAAGATCATGGAGCATTCATGATGAGATGATGGAGGAAGTTTTGCAATTAATGCACACATGATGGAGAGGGTGTACATTGCACCTAGACATGATGGATGACTTGGAGAGACATCGCAGTCAAACATGGAGGATATTGTCCACATGCACAACGTAGTTTAGATGAGGGCCAAGGCATGGGAAGGCTCATAAACCATATAAATGAGATGAAGGCAAAAATTAAGGCATGCTTGAGAATATTGATGTTGAGGATCTGTTTATATCTGGAATTGTCATGTGACATTCCATTGCTTTCTTGGGCTGTTTAGCAAAGATTGCAAGTGTTGTTTAGCGTAGGGTATTCCTGGTCGGGAATCCCACCTCTTTCATTGATTAGATCTTGAAAGAGTGTTGTACTTCATTCTACATCAGGCATTAGTGCCACATATCTTTTCCTACTTTCTACAGAACATCCATATTCATAAATTGCATATTTCTAAAGAACAGCTTGAGAGGAGGAGGTTGTCCTTCAATATTTCAGTTGAGGAACCAGTGTAGGATTATTCTTGTCACATTGGGCTTGACGATTAGTATTCCTAGAGCTTCATTTCATATTTGGAATCAGGCCAAGATTTATTGACCTCCTAGCAGTAGAAGTTCCATCCAGGATTACGCTGTCCATTATTGCACATCCAAAGGAGGAAGGAAGTTGCTAGCATTTCAACTAGTAATCCTATGAGGGATCATCCCCTCACTTTTCCATCAGTATTTCCATCAGTCTGGAGTCTATTGCAGCACATTTAAACATGCATAGAGCCTCTCTTTCCCTTACAGTGTAGTTTTTATGAGCATTTATGCAGAAGTAGTTGTAATCATCATTAGAGGATTGAGAAGCTAGATCTATAGCTTCTAGCCTGTAGATTTGAAGGAGGGGTCAACCCTTCAAGCTTAGATTTGATCTTGTGACATATTTCAGCCATCTATTTGTTAGATCTAGCTTCAGATCTGTAATCCCAGCAGATAAAGGATCAAACCCTAGGAGGGTAATTTTTCCAAAGTTGCAGATTTGGAAAATCCTTTCTGGGTTATCTTGGGAATCCATCACATTGGCCAGATATTGAATCTTGGCATCATCAGAGCTCATAATCTCCCTAGATCTTCATTTTCCTTTGCAACATTTACATGTATATTAGTAGCAGCAGGGACAAAGCAGTCTTGCTTCTGTAAGCTCACCAGTTACTCAGTGCTAGTTGCAACACCATTGTAGGGTGATTCTAGGCCTTCTCTTGGGCTAGATATACTCATTTTCTATACATTGTGTAACTGATTCATCTCCTTATAATAAAATGGCTCAGCTTCTCTATATATTCTGATGTTGTCTTCAGATCTATTATTTACTTAGTTGCAGTTCTTATATTGTGTTTAATTATTACTAGATTTTCCCATTTGGGATATTATACAATTTGAGGCTATGGAGGTTGCAATGAAATTGGAGGCTACCCCAACACCTATTGCACTGGGAACTCAACAGATTCAGAATCAATTGGAAGCCATGCATATAGAAATTCAAAGTCTGCGCAAGGAAAAAGGCAAGGATTTATGCGTAGAGGTTTCATTTATAAAATGTAAATATTCTCAGCACAATAAAGACCAGTGTCTTGTGTTAAACAATTATCTAAATGCTGGTGGCCCTAGTCCATTGAAGAATCCTGTGTGGTGCACTATCTGTCCAATTACTGGGTTACATGACACAGATTATTTCCCAAGGATCGAAAATTATCAACCTAACTTGAAGCAGTTGTTTCGAAAATTTTGTTCGTCATTAGGGCATGATGAGAAGAATTATCGCACCTTTGATATGACGTTAGATAAAGCAGAAATATATAGAATGCAGGTTGAGCCTTCATCACTAGCATCCCCTTCCGGGCGCCAAGGATTTCAAGGCAGAGGAAGAGGCTGAGGAGGTGGATCAGCTCACCGAGGAAGAAGACAAATCATTTGCTATAATTGTGGAGATGCTGGCCATTATGCGCATGACTGTCTGAATCTAGCATGAAATTCCTACAGGTACTGTAGACAATTTGATCATGTCACAGAAGATTGTCCTGTCTTGATTTCTAAAATACAGGGAAAGAAGGAGCAGACTCCAACAAAAAATATTCAAATGGTTCATGTAGAAACTCGTGAAGAAGATCCTAGTGTGAATGTGGTTACTAGGAGTGGTGTAACCACCAATGAAGATAAAGGAAAGAAACCATCCACTGATGTATGGATTAGTAAAGCATTAGAAAAAAAGAAGGCTATAATATTTAGCGCGCAAAATAAACCTTTATTGAAGTGCGAAAATAATTTATAGAAGGAATTACATCAACCTTAGGAATAAAAATAAATGACACGGGAGGAGATGAGGAGATAAAACCATTTCTACAAGAATGTATGAAGTTGATGTGCAACAAGAAGGCATTCGAAAATCTGCAGGCATTGATAGATAATCGAGTAGAGAAAGAACAACCCATGGCGGAACAATGAGCGATCAGCGAAAAATATAAGAACAAGAAGAGAACGGTTAGGGAGATGCATATGACTGCGCAGATGGTGCTTATGAAATGGACCAAGTTATTTTAGATCCAGTATCAGATGCTAATGTTCTACCTAAGAAAACATGGCAGCACATGGGAGAGCGAAAGCTGGAATGGTCTACCATTCAACTGCGCATGGCCAACCAGCATAAGATCATTCCTTTAGGGAGGTTGTCATATGTTGTGGTCTGTATAGAGGGTGTTAAGGTGATGGCAGACTTTGAGGTCATCCAAATTATAGATGATATTGATCCCTATCTTACACTGGTAGGGTTAGATTGGGCCATTGACATGGATGGTGTTATCAATCTAAAGAAAAGGATGATGTAATTTGAAAGCAATGGAGTCGGGGTAATCATTAAAATTCTTGTTCCTTATTAATATGAGGCTCTTCGGTACATTCAGCTTCTCGACCTACGCACACAACTGTAGGTGGTCTACGCACTAAGTTGCAGTCTCTTCCAAGGTCTCCATGTACTTAGCTATAGAGAATTACATTAAGGCCCAAAACGTACAAAGATAGATACTCTTGACCATAGACTTACATCATGATGATATGACTATCTTCGACAAAGCATTACATCTCTTTATATAACATTACATGCTTACAAAACCATGGTACACATAGCATGGGCTCGACAAAAAAAGCAACTAAAACCCAAATACCCGTTACAAAATGAGGGGATTTGACCCACCATGAAGACCCTATAACTCTACCTGGTAGATATGACTTCGTGGTACTGCGTATTCTGCTACTCAAAATGTGCAGTTTTTGACCAAAATTAGACCAATTTGGGTTGTGCCCAACACCAACCTTAATGATCCTAGTGATTCTTCCTACTGTAAATTGTAAGTCAACCTTCTATGACCTATACTTCCTATGATTTCTAGTTTTATTAGTAGATATGAGGGCTTTGTGGATCATATTCTGTGTGTGTCTGCCTTTTGCATCTACCTACATGCTCTTTGACCAATCCATCCCATTGCAAATGAAATCATAGACATCGTTGGAAGAGGGGTGATTGAAGAGCTTTATGTTGCTTTCATGTTGTGTGTGGGTATCCCTAATGGGGGAAAATCCAATGGTGGAGATTCCATTTGAATACATGAAGCTGCATGCAGATGGTGTACCAAGGGTTCCACACAAGGTGAAGCCATTAATGACTAGAAACTACTATCTAAGGATCATACCACCTAAATCATTTTTTTCTAAGTAAAGAAGAGGTTGTGGGGTTTATTGGGTGTAATATATGGTATTTTAATGGACCGACATTTAATGTCAATCCAGGGTTAGTGGACTTCGAGATGCAACATTGGAAATGTTAGAGAAGGACTTTAGCAACCTGTAAAACAAAACCCTAGTTTGTGTAGAAACTACTCACACCTTTGGATTCTTGCACTAGTCAATTCCTGCACTCAAAAACAATATTTATAAATTAAATCATAAACACAAATATTTCAATCTATCAATAATTGTGAAAAAACCCTAGTTATTGGATATTGAGAAAGTAAACCCTAACTAATAACAATCAAGGACCAAACCCTAACTATGAATCAATATGGAAACATTAGCATCAACCAATCAAAAGTAAAGGTTTTCTTAAGAAATCCAAGCTCTACTAATTCCAAACATAAATTTCAACTCAAAATAAAACTTCTTTTCAAGTTCTTGCAATAAGTTCAATCTCCACTCCACTTTGTGCATGCAATCAAAAAGAAAAAATGTGACTTCAATTCATCTCTAGTGCATTAATCAAATAAATATAACCAACTATTGCAAGTATCTACTATACATATGCATGGATTAATCACACTCTATCTATTTTTCACATGCATAATCACTCTCCTTCAAACTTGGAAAGGTATTTAAATAATAAATCTCGGAAACTCTACTTTTTATGCAAGAAGCTCAAATAAAGAAGAAACTCTAAAAATCTGAAAACAATACTTGATTAATAATAATAGAAGTAAAGTTTCAAATAGACAACTACTCCTTAGCAAGCATTCCTGCATTCAATAACCATCAACACCATAAGTTCTTAATAGGAAAATCACATATTAAAGAATATAAGCTTCATAAAACATATCAAACTTGTGAGAAGGATTGATATTAAATTATTTAACAAATTTAAACACCAAATACACTTGCTTCAAATGGTATCAATAATACTTCAACACTTCTCTTATTTAAACAAAAGTTAAAATCCATTTTTCATACAGAGATAGGGAATATTTTTAAAGGAAAAGATAAACCCTCTTTAATAATAATGAACCATTGTTTTCAGAAGACTCTTTAGATATATGGTTTATCAATATCCATAAAATAAACCTCGCATTAGAGCACATGGAAAATATAATGATACCAAAGCTTTAACTTTCACGACCCAAATTGTATGAGAGAAATAAAAGGTGTTACATGAACTTATGAGGAGATTCTTTCAGATTAAAAAACTGAATAACCATAAACCAAGATATGGAGATAGTTTCTTGAAGAGAAAGAGCATGCAGAAAAATTTAATTCCAAGCATATATAGATATAGCAGACAATTGATATATCATATTGTAAAGAAATCAATACCAAATATAGAACAAACAAACCACACAATGCTAATATATTGGAGTTGTGTTGATTTGAGTTGGTTCGGCCCTGACCAACCAACTCACACCCTCTTAAACAAAACTAAATCACAAAATGAACTAAATTGTTAAAATAGAACAAAAAATTGGGAAAAAGAACCTGGCATCGACAATCTTTGTATTAAAAATTAAATCAGTCTTTTGCATCCCAAGCCATATGCTCAAGCTCCAAACCAGCAATATGAGGCTACACTAACATCTCCTCCTTCATACAGGCCATGGATAAGCCTTTTATAAAATTTACAAGGCAAATTTTTTCTCTAACAACCATTTTTCTTAATTATGGTAAATTATATATTTTTAACAAATTGGCCTCAAAGTTATTTTCATATCTTCCTAACCATGGTGAATTTTGAAAAAATGTTTAGAGGAAACATAATTTTTCATGTTCTCAACAAAAAAATCTCTTTTAGTTTTCTAATTCAACTCCATTTCCTCAAAAATCATGCGTAAAACTAACTGTTTGGATACTTTTGCAATTCTTGGTTTTACTTGATTTTTTACAAATCTGCCTCAAAGACCCCTTTAGATCTCCAAAACCATGATGAATTTTAGAATTTTTTTTGAGGATTAGTAAATTGTCTATACTCGGAGAAAAACATGTGTTCCAAAATTTTGAGATTCTTCTTCATATGCACGAAAATCGAGGCAAACTTTGGCATTTTGAAAACTATCAAATTTTCAACTAAATTATTAATTATTCTCTAAAAATTAATCTGTACGAATTATGTGCATTTTGAATGATGTGGAGGTCTTATAAGATCATTTTGGACAAAAAACATCTTCTGTTTTCCCCGAAAGTGTGGAAAGATGTCGAGGCCTCAAATTGGTTCCTCTTTAGTGCAGGAACAAGTCAATGAGAGATAAGTGCATCTCTAAATGTAAAAAATGATCCAAAGAAGTTATGAACATATTTCTTCTATCATTTTCCTCTGTGGCAAGCTCAGATGATCGAGTGCTTGCCATACACTTCCATTCTTGTGCAGGATCTTTGTAGAGTGCAAGACCTCCATTAACAACATTTAATGAACACCAATCCCAAGAAATTCATATAACGAAGTTATAAAATGGAAACCAAATGTAAATCTTCACTATTTCATGAAAATAATGTATAAGTCCATGATAAAGGTTCATAAAATGGTAGAAAAAGGGAATATGCGAGGCATCATCTGGGAAAAAAATGCATTAAGTACAAAAATTCTAGGGCCTGACATCCCCCCATACCGATCATCTTACATGTCCTCATGCAATAAAATCAACTGCTATACTGATGCTCCCTTGCAAAAAATCAAAATTGAACCAGAAATGTTCTTGCACTCATAATATTGGTCCTTGCTAGATTTGACTATTATGACAGAAAAATTCATGTTGGTCCATCTTTATTCATGTTAAGACTGATCAAAATAATATATAATGCAAGGGATCCAATGGGAATGCTAACTTATTGCAAGGATAATGTTATCATGAAATATCCAATCATGAAAATTTCCACAAAGCATCTCAAGAGAAGTCCAAATAAGCATGTCTTCACTTTCAATAGCCTCATTATTATAAATAGAAGTGAAATTATTTGAAAGAAAAAACATTAAAATGGATGGAAATAGGGAAATAGAGAGATGACAAAATTATACCTTCTGGGGATGACCATCTTACCGTTACCCAAGCATATAACTAAAGCTCCTCTTGTTCAAGAAAAGTGAATCACCTACACTAAGGGTCCCACATACATAGAAAGCAAATTATTTAAAAATATAGAACTCCAAAACATAACACCAGAAACATATTAAATACATTCTCGTAGATATATGATAATGATTTCAGGGAGAGATAAAAACAACCAAGTAAATCATAGTGTAAAATTAACTTCAATACCATAGGCATTTCCTTGTTTCCAGCATGCATTTATAACTATGGCAGGGGTTCCTTTTAACCCAATGAAATGCATGTGTCCCATATATTAGATATAGATTCAGATTCATTTAAAATAATTTAATTTGGTTTAAGAATGAAATGAAGGCTAATGTCCTGGCTTGGTAATCAATGAACAACAATGCCATTCACAGGAGCTAATAAGAATGAAGAAGATGACTCAAGATGAGATCTCTTGTCTTCCAGATTTTCAACTAAAATCCATCACCATGGCTTGGTGACTAGTAGTGGTATTGTCATTTTTTTAGAACCCATGATCATGGTAGGTGTAATATTCCTAAATGGGGAATGCAGCAATACAATACAGTTTTGTAGGAAAATAATGCAGATCATCAAAGACAAAGCAGGAGGCAAATATGGAGACCTTCCAAAAGTATTTACGACACAAAAATAGATGTATGAGATGGCCCATAATATGCATAACATGATATACAAGTATCCAATAGAATAAAGTCCTCAAAAAGAGGTGTTGCAACCATGTATTAAGACTGGAAATTGCCTTGCAAAATTATTTTATTGAGCTACAACAGCTGAAGATTACAATTTAGAGCTAGAGAAAATAATTGCATGAAAAGTCAGATCTATAACAGATCCATACACTATGTAGGCTCTTCTTCAGAATCCCCTTGGGGTTTTTAGCATTACACCATGTACAACTTGTAGATATGAGATCTAAGTCTGCAGATATGCAGAAATATTCAGATATGGAAATAGATCTGATCTAATATGAGCAAGAGAATGATCCCCTCCAATGGATCTCCAAAGTGAAGGGAAGATCTCCAACACTTGAAAACCAACTCTCCAGATGGATTGCCAAAATACCCTGCAACAACACCCATAGGAATAACACAGATCTGGAAGTAAAACTGTGTTGTAGGGTTTAGAATGTTGTTGGCCACATGCCAAGATCAGAAAATGAAGCTCAAATCATACAATACTCTCCTCCCAATGAAGTAGAACTCTCCTCCACTGAAAAGGATCACTGAAATGGCCTAGATCTGAAGAGATCTAGCCTCCACTTGCTGCAGCTTGAAAAGACAACCAAACCCTCAGCGAGATGTGAGTTGTAGTTGAAAGAAGAAGCTTGGCCTTCAGCCAGATAGTGGACAATACTATGAAAACTCTACCAAGAGCTACTCAATGGGAAGAGGTGGTATTCCCGACCAGGAACACCCAATGCTAAACAACATTATTCTTAGCTAAACAACAAGAGAATGAGATTTGTCTAAAAAAACCATATACTCAGAAAAATATCATATCTTCAACAACCTTCTCATAATGCCATCCTCTTCCTTTTATAAGTTAAGAGCTTGCAAACCATAAACCACCTCCAATAAAATCACTCCTTTCACACAAATCATCTCCATCTAAAACTGCGTTGTGCCTCATTGATGGCCACTCCTCCATGACAGCATTGTAGATTTGGTCAAGGTTGACCCAGTCAAAATGTCCAGCCCCTTTTCACACCTAAGGGTGCTTGATTTAGCAGCCAAGATTCAACCTCTTTACATTTGGCATTGATTTATGCATTATTTAGGAGTATTATGGACCTCCTTTACACTTTTATTATTTTAACAAAGAAATAAAACAAAAATGAATATTCCAATTAGCTTAGGACTAATTGGGAATATTACAGTCCTCCCCTCCCAAATGTTGCTTGTCCTCAAGCAACTGATAAGGTGAGTGTTGCAACTCTCCTCCTCCTCCATTGGTGACACCAACATGTGATAAGCTTCCTCCATAAGCTAAGTGCTCACCAATCCATCCCTCCATGAATTGTTCCTCCAAAGTTCTCATGAGATGAAAATAGTCCATCCCATAAGGAGACAATAGTTCAAATGAAACAAACATGGTTTTCCCAATGTTCTCCCTGAAACATGTAGCATAATGTACATCGATAATATCCATCCCATAGGGTACATACATACCTCCCATCCTCTCTCCATACATTCCCATAAAAAGTACAGGTACACCATCAATGTATGGGAGCAAAATCAAATATATACAAACAAAAATTTGTGCATATGGAGGTGGGTCATAGTCCCACATGTGGAACCAGCGCAGTGCATTTCCTGCCTGCATCAGATCAAGATGTGGTAAGTGGTTTCCCCACCACTTCCTTGTTTCCCATTTCATCTCACTATGGTTGAAAGTGTGAGATATACTTGGTGCCTTAGGAATGCACCCATCATGAAACAAAATCTCCCTTTGTCCTCCAAGGGAGTGGCCATGCTCATAAATTTTTATGGCCCAAAGTTGGCCATGAAGTTTGAAAGGTACAATACTCCTCCTTGGAGCCATGGCCTACATATACATGGTAAAATAATACATGCAATCATAAAATAAAACATGATTTTACATGAGTATGTCATTTACCAACAATCCTCCTTGTACAAATGAAGTGATGCATAGATATTTCTCCTCTCTCAAAAGAAGGAAGAGATTGCTGAAATAACTCTTTCATAGAGTCACGTTGCTATCCCAACTCCACATGGTTCATGCATTCTTGAAAATGCTGATGTAGTTCTCCTTCAAAGCCTTCCCAATCAAATCTTCTCATGATGATGTTGTAGATCTTCATGGAATATGTGTGGCTGAAACATAACTCTTCATAGGCTCTTTGTAGCAACTTCTCCTTGAGCTTGGAGGCTCTAGAAAAGAAGATCCTACCATGATGATAGATGACTCCTTCTTGGACTGAATATCCCTCTTCATGCAGCTGGTCATCAAGTATCATGAAAGTGTGAATATCCTTGGAATAATCCACCAACAGTTGGGATTTCCAATATGGATCTGAACTCCCCAACACTGACAATGTTGATGATGTATAAACTGAAATTTCTATCATGTGGCTGCTCTCCTCCTTGAAATTTCCCATGCCAAAGGTACATTTTGGAAGGTTATTCCTTCCCCCTTCTCCTCCCACAAACCATAATCTAAAATGAGAGTGGGTGATGATAATATTGGGAGAAGATATCCCTCCTCCTTGAGCCTACCCAAGACTCCCTGCATTGTATCATTGTCTTCCAATGCTCCCATTCCTTCTGGATCTAAGCTTGGAGAATCATATTGTGAGACAAGAAGATCCCAATCAGTGGTGAATTTTCCCAATGTAATCAACCATTGAACACCCAAAATCACATTGGTGCCAGGTATGTCAACCACAAAGAAGTGATCAATCAATGTATATGTGCCCATGGTGACTGAAAGTGATGGGACATAATGCATGCATTACATTGTTCTATCTCCTAGGACCAAAACATAGAATCCCTCAAAAGTATCAGTGGGTCTTTCCCTCCTTTGCACTAGCTGGGCATCAATGAAATTATGGGTGGCCCCACTATCAATCAAAACAGGGACCCTCTGATTCAAGATGGAACCTTGAACTCTTAAGGTCAAGTACTTAGGTACTCCTCTCAAAGATGTAAGAGCCCCTCCAATAGGATCAAATGCTCCATTTCCATCTCCTGATGGTGTTGGCTCTCCTCCTACAGTGTCATCGTTGTGACCTCTTCTTGGTTCATCTTCTTCTTCCTCCTCGTTATTTGAGAAGACCTCTATGTAATGTGCTTTTCCAGCAACACATCTATGTCTAGGTGCCCATGATTATTGGACAGTGAAGCAAAGCTTCCTTCTTCTTAGATCTCTCCGGACTTCATCATCAAGAGGCTTCTTGTATGAGCTCTCTTTTGAAGGAGCAACTTTTTCTTCCTTTCCCTTTGAAGGAAAAGAGGGCTTATGCTGAAAAGTTGCCTTTTCTTTTGGCAAGGCATCTTGAAGGTCTCTAGCCCTTTCAATAGCATAATGTATGGTAGTGGGCTTGGTATATTTAACCAACCCATCAATAGGTTCATCTAAACCATCAATGAACATGTACACCCTGCTTGCTGTAGAAAAATCAGGAACCATAACATAAAGTCTTAAAAATTCAGAGATGTAAGTTTCTGTATTACCTGATTGTTTCAAGTTTTCAAGGCTCATGAATGGTTCCTTTAGACCTCTTCTATAAAATCTTTCCACTAGCCTTCTAGTGAACTCTGAATAAGCAGTCACATTGGCATGACCCAATGTAGACAAGCCATGGAACCACCAGTCATGTGCTTCACCTTCAAGGTGCAATGCTGCAATCTTGATAGCCCCCATCTCTGGAACCTTGTTCAACTGAAAGTAGATGTCAAGTTTTTCTACCCAATATTTGGCAGAACACGTGGATGACCCATCAAAATTGGGTAAAAATAATATCCCAACAGTGTGGTGTCGATCATGATTTTGAATGAATCTACCGCCTCTATTATGATGCCTTGGTCTTCTATTGTCCTTGATGTGAAAAAACTCCTGAAAATTCAAGTTATCTTTGAATCTCTCATTTTGAGACTCATATTCTTCAAAATAGTCTTCAAGGGATTCATGCTCTTGAAACCCTTCATTGCCCACAACCAAAAAGGTAGGCATGGTAGAGCATTGTGAAACTTGTGGCTGATGCACTAGTTGATCATTCCAGTGATGAGATATGCTAGAGCCTTCTCCAAGATGGAATCCTTTAGGGGATTATTTGATTCTGTCCATTCTCATGTCTTTGATCTCTCTAGCAAGATCTTGCATGGCTCTAAGAAGGATATTAGGAAAATCCTTACTTTCATCTTCACTTCTAGATAAAGGAGCTTTACCCTTGTATTCATTATTATTTGTGTAATAAAATTTATTTTGTCTTCTCTTTAGATACTCTTCTCTCTATCAGTAAGAGGTTCTTCTTCTTCAGAAGACATATTGGCTTCTTAGAAAGCACAGGCTATGCCAAGATGATTCTCTAATACCACTATAATATTCCCAAATGGGGAATGTAGCAATACAATACAGTTTTGCAGGAAAATAACGCAGATCATCAAAGACAAAGCAGGAGGCCAATATGGAGACCTTTCAAAAGTATTAACAGAATCAAAATAGATTAAAAGATGGCCCATAAGATGAATAACATGAAATACAAGTCTCCAATAGAATAAAATCCTCAAAAAGAGGTGTTGCAACCATGTATTAAGACTGGAAATTGCCTTACAACGTTATTTTATTGAGTTGCAACAGATGAAGATTACACTTTAGATATATAGAAAATAAGTGCACAAAAAGTTAGATCTATAACAGATCCATACACTATATAGGCTCTTCTTCATAATCCCTTTGGGGATTTTAGCATTACACCATGTACAACATGTAGATATGAGATCTAAGTCTGTAGATCTCCAGAAATATTCAGATCTGGAAATATATCTAATATAATATGAGCAAGATAATGATCCTCTCCAATGGATCTCCAAAGTGAAGGGAAAATCTCCAACACTTGAAAACCAAGTCTCCAGATGGTGTGCCAAAATACCCTGCAACAACACCTACAGGAATAACGCAGATCTAGAATTAAAATTACGCTGTAGGGTTTAGAATGTGGTTGGCCATGTGCCTAGATCAGAAAATTAAGCTCAAATCGTCCAATACTCTCCTCCCAATGAATTAGAAGTCTCCTCCACTGAAAAGGACCACTGAAATGGCCTATATCTGAATATATCTAGCCTCCACTTGTTGTAGCTTGCAAAAACAACCAAACCCTCAATAGGATCTACGTTGTAGTTGAAATAAGAAGCTTGGCCTTCAGCCAGATAGTGGACAATACAATTCAAACTCTCCCAAGAGCTACTCAATGGGAAGAGGTGGGATTCCCGACCAGGAACACCCAATTCTAAACAACATTATTCTCAGTTAAACAACAAGAGAATGAGATATGTCTAAACAGACCATATACTCATAAAAGTATCATATCTTCAACAACCTTCTCATGCTTCCATCCTCTTCCTTTTATAAGTTAAGAGCTTTCAAACCCTAAACCACCTCCAATGAAATCACTCCTTTCACACAAAGCATCTCCATCTAAAACTGTGTTGTGCCTCATTGATGGCCACTCCTCCATGACAGCACTGTAGATTTGGTCATGTTTGACCCAGTCAAAATTTCCAGCCCCTTTTCACACCTAAGGGTGCTTGATTTAGCAGCCAAGATTCAACCTTTTTACATTTGGCATTGATTTGTTCATTGTTTAGGAGTATTATGGACCTCCTTTACACTTTTATTCTTTTAACAAAGAAATAAAACAAAAATGAATATACCAATTAGCTTAGGACTAATTGGGAATATTATAGTAGGTTTTCTCATAATGAGACCTCCTTTCCCTCAATTAATAATTTTATGTTACAATAAACTCTAATTATGATTAACCTTAAATAGTTTACTTAATAGGTGGGGAGGAAAATATGCTCCTCAAGAGCACGAGATGTCGTGAAAAGATTTTAATACCTAATATTTACTGGTTGGTCCTTCTATCCTAAAGAGTCATTTAAAATAAGGCATCTCAGACAATGACCAAAATATTCCTCGAGTTAATCATGCTATGGTCCTCATGAGATCTCATTAGGGTTTTATAGGAGTGGTCCACCATAGGAGGATTTTTATCAATACCTTTGAAGAGAAACTTGAAAAGGTTTCTTGGATGATAGTATGTTAGAATGAATAGGCCATAAGTAGGTTTTTAATATTATGAATATAAAGTATTAAACATAAAAATAATAATCCCCCTAACTGACCCAGTGAATAATCTTAGCCTATTATCAAAGTCACTTTATAAAATACGAGGCATTAAGAGTGAATTAATTTCCACAAGTCTTACCACAAGAGTGCATAATGGCAGAAATTTCAATAGTTGTGCCTTAGGAATTTCAGTTTCAAAAGTGTTTCTATACAATTTTATTTCAGATGGATTTTGTATTCATTTCTCGTATGCTACCCTACCCTAATATTAAGTAAGGAAGATCTCCTTCAATTGTAGGAGTACTTCCAATATAGCCATGCACATAACAAAATGTAAATATACTCACACTTAGTTTTAAAGAATAAATTTCAACACATACCAGAGTATGAGAAACCAATTGATTTAATTGATAAGGTATCAAGAGTTGTTGATTAATGAGGGAATAAGGTGTGCTGAAGGTTATTTGAAACCATGATTCAATGGGATCCACATATTTATAATTTTATGACTCAAACAATTTTTTGACAAATCGACAATCACTCTCTTGGACGCATAAGGAATCTGGTGAAAGACAAAATAAAAATCCCTCAAGTTTGGGCTCAAATATTTTCTTTTCAAAGTGACAATTGTGGTTAAATGAAATTATAGGGTTTTGATCTTCAACAACAATTTTAGAAGAGGTTCCAATTATTGATTTCTCCTCTAATGGTATTTGAATTATATCTTCTTGGGGTGAATGTTTTGTAGTGATATGAGATGTTTCCAAAGTCACCCCTTTCCCAAACCTCAATGATATATCATTACACTCAGTAGGGGAGTCAATGGGAACAATAGGTGTTTCAAATTGTTATGAAACCTACTGGTTTAGATTAGGGTTTGGGTTAAGGCTTGGAATAGGATTTGGGTTATTGTTTGGACTAGGGTTAGGTTTAGGGTTTGGATTAGGGTATGGACTAGGGTTAGGTATAGGGTTTGAATTATGGCTAGGGTATGAATTAGGATAAGGGATAGTGTATGGATTAGGGTAAGGTTGCACATGTAGCTGAGACCATGGAGGAGGATGACTTGTTAGTGAATTGAGTGGAAATTGTGGTTATTGTTAATGCTCATGTAATTTAATTTACATGGGATACTGCCCTATAGAGAAGGCTCAAAACCATTCTTGAGGACATGGGGATATCTGGCTGAAGGATGAGGTCCAAGGAGAGGGCCACTGCGTCCATGAAGTAAGGTATTCAATTGGAGGAGGACTAAATTTTTTCCATGGAATTGCAGGATTATAAATTTTTTGAGGAACCTGCTTAGGATAATAAACATTATTACAAGTTTTAAATGATGGCAAGGTTTAAATTATACTTGGAAATTGATTTTATTCCTTACTTGATTTCCAGATTACCTGGTAGTGATGGGAAATGTTCTGTTGCATGAGCCTCTTCAGAAATTCTACAACTTTCAGGCTACTAAGTGGACACTTTCCAAGAAAGTGTTTCTTCATACGTTTAGCACAATAGATAAACAATGGTTCTTCATCCCTTTTCCTGTTCTTCCTACAAATCATCCAATGTTGAAATCAAATATTTAATAGTGATATTTTTGTTTTCTAGAAAAATATTAAATTCTGCACTTGTGAGTTCTTCATTGGATGATTTGTATATCTCTGCAACAACATTAAAACTCCTCATTGAATGATTCCTTAAAATACCATTTTATATTCTTAACAAGTCAATTGGTATATATATATATATATATATAAAATAGGGGGTTCTTACAACACCCAAGAAAATAAAAACCTTAAAAATATAGGCAAGATATGCAAGAAAGGAACAAAATCAAAAACTTGCAAGAGAAAGTAGGTAAAGATCAAACCAACTGCAACAGGTCACCAAGGTCAATCCCCTAAGTGCCTCCCTGGAAATGGTGTCAAAATGTTGGGTTTAGAATATGGTATATTAATGGACCAAATTTTAATATCAATTCGGGGTTCGTGGACTTCGAGACGCAACAGTGGAAATTCTAGAGAAGGACTTTAGCAACCTGCGAAACAAAAACCTAGTTTGTGTAGAAAATACTCACACCTTTGGATTCTTGCACTAGTCAATTCTTGCACTCAAAATAAGTCTTTAGAAATGAAACCATAAATACCAATCTTTCAATATATCAATAATTGTGAGCAAGCCCTAGTTATTGGAAATTGAGAAAGTAAACCCTAACTAATAACAATCAAGTAACAAAACCTAACTATGAATCAATATGGAAACATGAGCATCAACCAAGAAAATGTGAAGATTGTCTTAAGAAATCCAAGATCTACTAATGCCAAAATTGAATTTCAACTCAAAATAAAACTTCTATGTTCAATCTCCACCCTACTCTATGCATGCAGTCAAAAAGGAAAAGTGTAGCTTCAATTAATCTCTAGTGCATTAATCAAATATATATAACCAACTATTACAAGTATCTACTATACATATGCATGAAGTAATCACACTCTATCTATTGTGCATAAGAAAAATCACACTCCTTCAAACTTGGAAAGGCATTTAAATAATAAATCTGGAAAACTCTACTTTTAATGCAAGAAGCCCATAAGAAAGAAGAAACTCTACAAACCTGAAAACAATAATTGATTAATAATAATAGAATTAAAGTATCAAATAGAAAAATACTCCTTAAAAAGTGTTCCTGAATTCAACAACCATCAAAACCATAAGTGCTTAATAATAAAATCACATATTCAAGCATACAAGCTTCATAAATAATATCAAACTTGTGAAAAGGATTGATATTAAATTAGTTAACAATCTTCAACACCAAATACACTTGCTTCGAATGGTATCAATAATAATTTAACGCTTCTTTTATGTAAAGAAAGGTTCAAATACCTTTTTCATACAGAGACAGGGGATATTTTTTAAGGAAAATATAAACCCTCTTTAAATATAATGAACCATTGTTTCCACAAGACTCTTTAGATCTATGGTTTATCAATATCTAGAAAAGAAATATTGTATTAGAGCCCATGGAAAATATAACGACACCAAATCTTTAACTTTCATTACCCAAATTGTATGAGAGAAATGAAAGTTGTTAAATGCATTTATGATGATATTATTTTAGATTTAAACACTGAATAACCATAAATCAATATATGGAGATATTTTCTTGATGAGAAAAAGCATGTAGAAAATTTTAAGACCAAGCATATATAGATAAAGTACACAATTGACATATCATACTGTAAAGAAATAAATACCAAATCTAGAATAAAAAAACCACACCATTCTAATATAATAGAGGTGTTTTGAGCTGATTTGGTTGGGCCCTGAACAACCAAATCACACCCTCTTAAACAAAACTAAATCATAGAATGAACTAGATCATTAAAATAGAAAAAAAAATTGGAAAAAGAACTTGACATCAACAATCTTTGTATTAAAAAAAATTCAGTATTTTACATCCCAAGCCATATGCTCAAGCTCCAAACCAAAAATTTGAGCTACACTAACAAATCCTCCTTCACATAGGCCATGGATAAGCCTTTTATAAAATTTACAAGAAAAATTTGGGATCTAACAACCATTTTTCTGAATTCTGGAAAATTATATATTTGTAACAAATTGGCCTCAAATATCTTTGAATATCTTCCTAAACATGGCGAATTTTGAAAAAAATGTTTAGAAGAAACCTAGTTTTTCATATTCTCAACAAAAACTTCTCTTATAATTTTCTAATTCAACTCCATTTCCTTAGAAATCATGCGTAAAGTTGACTGTTTGGATACTTTTGCAATTCTTGGTTTTACCTGATTTTCTACAAATCTGCCTCAAATACCCCTTCAGATATCATAAAACGCAATGAATATTAGAAATTTGTTTGAGGATTAATCAATTTTCTATACTGGGAGAAAAAACAGTGCTTCAAAATTCCGATATTCTTCTTCATATGCACGAAAAATTGAGGCGAACTTTGGCATTTTGAAAACTGTCAAATTTTAGGTTGAATTATTAATTATTCTCTAAAAATTTATTTGTATGACATTGGTGCATTTTAAATGTTTTGGATGTGTTAAAACATCATTTTAGATAAAAACCATATTTGTTTTTCCCGAAACTGTGTCGAGATGTTGAAGCCCCAAATTGGTTTCTCTTTAGTGTACGAATGCTGTTATTTAGTGCAGGAACATGTTATGAGAGATAAGTGCACCTATGAATGCCAAAAAGGATCCAAAGTAGTTATGAACAAATTTCATCTATAATTTTCCTCCGTTGGAAGCTCAGATAATTGATCGGTCCCCATACACTTCCATTCTGGTGCAAGATCTCTATAGAGTGTAGGACCTGCATTAACAACATTTAATGAACATCAATCCCAAGAATTACATATAAAGAAGATATAAAATGAAAACCAGATGTAAATATTTACTATTTCATGAAAAATTTGTAAAATTCCAAGATAAAGGTTCATAAGCTGGTAAAACAAAGGAATAAGCGAGGCATCATATGGGAAAAAAGATCCATTAAGTACAACAATTGTGGGGCCTTACAGTGTTTCAAAACCTATTGAATTTTTTAGCTATGTTTAGTTCACTTATATCCCTTTAAATATATGAAACAATAAATATGAGACATGTTCTTCATGTCGATTTCAAAAGAGAAATTTTGAATTTCTAAATTTTGATTTTGGCTCCAAAAAATATGATGTCAGCCCTCCCAAATATCAAGTCAACATGCTCCTATAGACACACCTATTCGGGTTCATCCAATCACTATGTATGGTCGTTCGACCACATCACTTGTGATTAAATTCAGATCAATTATGTTCAAGATAAGGAGAAGAGAGACAAGGGAAGATAATGGTGAAAGAGAAATTCAAGTTACTGGGTAGAACAAATTCTGGAAAACAAATTCCGAGAAGGACGAAATTCCCTTAGGCAACAACATATCGATTTCTGAGGTAGAATGCTGAAATTTTGGAAGGTCAAAATTTCAAGAAGCTAATATTTCAGGAGGTTAAACATTTATGGCTATATTTGTGGTAGTTTTGAAATTTGTTTTGACTGAAGGTTCATATTGTATCTCTTGTTGAATTTAATGATTTCTCAAAGAAAAGGGTTTCCTTCCTCCCATATGGGTTTTCCCAGGGTAAATACTTGTGTCTCTTGATTGGTAGTATATTTATGATCCTACTGTCATAAATGTTACAATTTATGTCTTCTGTGTAATTGATTAATTATGAATAACTATAGGAAAAGGATTAAATCATTAGAAGTAATTATGAATTTAGAAGACCAACTATGAAAAATCAACATGGGATCAGAGCAAGGTTGAAGATCAACCTTGAAGTAGTAAGGTCAATCAACAATCATCACAAGAGGCATAATGAGCTAAGGATTACACAAAACATTAGGAGGATCTACAACTTGAAAATGATTGAATATTATGGTATATTTGTGTTAGAAAGATGTTGAGTTTTCCCTAGCAAAGGGGGATGAACTATTTGTGTATTTTGTTCCTAAATGGGGTTATGTCCAAGTTGAGTTGAGGAGAAATAATTATATTTTATGGTCTTTATTAAATATGTGAATAAAGAGAGAGGTTGAGCCCTAGAAAGAGGATGAATTATCCTTAGACGTGTTTTTTTGGATTATCGAAGTTACTCAGGAAAATGCGTAGGGTTTATGTGGTCTAACCGAGCCCTAGAAGAGGCTTAATTTGCCTCATAATTGGGATGCAGTGGACATATTTAGGTAGAGAGTTAACGTTATCTAGAGAATGTCTGGGATTTTATGGTGGGGTATATTTGTTTTTGATGTTGAATATTGAAGTATATCATATAAGGAGTGAGTGATAGTGATGGTATACAATCAACTTGATGAGTTAAGTGAATGTGTGAAGTAGAGATGATCTTAGGGTAGAATATGTTTGATATAAGGATTGTGAAAATGCGTCTCTACCAGTGAATTAAAACATTTTTTTATTTAGAATATAATATTTCCTTAGAATTAATAAATTCATCACAACTCTAAATATGGTTCAAAGTATAATAAGTCTAAAGAGGATGATGCAATTGTGTTCCATACACTTGTGTTGAGAATTTTTGACACCTTAAAATGATTTGGATTAAATATTTGTATAGATCTATGCATTATACTACAGGATTTGTGGGTATTTCTTCTAAATTTACAGTACTCTAAAGATGTTAATGTCATATCTACGGATTATATTGTATGAGTAAGTAATATCTCTTATGCAGAGGATGCTTTGTAGTGTACTGGTTTATATTGATTGAGGCATGTTTAATGCCATCATTTGATTCTAGCTATTGCTAGAACAATTTTGTATATGACAAATTTTCTCCTTAAAATATTTGAGATATGATCAAATAGGACCTCAGAAATAGAGGGAGTTAAACTAGGACTATCTGAAGTGGAAAAACACTTTTAGATGGGCAACATGGAAAGTAAGGCAGTAATATGACGCAAAGAAGACCTAGAAGAGAAATTGAAAGTTACTGTTGACAGTGTGGTAAATCCGCCAACAAAGTGGGTATCCCTAGTGTGAAGTCCCAACAAGAACTTACACCGTTTGGAGTAGGAGCCCCATCCAGATAATAGGCCCAACCACCATTATTCTTAGGTATTTTCCTTGACTGCAATTATCAACATAATATATTATACAAACAATATTTGAAACAAGCAAGTAATTTGACATTGTGAGGCATACAATTTGTATATAAGGTACTTTCATGATAGGGAAAAGAAAGAGTGAGCCTCTATAAGAAAATTAATAGTACTATCCTAAAAGAGACACAAAAGGACATGGAAATAATTTTTGATTAACCTGAAAAGTATTTCAAAAGATAATAAAGATCATAAAATAAAATAACAACAAACATTCAACAAGATGCATACCAAAGCCAAAAAAATAGTTCATTTTCATTAGTATATGTTAACATAAACATACACCACAAACAATGAAATAATAGTCTCGCAATCATTCACGACATATGCATGAAATTGTGCCATCTCCAAGAGCTTCATATATTAAGTGAAAGTCCCAATATACACAATTACAATGATGATACACTAGCCCCAATATTGGAACATTAACTCACCACTGTCTCCTCCAAAGGATGATCTTCTCTCTTATTACAAGCTAGAGAATCCAAGGTGAGGCATTTTCTTGATCTCTAAGGGTGTATATATAACAAATGAGGTGACTCTCCATTTCCATTGCAACCCTTGACCTTCCCTCATGACTCTTGAGATCTCATTTGAATTTTCGAATTCCTATGTGACCTTTGAGCTTCAGTATGACTTTAGAAATTTTTAGTGACTTTCTACATTCCATGTGGGATCCTTGGGATTCCATACATTTTACATTTTCTCAATTTTTGAAAAATACAATATTATATTACAAAAATTATGGAAAAATACATTGACACATATGACTTTTGTGGTGACACTTGGAGAAGCCATGAATTGGATATGGTGTCATAAAAATTCATTTGATCAATGCCAAGTTCTTCTCTTTTCTACTATGACTTTGAATTATTCATGATGGATCTTTTATTGTACTTCATCTTCACCCTCCAAAGGTTCTATATGAGTGTTGGAACCTTCCAAGTCAACATGAGCTACCATCTCTTTGTCTTGGTCCAAGAATCCTTTACTCTTGCATGATAGCATCTTCATATCTCATCTCGACAAGTGTCGTCCTTGTGATCTACCCTTGCTAACCCTTTGACATCATGTTATAATTGGTACAATGGTATCACCTGTAAATTAATTTACTCATGAAAAGAAAATATCAGCCCCATAATCACCTATTCTATTCGTGATTTTCTCATACAGTATACTGATTGTGATGGGACAATGGGAAAATATTTTGAGAGAGAGAGAGAGACTAGAAATTACATAGTTTAGATTATTAATGACCAAGTGATGACCATGTTTTCCACTGGAACTATGCAATGAAGCTCTTCTTGGTTCTAAAAAATGGGAAAGGCCAAGAGACAAGAGTGATGATCTTGCTGACCGAGGATGTGCAATATGAACCGCTCAAGGAAGATGAGGTAGGGATTGCACATTTTAGCTTCATAGTGACTGAGGAATGACCCCAATGTCCACTGGAAATGTAAGGAAAGTTAGGATAAGGTATTATGCCGTAGGTAAGTTTAGTTAGCAAGAGTGAAAGGACTAGGCACTGTAACTATGCAATGTGTAGTGACTAAAGAGCAGACTCCAAGGATTGTGTAGTTGAGCTCATTAGTGACTTAAATATGGACCTACTGTGGATTATAAATACATAATACACAATAAGAGGCTCACTTGGTGAAGGAATTTCATAGTTGGTTGATGCAAGCAACAAAAATTTAGGTCATTATACCTAGAGGATTCTCACTTCATCATTAAGAGTAGAGAGTCTTTGTATTATGAATTTTGTCATTGAAAGGGTCTCCAGATGAATCACTACCCATTGGAACTACTCCACGTGCAATGGAGGAAAGCAAGAATCTTGAGAGACTGTGTTTCAGGATTGTGCAATGTGATTGTGAAGGATGTTATCCTAAAGATCGTGCAGTGCACATTTTTAGGAGGTAAGAGTGTCATTACTACTAGCTAAGAATTCATAATGCACTCACCTTTAGCTGGGAGTTTAGGTGTGAAATATGTGAGGACGAGGGGATCTCCAAAATTGGCTAAGTGTGGGATCAATGGAACATGGGAGAATAAAATATGAAAACAAGATCTAAAACAATGATATCACATATGTAAACCATCTAATACAAGCCAAGATAAATAACAATACTCAAAATCAACATGCATACCTTGAAACGATAGTAAAGTGACACTTTTTTCTAAGTGTGATAGTTGAAATGTAGGTTTGCGACACTTAGAACACAAATTGAAATACAAGTGTCAACTACAACTAGAAAACATGCTAAGAAATGTGAAAGTGTCTAGTACATGTCCTTACAATAGATAGGATCAAATAATGCAAAGGGTATGCGGAAACTGCCTCTAGGAGGTGCTCTTAAGATTTGTGAAAACAAGTGAAAGTGACACATGGCAACATAAATAAAAAACAAGTGACACATGTGAGAATGAAAGTAGGGAAAAGAGACAATTGTGAGACTAAGAATAAGAGAAAATGAAACTTGCAAAAGCTAAAGAAAGAGAAAGTGACACGTGAAATAAAAATAAAAAAAGCGACACTTGCAAAAAATGAAAGCAATAAAAAGCAACAGTCATGAAGAAAGCGGCAATTACGAAAAGAAAAGCGCGAAAAATGAAAATTGAGAGAACTCACCCAAATGATAGTTTAGTTGCAATTGAGAGTGAGAGAATTCTCCTTATGCTCCAAAGTGAAAAAATATTGAAAGAAAAACATGACTGTGAAAATAGCTTTGAGTCACACTCTTTATACAAGGATATTAGACAATATTGAGGTAGCTTCCACTAAGAGGTGTGACAACATTGAAGTGAAAAATTCACTCTCACTATCAACTCGAATTGTGATCTAACTATGCATAAGGACTATGAAGTCACTATCCCCAACAACTACGCATTTATTTTTCTTAGGGACTACGCAATGTCTAGGAGCTGCATAATATCTGCCACTAAGTACTATGTAATTACTATCACTAAGGACTGTGAATTATTTTCCAAGACTACACAATTCTTGTCTTCAAGGTTAGACACTGACTGTAATGCTTGTTGTCAGTGTCTGACCTTGAAGACAATGAATGAAAGCATAATAGTCAATGTCTTCAAAGTTATAAGAATCATGGTTATGCTTACAAATTTCCATTTGAATGAATTCTATTTTCCATCCAGACATCATATACCTTAAAGATATCAAACCCAAGCAAAGAAGAGAGTCCAAAAGATAACCAAGTGTTGATGTGTGTTACAAATCCCTTTCAAAGCTTTGCAACATTGTCTCTTGAGCCAAACAAGAGTATTTTTCATGCATGTTCTTATTAAAAAGAAAAACACAAAATAAAAGACATTAAAATAAAAAAAGAAAAGAAGAAAAATAGAGCATATGTAAGGTTGAAATGAAAAGCAACATGCGGGATAGAAAACAAGAAAATAAATCATATGCAAGGAATAGATGAGGAACTGAATGGAAGGTTAATGCAATGCAAAGGAAAAGCTAAAATGTAGCTAGGTCTACTCCTAATCTAATTGGCTAGAGGGATAGGGCTAATTAAAATGAAATTTCCAAAGTAACCATTCAAAATGCTCCTAGCCAGTAAATTGAAAGATATGAACAATTAAAAACAATACAAAAAAATGTACAAAATGAAGATGATTACCTGAATTAATTGTACATACGAATAAAGGTCAAGGCTATAACATGAAGGTGTTATTTAGAAGCTTTCTCTACGTAACCTACATGCTTGCCATAATATCAAGAATTATGAACATAAATACCTTGAAAACATCTCTCAAACATACATCCATATGTGTTAAGTTCAAGATATAATTGGAACTAGTTATTAGCAGTTGAGCTCATTAGATATGATTCCTCTAACTAGTCAAAAACTGGATTGTGAAAACAATCAACTCCAAAATATTGGAATTCATGAAAATATAAGTCTTCGATCATAAAATCCATATTATGAGAATGATTAGGCAAGGATAATGATAAAACATTCTTGCTTAGACATGTTAACAAGACTGTGGGGATCTGACATAACGATCAACAAATGCTGAAGTGCTTCGACTTATTAACAGATATATGAGAAATAAAGATATAAAGAAAATATAAACCAAAAAATATCATCAAATAATTTGATGGGAAAAAAAATTAGGGAAATGACCAATGTTAAGGTTGGTGTATTGATCAAATATGATGGCTAACACATGAGGTGTTCCATTATTCAAAAATAAGGATGTATTTGAGAGATTTTAAAAGTGCTTAGAATTAGTGAATATTCTTCCTAATGTGATGATGCTAAAAAATTATCAATTCCTCTTTTCCAATGCAGGAGATCATTACTTTGTATCTAATTATAAACTAGAACAACAACATGAAGTTTTAAAAAATTAACATTGATTGGTTGTAAAAAAAACCCAAAACTAGCTAAGATACAAATAAGAGTAAAACCAGGTCGACCAAAGATAAATATTAGTGTGAAAATTCTTAGCATTTGTACTACAATTTTTCATTTAAGCTACCAGTGAAAAATATCCATAATAACAATAAATAATGACTACTATTTCTCTTTATATCTGCAAAACAAACATTATAAATCATGCAAAAAATATGAAATGAAAATAGAACACCAAATCATAGTCTATAACATGAAATAGGACTAATAGATAGAAAAATGATTTTATTATTCAAAACACAACAAATTACACCTATTGAGGAGAATATACAGACTCATATCTACAAAAGCCCCCTCAGTGTGATAGGTCCTTTTCCAATCTACACTTCAACTTTATCTCTGTAATATCCCAAAATAGGGATTGCACAACAAGCCTGCTAAAATAACACACTTCTGGGAGATTTATTCACATAAATGAGTTTGCAGCCCTTGGATCCCTTAGATCAGCAGATCTGGAGTTTAGATCCAAAAGGGGAGAAAAATAAAATCAAACTAGGTGTGGTAAACAGATCTCCCACCACCTAGTCTAGCTAAAAAACACCTTACAAGAGGGGCTACAACTATGCACGACAAACTACTTCAAAAATAACGCAGTCTTGGAGAGCATGAGCAGAAGGCCATCAAATAAGATCGAATTTTGAATATACAACATTGAATCAGATTTACAATGATTCTCTTACATTATACAGTAGAATTCTCTTACATTATACAGTAGAATACAGAAGACAAGAGAGAAAGAAATCTTCAGAAAAGAGAGTTGCAACACATGTATAAACTGAAAAATGGCTTAACAGTGTTATTTTATGGAGTTAAAACAGCTGAATGTTACACTTCAATCTAGAACAGATATGTTAATGAAAGATCAGATCCATTTTAGATCTATACTCTAGAAAGAATCTATTACAAGATCCCCCTGGGGTTTTGACCAAATCATGCATTACAAAGAGTAGATCTGAGTTTTAAGTAGCATATCTACAATATTATTCAGAAATTTCTGAAGATGACTTTACATTAAAACATATCAGATCTAAAAAGAACATGGATCCACAAGCTAATCCATGGATCACCAAAGTGAGAGGCAAAACCCATCATCAGAGATCTCTCATAAAAAATGGGATCAAAACACCCTGCAAAACCTCCACTGAAAATAACGTAGTCCCTTAAAGGAAACTGCGTTGTAGCTTGAATAACAGAGTTGGCCTGATGCAAAGATACAAATTTGAAGTTCAACCAACTGATGCACTCTTCCAGGAGGTTAAAAGACACACTCACTGAGAAGAGGCACCAATACAAGCTAGATGCAAAGATACAAATTTGAAGTTCAACCAACTGATGCACTCTTCCAGGAGGTTAAAAGACACACTCACTGAGAAGAGGCACCAATACAAGCTAGATCTGAGCAGATCTAGAGTTCCACTTGTTGTAGCCTACAAAAGCAACCAAACATTCACTGGATCTGCGTTGCAGTTGGAAGTATAGCTTGGCCAATTGCCTAATAGTGGATGAAATTAGCAAGACTCCTCCAAGAATCCTCAATGGAAGAGGTGAAATCCCTGCATAGGAACTCCAAGTGCTAAGCAACACTATTCTCCACTGAACATCAGAGAATGGTATTTGTCTAAACAGACAAGATACTCAGAAATATAGAAAATCAACAATATTATCTTGCTGCCTTCCCCTTCCTTTTATAATATGAAATCCTTTGCAAACCCTAAACCACCTTGATGAGTTAGCTCCTTTCACATGAGGGGCCTCCTTCTAGAACTGCGTTGTCCCTTCATGAGGTGCATTGTATCTAGACAACGTTGTAGATTTTGTAAAGGTTGACCCAGTCTCATAGCTCAAACCCATTTCACACCTGAAAGTGATTTGTTTACATGGACCGGATTTATCCATGTTCATATGGGCATTGATTTATTCATTCATTTGGGAGTTTTGCATGTCCTCGTTTATTCATTTATTCATGCAACAGAAAATGAGACAAAATTGCATATTCCTCTTAGCTTAGGGTAAGTAGGAATATTATAGTTCTCCCCTCCAAAATTTTTCTTGTCCTCAAGAAACTGATAGGGTGAGAGCTATAGTACTTCCCCTCCTCCATTGATGACACCATAAATGATCAAGTCCTCATCATAAGCCAAGTGCTCATCAAACCAATACATCATGATTTTTTCCTCCAAGTTCAACATAGGATGTGCATAGTCCATCCCACCAGGAGTGAAAAATTCAACAGAAATAAACATGGCTAGAGCAATTCTCCATCTAAAACATGTGGTATGAGGTACAAGGAGAAGTTCCAATCCATGTGGTACATACAAACTGCCCATCCTCCCTCCATACAATCCCATAAATAGTACAACTATATCATCCAAGTATGCAAGCAAGAATACATATATGAAAATAGAAATATAAGCTTGAGGAGGTGGGTCAAAATCCCATATGTGATGCCTGCGTAGTGCATCTCCTGCCTGCATTAGATCAAGGTGTGGTAAGTGGCATTCCCACCACACATTTGTTGCATGAGTCACCTTAACATGGCTGAAGATGTTAGATAAGTTTGGTGCCTTTGGAAAGCACCCTTCATGAGAAGGAATATCCCTTTGCACAACAAGGGAGTAGCCAAGTTCAACATTTATATTGGCCCACCAAAAGCCTTACCCACCACATATTTGCTACATGAGTCACCCTAACATGGCTGAAGATGTTAGATAATCTTGGTGCCTTTGGAAAGCACCCATCATGAGAAGGAATCTCCCTTTGCACAACAAGGGAGTGGCCAAGTTCAACATTTCTATTGGCCCACCAAAAGCCATGAGATCCTCATGATCTCTCACTCCCTTTAGGAGTAATATCCTGCAAAAGCATGGTAAATAATATGAAAAATCAGAAGATAAAGCTCGCTCTACATGATCAGACCTTTCACCATCAAATTTCCTCATACACATGGAGTTGTGCATGGGCATTCCCCTTCTCTCAAAAGAAGGAAGGAATAGCTGAAATGACTCTTGCATAGAGTCCATTGGCTGTCCCAACTCCGCATAGCTCATGCACTCTTGAAAGTGTTGATTTAGTTCCTCTATCAAGCCTTCCCAATCAAAACTCCTCATGATCAGGGTATAGATCTTCATTGAATGCATATAGCTGAGAAAGAATTCTTTATGTGCCCCTTGTAGTATCTTCTGCTTGAGCTTGGAGGCTCTAGCTAAGAATACCTTACCATGATGATAGATGACTCCCCCTTGGACTAAGTAGCCCTCTTCTTGCTGCATGTCATCTAGTATCATACCTGTGTGGAGATATTTGGAATACTCTACAAGCAGCTGAGATTTCCAATACAGATCCACATTGTTCAACAATGACAGCGCTGATGATACATCCATGGAAGTGTCTGTCATGTTGTTGATCTCTTCTTTGAAATATCTCATGCCAAATTTGTGTGTTGGAAGGCTGATCCTCCCATTCTTCTCCTCCCACAGCGCAGATCTAGAAAAGAGAGAGGGTGATAGTGATGTAGGGAGAAGATCCCCCTCATTCTTGAGTTGTCCCAAGCCCTCCAAATTGTAGCTTGGTCTCCCATTGCTCCAATCCCTCCTGGATCTAGATTTGGAGTAGCACTTTGTGAGGCCTCCCCCACAAGATCTGAATCTGGTGGCCTCCAAGGTGGTTTTCCACTAGATAGGAATGTCCCTTGTAGAATTATCATGAACATAAGAGAAGGGACTGTGAGATCCTTTCTTCCACTACGCAAATCCATCTCTTTTGTTTGTGTGGAAGTGCTAGGTGAGGGATAAGTATGCATGCCTTGGATCATTTTGGGTTTACCACTCTTCATGTCCACCCACTCCATCTGCAACGCTTTCTAATCAGTGGTGACTTTCCCCAATGTAATCAACCATTGGACACCCAAAATGATATTGGTGTCTGGTATGTCAACTACAAAAAAGTGATCCACCAAAGTGTAGGACCCCATAGTGACTGAGAGTGATGGGACATATTGCATGCATTGCATTTTCCTATTTCCTGGGACCAAAACAAGGAATCCCTCAAAAGTACCAGTGGGTATTGCTCTCCTCTGCACAAGATGAGTATCAATAAAGTTGTGGGCTTCCCCATGGCCTGGTTATAACACAACTTAATAGACTACTAGTGGTTAATTTTGACTACATCAACTCTTAACTGGAGTTACAATATAGAATATTCTAGAGTATTTTACATCATAATCACATGTCTATCCAATTTTCCATGAATAATGGGGGATGCTGCAACAACCTCCCAAACTATAGGTGTGAAAATAAGAAGTTCAACTTCTGAGTGGCACAAATTTTTCATACAAACTCCGATTGATGTGCTTCTTGTATCGTTGGAAATATATCTGTGTAAAAGAAAATGAAATGATGCACATTAGAGCAAAAAAAATTTCTCCCAAAAAATGTCAGTTGATGCCTCAAAACACTCCCAAAAGGTTTTAGACCCCGTTTTTCCAAACTCGGTCCCGCTGATAAAAACGATCATGTGAGATGATTCCTCCATTTTTTTCACTCCAAATACATCGAGATGGATGAAAAAAAATATAATGATCTAATCCAAATCAGACCTCCCGATTTTGGGAGGATTTTGGTCCCCAAAATATTTTACTTAATGAGGTGAGGAAAATTTTCCTCCACCTTGTCTCTGGTGTACCATTTAGATTTTCATAGAAGTTTTCCCTTCAATCCAATCTTCCAAAGGTCATGCTACCTATGTCTTGTAGTTATGGACCTCTTCTACAAAAACTATATCTTTTATCAACTCTACATGAGCATCTAGTGCAAAATCCTCCATAGAAGGTAGGAATTGTTCCTCTTCCTGATCTAGCATGGAAGGCTCATATAGTTTCAAATTATCTACATTCACAACTCAGTAAATGCACATATATGGTGGTAAAATAAGTTGATAGAAATTATCACCCACCTTTTCTAGTATCTCAAATGACCATACCACAAAACCACGATTTTCTTAGCAGGCCCTTGCAATCTCTCCTTGCTCAACTATAACCATACTATGTCTCCCACTTTGAATGAGCTCTCTATTATATGTTGATCACGCATGACCTTATACTTATCCTATGACTTTTGTAGTGTTTCTTGTACTTGTAGATGGATCTGCCTGATATTTTCTATACTTCTTTCAGCCCTCAAAGCATCTCCTGTAATATATTCCCTTAGTCCTCCTTGCTTCCCATATGCAATGTTGAATGATGAAAGAAGGAAATATCCAAAACAAGTTTCAAATGGGGACTTTGATGTAGAAGTGTGTATTTCTCTGTTGTAAGAATGTTGTATAAATACCATATTTTCATCCCAGGTCTTCCGATGCTTCTAGTTATATCCCCTTAAAAGATGCACCAAATTCATGAAGACTAATTTTATCTACCCATCTGTATGTGGATGGAATGTTGTAGATATATTCAATTTTGTGGAGATTATCCTACAATGTAGTCCAAAATGCACTGAGAAATAGTATATCCTTGTATGAAATTATGATCCTTCGTATCCCAAAGTGCACTCAGACTTGTCCAAAGAACAAGTTTGCGACTTCTTTCCCACTAATGGTATTTTTACAGGGAATCAGTACACACATATTGATGAACTTGTCAATTACCACGAACAAGTAATCATGTCCATCCCTAGTTGGTGGTAAATATCCCACAAATTCCATGGAAATGATTTCCCAAGGATGAGTAGATACATGTAAGGGATGATATAGACCATGTTTCTTGTTACTAGGCTTGTTGGTACAAAAAAATCATGCATCCTCTTATGAACCTAGGAATCTTCTATTGCATATTGGCCCAATACACATACCTCTATAGGTTAGCCATGATCTTCCCTACAAAAAGGTGCCCTGCAACCTTGGAGGTGTTAGCCTCTCTAATCAGTTACAATAACTCACCTTTAGGAAGACATAGCTTATCCAGGCTGTAGAGTAACACATGTCAGAGATGGTCGTAAACAATGTTTTTTCCGTCTTGCACATGACTCTTGACTCTACAACTCCTTATACCCTTCCTTGAAGTGCTCATACTCTGAATATGTCTTGGCTTGGTGGGGCTTGACCCAATTTCAATTTGTGCTTCACACCAAAAAAACCATTAAACACTGAACCTTTCAGCAATGACCTAAAATCATATCGTAGTCTCACCCGAGGTGCCTATGGGTGGTTGCAGAACCAAATTTCTACAACCTGTTAGCTCCCTATAATTCTAGCAGATTGAGAGTCTAAAGCTGCAGGGAGAACACTTGAACCACTTTGGGATTCTAAGATCTAGGCCTCCTGAATCCAGAGATGGATCTCTCTATAAGTGTAAAGATTGATTTGACTTTAAGGCTTTTATGTGTGATATTAGGCTAGTTATTAAGAACAAGGGTTTTTGTTTGGTTTTGGATGGTTGAGCATGATTTTTAATTGAGTGGAAAGTCTTGAAATGAAAGAGTTTCAAAGGTGTGAAGTTGCAAGAAATCAGAACAAGCTTTGGCTGACAGGATAGATATGATGTTGGTTTTTAGTCCATTGGGCTATGGAGTCATAAAAGGGTTTAATTGTGCAATAATTTCAAGAGTGGTCCAAGGGGCAAGTTATATATATCACAAGATTTCTTAGATAAAATCATGGAATGGAACAATAAAAGTGTTGAAGGGGTGGAAAAAGATAATAATTTCAACTAGGATTTATTAGTCTTTCCAAACAAGAAAAGCCTTTTAAGTAACTGTTTAAAACTGACCAAAGGACAAGGCTAACCATAGAGTTATTTGGACAAGTTAGTATTAAAGCTAACTCATCAAACAAACAATCCAGTAATCCACATAATTAATTTCAGAAGGGATGAAAACAGATAAGTAAAATGAAGTGTAGCCTAAGATCAGATAAGATACTTTTAAATCTAAACTTCTTTTAGCATACTCTTAGGGAAACTTTCAAAATTACCTTTGAAGAAAGAACTAGAAGATAGGGCAAACCATAAACTTTCCTAGTCTAACTCTACTGAGTACATAATGAAAATAACATTCAAGAACTTCCTTTCAAGCTTCGCACATCAAGACAGGGACAAACCAACGTTCCTTGATAATGTTTATACTTAACTTAAGTCATTCTTAAACACACAATTTGGAGGAAAGATGAGGATAAAGTGTTAGTCCCTATATTACCATATAATCTCTTATTATTGTTAGTGTAAACTCTATTTTTATTATTGTAAATTTTAACCTCTATTTTTTATTATTGTTAGGTCGGCTAGGATTACATTGTGGCCCACTAGGATTACATTATGTCCCCATGGACTCCTATATATAGAAAGGAGGTTTTGTAAATTGTATTATCCAAGAATTGTTCATTTATGTAATGTATTGGAGGTTGCCCCCTCGAAGTGGCTTATTTCTAAGGCGTTCATATCTCTTTTCTTCTATTTTTGGAGCTGGTTACACAACATTTGGTATCAGAGCTTTGGATTCTAGGGTTTCGCTGCTCCAAACAGGTCATCGTGGCATTTTCGCTATAAATGTTTTTCTACGAAGTTTCAGAAGCTGAAATTTTTAGGGTGCGAAGCTGAAATCCTGAGGAATATTGTCTAAAAATTTCAGAGCTTGGTTCATAATATTTTCGGAGATATGATCTGTGGAAGTTAGGTCTTTTTTCAGGCTCCTAAACAGGTCATCGTGGAATTTGCGCTATAAATTTTTTTCTACGAAGGTTCAGAATCTGAAATTCGTATGGTGCGAAGCTGAAATCCTGAGGAAATTCATCAAAAAATTTCAGAGCTTGGTTCGCAATATTTGTGGAGATATGATCTGTGGAAGGTAGTGCTTTTTCAGGCTCCTGAATTTCATCTCAAAGAGGTGATCGTGGGAAAAGTTCAATAACTCTCTCTCTGGGAAGTGGATTTGAGTGCCGTAAAAATTGGTCACAAGTACATGGAATTTAGTTTCTTGGTTATCAATTTCAGAGACAAAGGGAGAAGCAGTGACACGTGGAAAGTCCTACAAGTTTTCTCTACTGTACAAGTTCGCTCTACTGAACCAGTCCATAATTAGGTCATTGTGGGAGATCGGACACAACTTTGTCTTGGAGAATCCAAATTAGATCGACTCTGTGGTATTTGAAAGACGCTTCGCAGGGCTACTACGTATTGGAATTTAAGATAGCTGAATATTTTTCAATTACTAAGAGGATAATTCAATTTCAATATCAAGCTCTCAAAGAAAGCAAAGGTGTATTTTTTTTCTGAATTGCATTGAATTGATTCCAAAGGAATATTGTAGAATAGATATCAGTATTGGATTCTAAAATGGCCCCTAAAAAGAATTCAACACCCATTAAGCCTTTAGAAGGCTCTACTATGACTCATGAAGACGAAGAATGGCAACATGACATATCAAAATTACAAGAGTAAGTGCAACAAATTTCGCTCTCGCAAAGAACAACAAAAAATGAAATGGAAGTTTTGAAGAAAGGCGTGGAAACTAAGATAGATGGTTTGAAGAAAGGCGTGGAAGCTAAGATGAATGGCATGACGGAAGATGGACGTGCGTTTGAAGAAAGGTATGGAAACTAAGATGGATGGTGGAAGTGAAGATGGACGGTTTGAAGAAAGGTGGAATCTAAGATGGATAACATGGAAGCTAAGATAGATAAAAACAAGGAAAACATGAAGAATGATCTAAAAGCAGACATGGAAGGTTTGACAAAGTTGATACAAGAAATGTTTCCTAATGGTGAAAAGATAGTAGAAGAACCTCATGATGAGAAAAAAATAAATGTTAATCGTGATTTCATAAACTCTAATGTTGGCTAGAAGAACCACCATGTTCCAAAAATGGATATGAGGAAGTTTGATGGAAAGGATCCTGTAACATGGATACTACAGATGGAGCAATATTTTGATCTCCATAATGTGCAAAACACACAAAAGGTACGCATTGCAATTTTACATTTAGAACAAAATACATTTGTATGGTATCGATGGCTTTGCTCCCGTAAAAAAATTGTCACTTGGTCAATTTTTACGGAGGAAATGATAGCACATTATGAGGATACGAAGAGCAACACCTTCTTTAGCCAATTAATAAATCTCAAACAAAAGCACATATGGCTAGATATCAAATACACTAAAGGTCATAATTGTGCTAAGAAGAAATTATTTTACATAGATTGTGAAGAGGAAGAATAAAATTAACAAGAAGAGGATATACACCATGAACCAACCCTAGAAGAGGAAGAAATGAGTCTGACCATATCGTGTAATGCATTGGCAGGAATTACCACTCCTCAAACTCTCAAGATAGAAGGACATATCAAGAAGAAAAAGGTAATAGTGTTGATTGATTCACGTAGTACCCATAATTTTATTCATTGTAAGGTAGCCAAGGAATTGAATTGTTTCCTATACCCAACACCAGAATGTCAAGTGATGGTTGCAAATGGAGGAACTATAAATTGCTCTGGAAAATGCCATAATATCAAGCTAACCATGGGGAATATGTATTGAATAGTCCAATGCTTTCCATTCCTATGGGAGGTGCTGATGTTGTACTAGGAGTACAATGGTTACAATCTTTGGGGACGGTAGCTTTTAATTTTCAAGAACTTTTCTGGAAATTTTTTTCAGAAGGAAAGGAAGTCGAATTACGGGGTATTGAAGGGAAGCCAGGAAGGATAATAAGCTCTAATGTCATGACAAAGCTTCTAAAGAAAGAACAACGAGGCGTAATTGCACAATTATGCTCTCTAGAAGTCCCGACATCAAAATCATCTCTTTCTGTAGATCTCCAACAAGTCTTGACAATCATTCCAAGGTGTTTTAAACTCCCAAAGGACTCCCACCTATTCGTGATCATGATCATGCTATTCATTTGATTCCAGGAAGTGTTCCTCCAAACATCAGGCCTTATAGATATCCTTACTTCCAAAAGAGCGAAATTGAACGTATGATTGCAGAAATGTTAGAGGCGGGTATAATTCAACCTAGTCAAAGTTATTTCTCTGCTCCCGTAGTATTGGTACACAAGAAGGATGGATCATGGTGAATGTGTCCGGATTATAGGGAGCTCAATAAGCTCACCATTAAAGATAAATTTCCCATTCCCGTTATTGATGAATTATTGGATGAATTACATGGAGCAATTTATTTTACCAAGTTGGATCTTCGTTCAAGATATCATCAAATTAGAATGAAGACTGAAGATATTCCAAAAACAACATTTCGAACTCATGAGGGTCATTATGAATTTTTGGTCATGCCTTTTGGGCTTACCAATGCACCTTCTACATTTCAAGGGTTGATGAATTCCATTTTCAAACTCTTCCTTAGAAAATTTGTGCTAATATTTTTTGATGATATACTAATCTACAGCAGGTCTTGGAAGGATCATGTTGAACATGTTGACAGGGTGCTCAAACTATTGCAGGAAAAACAATTATATGCAAAAACATCCAAATGTTTCTTTGGAGTACAAGAGGTGGAATATCTGGGTCATATTATATCTCACGAGGGTGTGAAAGTAGACCCTAACAAAATTAAAGCTATTAAGGAATGGAAAGTCCCCAAGACAATAAAGCAGTTGCGAGGATTTCTCGGGTTAACAGGCTATTATCGCAAGTTTGTTAAGAATTATGGGAGAATAGCAGCACCTCTAACAACATTATTGAAGAAAGATGCATTTTCATGGACTCCTTGTTACACCATTTTTTGGTCATCTAACTTTTCATCATTAGATGGACCCAAGTACACCATGTAAGACCAGTTTTACCCCAAGTAAAACTGCTTTCACTATGATTAATTAGAAAACCCCAAAAGGAATAATTAATTAAACCATAATTTAATTATTATTCCCAGTCATGTTTAACCCAAAAACAAAGAAATTAATGAGATAAACCCATAGTTATCTTATTATTTTCTAGGAATAATTATTTAAATAATATTCCTTGTTAAATATGACCAAATCAACCACTATTAATTAAATAAATCATTATTTATTTGATTATATCTCAACCACTTCCTTAAAAAGGATAAATAAATCATTTATTTATTTATTCTTCACTAATCAAGGGATTTTGACCCAAGTCAAAGTCCCTTTCCCTCCAACAAATAATAATAAAATATTCCATAGAGGTGGATCTAGATTTGGTTAAAATTATTTTAATCATGCACCAAGATCTAGAATGACCCAATATTTTGTTATAAATAGGAGGGTTTTCCCCTTCATTCTTCACCTTTTGTTGCATACTAGATCACTCCGGATCTACCGGTCTTAGCTACGCCACACTTCACAAAAACCTTTATTGTGGAATGTGATGCCTCAGGAAATGGAATTGGTGCAGTTTTAATGCAGGAAGGAAGACCCATTGCTTTTGAAAGTCGTCCAATCAAAGGAAAGTATTTACAGAAACCTATTTATGAGAAGGAAATGTTAGCAATACCGCATGCACTAAAGAAATGGCGAACTTACCTAATGGGAAGACACTTCAAGGTAAAAACTGATCATGATAGTCTTAAACACTTTTTGGAACAAAGACTATCTTCAGAAGAGCAGCAAAAATGGGTCACAAAGATGTTAGGTTATGACTTTGAAATAATCTACAAAAAAGGAAAGCTTAATGTTGTTGCATATGCACTCTCAAGAAAGAATGAAGAGGTGGAAGCATTTCTTTGTGCCATTTCTATTATCCAATCAGATTGGATAATCGAAGCAAGAGATGAATGGAAGAAGGAAAAAGATGTATGGACACTCATTCAAAAGTTGCAGAAATATCCTAGTACATATGATACATTTAGTTGGAAAAATGATTCCTTATGGTACAAAGATCGCTTATATCTTTGTAAGAATTCCCAACTAAAACAAAAGATTCTTCTCGAATTGCACACTTCTCCTTTAGGAGGACACTCAGGATTTTTAAAAACTTACCACAGGGTGAAGAAAGAATTTTTTTGGGATGGCCTTAAATCTGATATTCAAAAGTTTGTGGCGGAATGTTTGGTTTGCCAGCATAATAAAGTGGAAACAATTAAGACCCCGGGACTTCTACAACCTTTATCCATTCCAAGTCAACGTTGGGAGGAGATTTCAATGGATTTTATCACAGGTTTACCTAAGTCCTAAGGAAAGAATGTCATCATGGTGGTAGTTGATAGACTTACTAAGTATGCACACTTTTGTGCATTATCTCATCCATTTAAAGCAAGTACAGTTGCTACTACATTTGTGGATAGAATTCAAAAGCTACATGGAAGCCCAAGGGTTATTTTGAGCGACAGAGATCCCATTTTTACGGGAAATTTTTGGAAGGAGTTATTTTCTTGTTTGGGTACTCAATTAGCTCATAGCTCATCTTATCATCCTCAATCTGATGGTCAAACAGAGATAGTAAATAAATGTTTGGAAGGATATCTTCGTTGTTTTGTATCCGATAAACAAACACAATGGGTCAAGTGGTTACCTCTCGCTGAATGGTGGTATAACACTTCCTTCCATACCGCAGCAAAAATGACCCCATTTATGGCACTTTATGGATATCATCCACCATCCATCACATCATCTTTAAGGGAAAATTCGAAGGTTCAAGCAGTGGAAGATCACATCGAGCATCAACAAGAAGTTTTCCAACTCTTAAAGGATAACCTGAATTTGGCACAAAATCGAATGAAACAACAGGCAGATCAACATCGTAGCGAGAGAAGTTTTGATGTAGGAGATTGGGTATTTTTACGTCTACAACCATACAAACAAATGTCCCTCAAGCAAGCAAAGAAGGATAATAAATTATCGCCAAAGTACTATGGTCCTTACAAGGTGTTGCAAAAGATTGGTACTATGGCATACAAATTGGAGCTTCCCGCTTCTTCACGAGTACATCCAGTTTTCCATGTTTCATGCTTAAAGAAGGTTATAGGTGAAAATCTTCCAGTTCAAACAATATTGCCAGAACTTGATGAGGAAGGAAAATAATATTGGAACCTGAAGTGGTCATGGAAACAAGAACTCGACAGCTACGGAATTGGTCAATTTCAGAGTATCTCATCAAGTGGAAGAACTTACCCACTGAAGATTCTACATGGGAGGATGAGAATTTTATACAGAAGCACCCAGAGCTACTCAAGTGTTGAAGACAACACTTTTTTGAAGGAGAGGGGCATGTTAGGTCCCTATATTACTAGTATAGTCCCTTATTGTTGTTAGTGTAACCCCCTTATTGTTATTATTGTACCCTTGTAACCCCCATTTTGTTATTATTGTGCCCTTAAATTATTATTGTTAGGTCGGCTAGGATTACATTGTGGCCCACAGGATTACATTATGGCCCCATGGACTCCTATATATAGAAAGGAGGTTTTGTAAATTGTATCATCCAAGAATTGTTCATTTATGTAATGTATTGGAGGCTTCTCGAAGTGGCTCATCTCTAAGTCGTTGATATCTCTTTTTCTTTTCTTGAGTTTTCTATCGACACTTTGTAAAAGTAGTTTCATCACCATTAGGAGGAATATTATCCCCACTATCATCATCCTCAACATAGTTAAGAAATTCATCAACATCATTGCTTGAAAAATTTTCTTTACCATCATCAGTTGAAGAAAACATTTCACAAGAATCATCGGCACTTTTGTAACCCCCAAGAAATTCATCAACATCATTGCATGGAAAATTTTCTTTACCATCATCAGTTGAAGAAAACATTTCACAAGAATCATCGGTACTTTTGTAACCCTGACTCAAAAGAAATTCTTCACCATCTTGACCCATGCTTTCAAATTCTTCCCTGGGAGGATTCAATTCTTCATCACCATGAGTGTCTTTGAAATGGTCACTTAGAGAAAATGCAATATTCAGATCTGTGCCTCTAAAATTATCATTTGCAAGAAACTCTTCATCCTCCCCTTCCTTAGTGGTGCTCTCATAATCCTTGGGATTAGGCATAAGTGGAAGCTTTGAATTTGTATTCACTAGAATTTCTTCATCTTGCCCCTCCCCTTCCTCACTGAAGCTCTCACAATCCTTAGGATTAGGAATAAGTGAATGCCTTGAATCTATATTTATTGGAAATTCTTCATCCCCCCCTTCATCAGTGGTTAAATTATAATCGTTATGATTAGGATGAAGTGAAAATTTTAGCTTTGGAAATTCATCCCCATCTTCATCAGTGGTGCTGGCATAATCCTTAGGATTAGGATGAAATGGATATTTTGACGCTGCAAATTCTTCATTTCCCTCTTCCTCAGTGGTGTTGACATAATCCTTAGGATTAGGACGAAGTGCATATTTTGACTCTGCAAATTCTTCATTCCCCTTTTCATCTGTGGTGCTCACATAATCCTTAGGATTAAGACGAAGTGGAAATTTTGACTTTGGAATTTTTTCGTCCCACTCTTCATTAGTGGTGCTTGCATAATCCTTAGGATTAGGACGGAGTGGATATTTTGACGCTGTAAATTTTTCATTTCCCTCTTCATCAGTGGTGCTGGCATAATCCTTAGGATTGGGACGAAGTGGATGTTTTGACTCTAAAACATTATCATTCCCCTCTTCATCAGTGGTGCTCGCATAATCCTTACGATTATGACGAATTTGATATTTTTGACTCTGGAAATTTTACATCCCCCTTTTCATCAGTGGTGCTGGCATACTCCTCAGGATTAGGACAGAGTGGATATTTTGACTCTGCAGATTCTTCATTCCCCTCTTCATCTGTTGTTCTCACATAATCCTTAGGATTAAGCTGAAGTGGATATTCTTCATCTCCCTCTTCATCAATGGTGTCCTCATAATCCTTGGGATTAGGACGAAGTGAAACTTTTGACTCTGGAATTTTTTCATCATACCCTTCATCACCGTTGCTTTCATAATCCTTAGGATTAAGAGTAAGTGATATAACTAGCGCTCGATTTACAGAAATTTCATTTTGCTGCACCTCATCAATTTTGTTCTCATCATCTTTAGGATAACGACCAAGTCGATTTTTTGACTCTCTATTCATGGTGAACGAACTCCCGTTATATTCATCACTCTGAATAGAGTTGTTGCGTGACAAAGATGTTGATGTTGTACAAAGAAAAACTTTGCTATCAGAAGAAACCATGGCTTTCAACAAGAATAGGTTGAATGATACAAATTTCTCTCCCACTTACAATATATAGCTTAAAGACTGAAAATTTCCCTCCAAAAAAATTTGCGAAAAAATTTCCCTCCAAAATTCCCCCCCAAAAAATTTCGCGAAAAACTTTCCCTCCAAAATTTTCATTTCAAATATTTGGTACAAATATTAGTCAAAAAATGTATTTAACATTTTTTTTAATAAACTGTTTGTGTTGAAATATTTTACCGATATTTATATTCAAAATATCCACAAAATATTTCTATCATGGATGCCTTCCAAACTAAAATAATGTTTTTATTTCAATGATTTAACATTGACTAGATGTAAGTGTTAACTATAATATTACTAGTACGCCGGATCCGGCTGTTTAATGCACCGGGAGGGAGGCGCCACCTCGCGCACTTCCCCATGAAAATGGCCTGGGCAGCCCACATGGCTCCCGGCATTTGCATTAACTCTGCTCTTAATGTTATCACTCGCGCGACGGTCATTAACCTTGGTCTGCTCAATCCGGAGGAGATTATGGCAGTGCTGCAAGATTTGGAGGTTCAGTCGCATGCCACAGACGACGCCTCTGGTTCGGTGAGCTCGCCCACCCCGCTGCTCGGTATTTGCACTTCTGGCTCGCTCGAGGCCAGCGTGAAGACGTCTACAGGGAGGCGCTGCTCTTTGCAGGCCTGCATTGAACCGGTCCCAGGTATTCATTTCACCCAAAGTCCGCATTGTCTATATAATTTTCTGTCCAGGGTTGGCGCTGACCTGCGTGGTGAGCCTCTGCGTGATTTCTCTGCTCCTCCTGACTTTTTCCGCTTCGCCCATCCCTTTGTTCATTTTACTGCTCCCCTTGCTCTCACTATCTCTCCTCTCGTTCCAGCTCGCCTCTGTCATTCCCCTTCTGAGATGCCGCGTCTTCGTGAGAGGATGCGGGCTTGACGAGGCCCCAGCCGGGGTCACAGTCGCCCTTCTCCCAGCACTTTTTCCACTGATGATACTCCGGACCCTTCTCAGAATCTGCGCAGTGGCAGAGGTCGTGGACATTGACGTGCTGGAGATTCGGTTTTAGCGTCCTTGGTTGACGCCTCGCCTCCTCCTTCCCGCGCTCACGACTATGGCGGCAGCTCTTCCCGGGCTGTCCCTCCTGCCCCTCTTCGCCCCACCATCAGACAGACCTCGCAGCATGCGGAGCTCAAATTCCATCCCACTGCCTCCAATTCTGTTCTCACGGCCCTCATTTCGCTCACTCTGCGGGAGGAAATTCCCAACCACCCTGCTCCTGGTTTAGCCTCCGTGCACCTATCTCCGAGTCCTGGACCCTTAAACGCAGCTGTTGCACCGGTTATCTCCCCCCTTTCTCCACAGGAGCAGCAGAAAAACATGGAAGCGCCCTCGGGTGGCATGGACACGAGCGACTCTGGCAAGGAGGACAGCAGAGAGTTTTTCGGTTGCAGAATCATTGAGGAACCACCGTCACCAACTCATGGCTAGCTTCAACACTGCTCTCCAGGTTTTTTGGTTCAGTTTCATATTTAATGATAGTTTTTGTTGCTGGGCTGACCAGCTGAATCAGTGGTCTCTGAACTGTAGCTTATATTTCTATGTTTATTTAGTTTTTATGCTTTCCAAACCAGTTTCCCTCACGAGGGCGGTTAAGACTCGATGTTTAATAGGACTGGTTTCCCAATATGGGCATGTGTCATTTAGGCACCAGGAATGTACTTTGATTCTTCAAACACAAAGCAAGGTTTCGTGCTTTCATAGCCGACACCGTGACTGCTTTGTACTAAAGAATCTTATACATAATAGAATTAGTTACACTTTCTAGAAAAAAACTATAATATTACTATAATACCTACATGCAAATATTAACTATTTAACTATAATGACTACATGTAAATATTTTAAATTTTAAATTTTAAACTTACGTTATATTCATCTAAAATATATTTCAAAATTTATTAATAAACTGTTGGTCTTCAAATATTTCACCATACTTTTTATTCAAAATATCCACAAAATATTCCTTTCATGCATGTCTTCGAAACTAAAATAATTTTCTTATTTGAATAGTTTAAGATTGACTACATGTAAATATTTACAAAAATAACAACATGTAAATATTAACTATTTAAACTATAATATTAACTATAATTAACTACATGTAAATATTTTAGATTTTAAAATTTAATCCCATGATTTTAAACATTGATTACATGTAAATATTAACTATGATAACTAAATGCAAATATTAACTATTTTATCTATAATATTAACTATAATTAACTACATGTAAATATTTCATATTTTAATTTTTAATCTGAGATTATATTTGAATTATTCAACATTCAGTACATGTAAATATTAAATAAAATATTAACTATGATAACTACATGCAAATAATAAGTATTTTAACTATAGTATGAACTATAATAAACTAAATGTAAATATTTTAAATTTGAAATTTTAATCCCACATTCGTTAAACAATAAACCAATCAAACAATATTCGCTATTTAAAAGGAATGATTGTTTCTATTCATCACATCACATCAAGTTTTCTAGTATTTGTTAGAGCAAATTTCTGGAGGTGTTGCATTGGCATTGGTAACTTCGTGGAGGCATTGCATTGGCATTGGAGGCGTTGTGTCGCTATTGGTAATTTTGTGGAGGTGTTGCATTGGCATTGGTAACTTTGTGAAGGCATTGCATTGGCATTGGAGGCATTGTGTTGCTATTCGTAATTTTGTGGAGGCGTTGTGCTGGCATTGGTGACAACAACTTTTTGCATTTCAAAGGTTAGTTTTCCTTCTATTCTGTCAATTTAAAGACGATTTTGGGGAAAATCTGTTTTTCTATAGTTTTTTGTGTCCAAAAACTATTTTTTTAAGGTTTTTAGGTTCAAAAACCTTAATTTTTTAATATTTTTTTAGTGAAGAAAATGCAAAAAAAACTAATTTTTTTAGGGTTTTAAGGACAAAAATTTAGATTTTTTTTTTCTTTTTTAAGACTTATAGGTTCATCTAGACAGAAAAATCCATAAAACGACCATGCACATAAAAAAAAGTAATATTATAACATTTTTTATTTGTTTTTTTTTATTATCATAAATATATCAGTGATTTCATTATTTAAATTTTTTTTTTAAATATTTGAGAATTTTTTTGATTTTATATTCTATTTTATTTTATTTTTTTAATTTTAAATATTAGTTTTATTATTTTTAATTTTAAATCTTTAATTTTTTTTTTCTTTATTGTTTTGTTATATATGTATTGTGATATAGTTTTTTTGTTTAATTTATTATATTGTTATATTAAAACAAATGCTTTTTTTTTTTATTATATAATGTTTAGAAACAAGACATAATTGTTTTTTAATAAATTGTTTTTTTTTTTTTTGGTTATATTTTGATATTTTTAACATTTTTTTTATTATTAAATAATATTTTGATAATTATATTATTAAAAAAAAAAAAAAAAAAAAACGATGCGTCGTTTCACTGTGCCCGCGGGCATTAGGGGCCGGCCGGGCGGCGCCCGCGAGCACAGTGAAACGACCATCGTTTGTTTTTTAATTTTTTAATTTTTTAAAATTTTGTTTTTTAATTTGTTTTAATAAAACATTTTTTAATTTTGATTTTTTTTAATTTTAATTTTTAATTTTTTTAATTTTTTTTTAATAATTAGTTTTAATAAAACAATTAAAAATTAATAAAAACATTGTTATATATAAAAATAATAAAAAAATTGTTATATAATATAATAAAAACATTGTTAAAAATCTCAAAATATAACAATATATTTAAAAAAAAAAAAAAAACAACAACAACAACAATTATGTTTTGTTTTTAAACATTATATACTTTAAAATAAAAAACAATACAATATAATAAATTAAAAAAAAAAACATTTGTTTTAATATAACAATATAATAAATTAATAAAAAAAAAACTATATAACAATACAATTAAAAAAATTAAAAATATATAATATTATAACATTTGTTTTTAACATTTAAATATTTAAATTTTCTTTTTAATTTTTTTTTTTTAAATTTAAGTATTAAAACAACATTATAAAAAATTTAATTTTTTCTTTTATTTTGTTTAATTGCTTTTATTTTATTTTATTTATTTTTATTTAATTACTATGTAATGTGAAATAGAAATTTGTAATTTTCAAATATATTAAAAGATTATATAAATTTATAAACTTTTATATTAATTTTTTATAATTTTAAGTTTATAATTTTTTATTTAATTGCTATGTAAAGTAAAATAATTTTTTCTTTTATTTTATTTTGTTTATTTTTATTCAATTGCTATGTAATGTAAAATTAAATTTTAAAATTTTAAAATATATTAAAATATTATAAGTTTTTTTAATAAAATCATTGCCTTAAAAAAATAAAATTTAATTTTAACATTTGTTATAAATAGTTAGTAATTTTTTTGTTTTTTTTTTAATATTAAACAAAAACTGAAGTTTGAAAATACTAGTTTATTTTTTTTAAATTGTTTTATACAATTTAAACACATTTTTAAATTTTTTATAAAATGTATTCAAAACATATTATATAGATATATATACATATGATTTATAATATTTTGTTTTTAAATGAAAATTTTTATAGTTAATTTTACTGCTTTAATTTCAAACTATTTAGTTTTAGAAATAAATTTTGTTTATTAAATTTATTTTATCCGCAATATTTTTCCATTAACATATATATATATATATATTATCAGGAAAATGGCATCAAAAAAGATTTTTTTGAATGTTTCTACACCTAGGGCAGCAGCTCCCAAATCTACAGCTGCAGCTCGACGCACTATGGATACAACTCCCAAATCTAAAGTTGCAGCTGGACGCACTATGGACACTGTTGGACGCAATAAGGATATTGTTGCACACACTAATAAAAGTCAAGCAAGTGGGGCACCAGGTTCATTAAAGCTTATTTCTGATTTGAAGAACGCCGATGAAATAGATAGAACCGATTTCTCATGGTATCTTAAAGACAGTGAAATGGAGGCTGATATACACATCTATCTGATTTGTGGTATGATTGACTTAAATGAGCCATATGATGTGATGGGCAGAGTACGAGACATATGTATGGTCCCGAATACAAACACTATTTATGTTCTTGCAAGGAAGGCTCAGAAACGTGAGAAGGTTAGATATCGTCTATCAATCGTCAAGTATGACATAGATGAAATATCTTCAAAATTTTCTGAAGAAATATCAAGCAACATTGCAAATAACATTGTAAGTATGCTTATTTTTATTTCCTCTATGCATTATTGTAAGGATGATTCAATTTTTTATAAATTATTGATCATTGACATGTTTTATTTTGTTTCATAGGATTTTGTTCCAAGTCTTTCAAACATGTTTGAAGGTATTTATATGTTGGTGCCAAATGTTATGGATGTGATCAACACTTTCCACAAAGACAAAGCAGAGGAAAAGAGATTGAAGCAAAGAGCAATAGCTCGTGACACTGCAACAGTACAAAGAGGGGATCAACCAAGAGTCACTAAGGTGGGTCAATCTAGTAAACTTAAACATGTTTCTTTTGAAGGTGTCGAACATGAAACAGAAAATTATGATAGAATTAGTGAGGAGATGAGAGCTATTATGCAAAAGGAGAAAACAGATCAGACACCAAAAAGAAAAATTGCCAAAGATGTCTCTCTTTTACCTCATGAAGGAGAGCTTGTTTATAAAAAAACTGATATGTTATCCAATAAGACTAGGAAATCAAATATTGGTGAACCTGTAAAGGTCATGAGCAGCAGTGAATAACAAATTGAAAGCTCTCACGGAAGCAGAGAAATCATAACACTAGGTGCTGAGTTAGAGGATGGCATTATTAAAACAAAACAAAATGCTATTCGACAAGAGTTGAGGAAGAATAAATTAATTCTTGGTGGCCAAACATTTGAGCTTAATGTTAACCAATTTTATGGCCCAGATGAAGGACAATCTCAATATCAAATTAGAAAGGCCCATCACATACATGTACATAATCTGAAAACATTGTTCAGGTTCAATCCATATGCGCATGTGGTGGATTATGTGGTTCTTGTCGATCCATGTCAGGTTCCCAACAAACAAGCATTTGACAAGATAAAATGTTTTGATTATAAATATTATGTAATTGGAGGGAACCATTCAATAGAGGCTAAGAGACAATTGATTGCAGAATATCCCAATAACTATCTTTTTCAAACAATGAAATGCATCATTTACGCTGGCTTAACATAAATGGAATCAAAGTTATTGGCATGGGATCATAATGCAGATAATGAGTACAGAATGAAAATGACTTTCATCCAAAGGGTCAGATTTATTCATAATGAATTCATAGAAAAATGTCGTGGGGATAAGACACAAGTTAGTGTAGCATTTCAAAAGGAATGTTTAATGGAAACAGGTTATCAAATTGATGAAAAAAAGCAAAAGATGGAAAATTGAATACAAATCTCTTCAGAGGCACAGATAACATTTTTCAGTTGGCATTTAGAACTGGGGAGGTATGGGATTTGATTGATGAGATTTTTGATCGGTGGGAGAATATTTCCATAAAAAATCATAAGGTTAGAAAGAGTAAACCCATAATATGTACCAACAGTAAGGGGGGTCCTGAAATGAAGCAGCTTCCAGAGGATATGACTATTACACCTTGGAGAACAATGCAAGGTGTGAAGGATGATAAATTAGTCAAATCAATATTAGCCCGTGTGAAGTCGGGTGAATTATCAATGGAAGAAATGTGTGCAGAATTTCAAAAGTAAGTTTCTTGAATTATTTCTTATTTTTCTTTCATTATAATTTTATTTTAAATAAAAAATAATGATGTTGGTAGAATTTGTTATACATGTCAATATATTAACGCTTTTAACTTGATTTATTCAGTCAGCAAATTTTTATGAAAATACAAGAACACATGGTTAAAATTTTGAATGAAGACAGTTGGGATGATGTTGTACACAACTACCCAGAAGAAAGTTCTACATCAACACTAAAAGAGTTTTATATTGCATTCAATAAGGTATGTTGATTTATAAATTCATTTTATTCATATTTAAACTATTTTTATTTTATTACTTATACACACACACACACACACACACACACACACACACATATATATATATTATGTCATTAAAGATGTCGAAGAAGGATGGAAATGGAGTACCAGATACTTTCAAAAGCTTTATTGAAAAAATTAAGATGGAGAACATGAGAAGGAAGGATCTTATGAATGTTGAACTAGATCCTACTCTTAATCATTACATTTGGAATGGGCTCGAAAATTTCCAATATCAAATAATACAAGGTGACTGTGAAAACATTGCATCACTAATACCTAAAAGGGAATATGGCCTAGTTATTGCAGATATTCCTCATGGTTTCAATTTCCCAAACATTGAATATGATAGAGAACCATATACTTATCAAGCTTTTAGTAAAGTGGTTACAGGTTTTCAAGAAGTGACAACATCACCACTTTGGTGATTTGTGACATTTCATTCAGACACACAGTTTCCAATGTTATTAACAAGCTTCAAGGGTAAAGCAAACTTAAGGATGCAACTTACATGGTAAGATTTTGAAATTGTATGTTTGATTCCTCCTAAATTTTTTTATTCATGTAAAATTTAATTGAACTTTTACTATGTTATGTTACAGGCAAAAGTCAAATATTGTTTCTTCCGAAGATCAGCCTATTATAAATGATTGTGAGTTCATCCATGTTGAATGTTGGAAAAAAGACGATAGCTATAAGCATATTATTATGAATCGAGTAGATGGGAAGAGTCATAGTCAAGTATTGGTTATGATGAACTTGTAAGAAAACTAACATATGAGGATAAAGATGCAAAAGGAGATATAGCTAACATTTATCAAAAACCACAAGCATTGATTAACTATCTTATAGATCTATGTTCAAATGAAGGAGAATGGGTTTTGGATTTATTCTCAGGTTCAGGTAAGTTTTATTATACAAATTTAAATTTAAATATTGTCTTTTTTACTTTTTATGTCTCCATAATAATTTTCTTACTTATTTTTTTTATGCTTGATGATTAGGTACAACACTAGCATGTTGCCTACTAAAAGGAAGAAATTGTATTGCCATTGAGAAAGACCCAGTTCAATGCAAATTTACTCAACAAAGAATTAAAGCTCTTAAATTCCTTCCAGATGCGAAGCAAGAAGTTGGTTTGAGGAAAGGAGATTTTAATGAATCACGTGTGGCAAAAAAATCAAAGGAACCTCAACCACCATTATATGGAATGATTGGAAAGGGACACTTTGGAAGATTTTCTGACATGAAAGATCCATCAGAAGACGGCAATGATCAAAATGAAGAATAAAATGCTGCAGAAGAAGCCATCAATGCTATTCTAGATGATGTTGAAGATGTATTAGTTGATATTGTTGATGATGTTTAAGTTATGCTTGCAAACAAAGCTTATTTTTTAGAACTATTAATCAGTTTTACTTGTAATGTTTAGACTTTGATATTTTATGAGAACAACCCTTTTTTTTTGCAAAAAACATGTGATTGCTATTATTTTTTGACATAAAATTCAATAAAAATGTTGTTTTCTTAAGTTTTTTTGATAAGATTCTCCCAAAAAATTAGTTTATTTAACATGTTTTTTCCAACAAAAACTCTATAAAAGTGTATTTTTTGCATTGTATTTATATTGAAAAATTGTATTTTTTTGTCATATGGTTCAAAATATTGGTTTTTTAGCGACAATTTTTTGATGTGCATTGAAAAATTATTTAACAATACATAAACATGTAGAAAATATAAACTTTAGAATATTGAACCTTTTTCCATCTTTTATGTATGTGAAAAAGTGAATATATCATTACAAGTTTTTATTTTTATTTTTATTTTTTAAATTATTTTTAAAACACAAGTACATAAATGCACTTAAAAATAAACATCTCACAGAAGAAGAAGACATTAGAAAATATATAGTGTCAAAATCAATCCTATAAAAAAACGTTGGTGATGATACACCACCACTATTCAAAATCGACATAAAAAACATCACTTAAAAAAAAAAAAACAAAATGAAAAAAACCTAAAGTGCCAAAAACATGCTCAAATTTTTTTTTTCTTGATTCTGCATCGCCACTTTTTCAAAATCAGGTGTTTTTCTTGATACTTCAAAAAGTAGGTAACAATGAGGTTACCTATTTCATCAGTAACATTGTTACAACTTGATGCTCCACTAGTTCTTCCAACAATTGGAACTAGTTTAACTGAAAGGAACCTTAGATAATTGACCTTGATTACTAAAAGTTAGAAATTAGACATGTTAAATTGAGATCTAACTCCTCCAACTCAAATTTACTAAGTAAACTGGGTGGCAAAATCCATTTCACTCAAGTTAACATCATCCAAGTTTTCTGTTGATGTGGAAATTTGAACTTTCTCAATTTAATCAAGGAAAAATAAAATTGAGAATTTCTTCCTACATTTTTCAATAAATAATGACTAATTTAGGCCTATTTCTCCATTTCCCTATTATTTGTCTTGAAAATTTTCAAAATTGGATAACTAAGCAACATATCTTTCCTTTTCTCTAACCACTAAGCGACACTTTTTCCTAGGATTGATGTTGATTCTGCCGCAAATAGTGTAGTCTCTCACCTACTTAAATTACCTATTAACCTTTAAGTGCCAAATTTTTGGCCTTGATCTTGAGCACATGGGCTCCATGTGGCTAGGGGTCAGGCTACATTTCCACCCCTATATCGAGCCCTACGACTTTTCACTAGCATGGGTCATGTGGAATTAATATGGCTGGGGCCTGGGCTAACTGCCCACCGCTGCCAATTTAGCTTCACGCATGGTTGTATTGTTTAACACTGGACTAGGGACCAAGGCCTATTCCCTGCCCCCTCCACTATATCTCCTATGTCGTGTTTCTTCATGTTCATGTTGTGTGAAAAAAACCATAGGCTAGGGCTAGTTGAGCAGGCTGTCGGCATGGCCCCTCCTCCTAAACCGCCAAAAGTTAATTCAAATGTAACTTAATACATTTATATAATAAGAATCATTGGTGTGGCTGCATTGTAGAGTGCTAAGCTGTAATATGGGAGGTCCAGGGGTCAAACCTTTTCAAGATCGGTCGACCCATTATAAATTTTTGGCGAATAACAGAGGGCCATTTGGCACCCTCTCATTGGGCCACGTGACACCTCATCATTGGGCCACTTAAAACACCTAAAAACTAATGATATAGAAACCTAACCTCATAAGGCACTCCCACTTTTCGAGCCGATATTGGTCCACCTATCTATTGCAGATCCCAGTAAACATGTTGATATCAGAATGACAACACTCTGTGGCCTGCCCAGTCAGCAACCCAATCAACCTTGCAAGTTTCTTTAATTGTTTTTCCAAAAACTTCAACACAATAATTTTCACGTACAATGTTGTATTTACATGATTCAAGCATCATTGAAATAATAATGACAAGATCTACAATTTGACACTAGTTTCAAGTGATTTCGAGCAAATTTTGATCCCCTGGATTATTCTGGATCATTTCTCCCAACTAGGAAAATTTTGTAACACGAATAGCCTATTTTTACTCAAAAATTAAGTGACATTACAATTTAATCACTTTCTCGATTGCAATCCATATTACTTTACTTGGATTGGTACCTTGAGCCCACTTGAAGGTGCTCCACATTGCGTCTTCATGAAGTTCTAATTCTCTTGTTAATAATTGATTCTCCCTACAACTTGTCTAAATATTTAGGAGAAAAATATTTAATAGATGGAATTAGAACATTCTGTTCATGGCCATATTTCCCTGGAAGCTCATACATTCTTCATCTTGAATTTTTTCCTTGTTGATATACAACCAAACTTGATATTCCACATCGAAATCATGATCAACTCGATGCTTTCCATGCCTTGCTTTCTAATTTCCTTTTATTTATGTTGGAATTATGAATTTTTTTTTTCCTTGATGGAAACCTACTTGATGAGATGTCCTTGATGGAAACCTAATTGATGAATATGTCAACATGATAATAACATGATGAGTCTACAAGCTAGTACACTTGTGATAGAGAATTTGGGCAAAGGAATAGTAGCTCAAAGACAAAGGAATAATGAAGGTGATGTCTTGAGAAAAACACATGGGTTCTATGTGGAAAATATGCGTACATATGTGGGTATGGAGAAGAAAAAGTGCGTATAATTTCTACACCATGGTATTCTAAATACGAGGGGCCTTTACCATGGTATTGGCTAAGAAGTTATTTATATAAGGAGATGGAGATCAAAGTAATTTGTGTGCAAGTGATGGGTTATTATTGAATATTTTGATCTGAAATAAGTGTTCACTGGGTAATATGATAATGGATTAGATCCAATAGATCTGAAATTACTATACATTGATAATCTTCTTATGGGTTAGTTTCATTAGTAATGATAATGTTTCGATGCATTTTTTTACTTTGTATGCTAAGATATCGGTTTATCTAAAGTTCTATGTGCAACAAAGGTATGAGTCAATAATTATAGATCTATAAGTAGGTTTGTCTCAAGAAGATCGCATGCATACCCAAATCTTATTATGTTAGGTCATGTATCATGTATACAGTATGAAAACGCAGTTATGATTTCTAAAAGGCATGTATACAAACATAATTTTTTTGTAAGAAGTGCATAAATATGCTAGGGTTTTGTTGAATATGATATCTGATTAGTCTAATCAATCTTGTTGTGTTTTTTGTTGTCTATTAATTAATTTTTTACGATGGTATGAGTTCAACAATGATGATTGAAGTTGAATTTATTGAGTATTGATATGTTGAATAGTAATGATGTTGCTATATGTATGTGGTTCAAATATATGTGATGGTTTTGTGATTATTTCATAATGATTCAGTGATTCCATATGTAACACAATGATTATTTTAGAATGACATTGACTCAGTTTTAGGGTTCAGGGTTTTTAGATATATGCTTCATGGAAAGCACATATATACACAGATATACTGAAGAACAATAGTGTATATATTTTGATATATGGTTGATCACGGTTTGCAGTGAACAAAATATGGTTTCTGTGATGAATAATATATGGATTGGTATCCTGGTAATTGAAGTTACAATGATATAACTACTTTGGTTGTTCGAGAATATGTTAATTAATTTGGGTCTCAATTGGTACATTGATTTGTCGATTCAGATTGTTGAAAGATTCAGTGATTTATTGCAGGGATTGGTTTTAATTTTTATATTTGGTATTAGGCTTAAATCATGGTAGTGGGTCCATTCTGAAAATTTGATGAAAAGGGGCCTACAAGTTGTGATGGTTTGAATCATGTGGGTCCAGTATGAAATTTATGAAATCTGGTCCACGAAGGTGTTGAGGGTTGGAGCCTTTAGTGAGGGAGTCGAAGCTTTCTTAGAGTAGTAGCTGATAAATCATATCAGGGGTTAGGAGCTCCCTTCCTGTGGGTGTCATTAAATGTAATCAGGGGGTTGGATCTCCCTTCTAGTGGGTTTTGGAAAGCAAGAGAAGGTTTTAGCCTTCTATAGGTGGGCTCCTATGTGCTGGTATGAGTCTGCACCAATAAAAAAAAATTAAAGATGTTTTTAATATAATAAAATATGAAGAGAGAGGCGATAGTAGTGGAGGTTTTCTCCCAGATTGGGTTTCCACCTAAAAATCGTGGTGTTCACATGTGTTAATTTGTTGCTTATGTGCGATGGTTTATTTGATTCTTACTGCGCATGATTATTTTTTAATTAATTCCTAATGAAGTATTGATACACTGGTTAAAGTTAAAGAGATTATCAATTAACTGAAAAGTAAGTTAATTGGATATAAGCTAGTTTTTTGCATAACATTTGCATACATACATAATTTTAATTTAGTATAGTTGTGTAGAAAAATTTGAATAATAAAATAAAAGTTTATGTGATTTTTAAATATTGATTCACTCACCCCTCTCAATATTTTTCTCAACAATTGGTATTAGAGTCAGGTTCTTCAAAAGAAGCTTGATCGCTTGAAGTAGATCTGTCAAAATGATACGAAAGAAGAAGATAGCTCAAAGAAAGGATTCAAAAAATATTGGTAGTGACAGTGATATATCAGATGTAGTGATAGTCACATATATCAACAAATATTCAGTTATGGGAGTACCTTGTTTTTTATTGATAAAAAATGAAGAAGCCGGTAACAAAGGATTATCAGGTATGGGTTCTTGTTCTAATTGTGATCCATTTCCTTGTATATGTAATAAAGATGATAGTGTTGGGTCCCTATATTACTAGTGTAGTCCCTTATTTTTGTTAGTGTAGCCCCCTTATTGTTATTGTTGTACCCCTGTAACCCCCATATTGTTATTTTTGTGCCCATACATTGTTATTGTTAGGTCGGCTAGGATTATATTGTGACCCCATGGACTCCTATATATATAAGGAGGTTTTTTCATTTTTATCATCCAAGAAATATTCATTTATGTAATGCAAATAAGGTTTCCCTCTCGAAGTGGCTGAATTCGAAGGCGTTGATCTCTCTTTTATTCTATTTTTGGAGTTGGTTTCATGAAATTTGGTATCAGAGCTTTGGATTCTAGGGTTTCACTTCTTCAAACTGTTCATCATGGAATTTTCACTATAACTTTGTTTTTCTACGAATATTTAGAAGCTGAAATTTTTACCACACGAAGACGAAATCAGGAGGAACATAGTGTAAAATTTTCAGATCTTGGTTCCCAATATTTTCGGAGATATGATCTATGGAAGTTACGAATTTTCTAGGCTCCCGAATTTCATCTAAAATATGTGACCTTGGGAAAATCATCATAAATATATCTCTGAGCATCAGATTGGAATTCGGTAAAAATTGACTAAAAGTACACAAATTATAGTTTCCTGTATATCAATTTCAGAGCCTAAGGAGGAAACTATGACACTTGGCATGTTGTACAAGTTCGCTCTACTGAACTAGTCCATAATTAGGTCATTGTGGGAGATTGGGCATAACTTTGTCTTGAAGCATCCAAATCAGGTCAGACCTATGGAATTTGAAATAATATTTAGAGGGCTACTACGGGACTGAATTTCAGATATTGAATATCTAAAATCACAGAGATATTTCAGTTTCAATATCGAGCTCCTCAAAAGTAAGAAAAAGGTGTGTATTTTGTTTTTCAAATTGCATAAGTCTTGTTTGAAAAATCTGTTTGAAGTGATTCCAATGGCATATTGATGCATAAATATATGAATTGGGTTCTATAATGCCTCCTAAAAATAATTAAACACCCATTAAGCCCTCATAATACTCTATTATGACTCATGAAGAGGAAGAAGTGCAACATGATATATAAAAATTACAAGATAAAGTGCACCAAATTTTGCTCTCACAAAGAGCAACAAAAAATGAAATGGAAGTTTTTAAGAAAGGCATTGAAGCTAAGATGGATTGTTTGAAGAAGGACATGGAATCTAATATGGATGGTTTGAAGAAGACTATGGAATATAATATGGATGGTTTGAAGAAAGGCGTGGAAGCTAAGATGGATGGTTTTAAGAATGGCATGGAAGACATGGAAGAAAAAATGGAAGATATGAAGAATGATATAAAAGTAGACATGGAAGGATTGGTGAAATTGATACAAGAAATTATTCCTAATGGAAAAAATATGGTAGAGGAAACTCATGATGAGAACAAAATAAATGTTAATCGTGATTTCATAAACTCTAACGTTGGATGGAAGACCCACCATATTCCAAAGATTGATATGAGGAAGTTTGATGGCAAGGATCTCGTAACATGGATACTATAGATGGAGCAATATTTTGATCTCAATAATGTGAAAAACACACAAAAGGTATGCATTGCAACTTTATATTTAGAAAAAAATACATTTGTATGGTATCAATGACTTTTCTCCCATAAAACAATTGTCACTTGGTCAATTTTTATGGAGGAAATGATAGCACATTATGAGGATAGAAAGAGCAACACCTTCTTTAGCAAACTCATAAGTCTAAAACAAAAGGGTTCACTGGTGAAGCACGTTGAGGACTTCAAAAAATTGAATATAAGGGTAAATGATATTCCAGTGGAACACATGATTGATTTCATCATAGGGACTTTAAAGGATAACATCCAACATGAGGTTCACCTTTGGGAACTTAATTCATTGGAGAAGGCATTCAGGTTGGAAAGAAAAATCGAATGTAAAATTATGGTGACAAGGAAGCCTACCACTCACATCTATAAATATGGAAGTGTTGCTACTCCTAGACTTCCACAACCTACAAGGTTGACACCACAACAATTGGAAGAAAAAAGAGAAAAAGGGCTTTGCTACAATTGTGATAGAAAATACACTAAAGGTCATAATTGTGCTGAGAAGAAATTATTTTCCATAGACTGTGAAGAGGAGGAATAAAATTTACAAGAAAATTCAAAAGAAGAGGATATACAGAAACCAACCCTAGAGAAAGAAGAAACGAGTCTGACCATATTGTGTAATTCATTGGCAGGCATTACCACTCCTCAAACTCTCAAGATAAAAGGACATATCAAGAAGAGAAAGGTAATAGTGTTGATTGATTTGGGTAGTACCCATAATTTTATTCATTGTAAGGTAGCCAAGGAATTGAATTTCTTGCTATACCCAGCATCAGAATGTCAAGTGATGGTTGCAAATGGAGGAATTATAAATTGATCTGGAAAATGTTGTAATATCAAGCTAGCCATGGGGGAATATGTATTGAATAGTCAAATTCTTTCCATTCCAATGGGATTTTTTGATGTTGTGATAGGAGTACAATGGTTACAATCTTTGGGGACAGTAGATTTTAATTTTCAAGAAATTTCATTGAATTTTTTTTTGGAAGGAAAGGAAGTCAAAATTTTGGGGTATCACAGGGAAACTAGGATGTTGTGAAACCATCTCCAAAAATAGAAGAAAATAGATATAAATGCCTTATAAATGAGCCACTTTGAGGGGGAAACCTCCAATGCATTACATGAATGAACAATTATTGGATGATACAAATGACCAAAACCTCCTTCTATATATAGGAGTTCATGGGGCCACAATATAATCCTAGTGGGGCCACAATGTAATCGTAGCTGACCTAACAATAATAATGTAAGGGAAAAATAATAACAATATGGGGGTTACAGGGGTACAAAAATAATAATAAGGGGGGATACACTAACATAATAAGGGACTACACTATTAATATAGGGACTTAACATGCCCCTCTCCTTCAAACAAGTGTTGTCCTCAATGCTTGATTATTTCTTGATGCTTCTGTATAAAATTCTCATCCTCCCATGTGGAATCTTCTATAGGAAAGTTCTTCCAATTGCTGAGATACTCTAAAATTGATTGTACTTGTTGAGTTCTTGTTTCTGTGATTACTTCAGAACTTCTTTCAATGTGATGTTGATCTTCCTGTTGTTTCATTAGATTATGCACCAAAGTTAGGTTATCCTTTGAGAGTTGGAGAACTTGTTGTTGATGCTCGATGTGATCTTCCACTAATTTATCATCCATATTAGCTATTATTTGATCCTTCAAACAACCCAAATTAGCCTCCATTTCTTCTTTTGAACCATCTATGTCAACTTCGGTTTCTCTTCGTAAGATCGAAATTTGTTGCACTTGGTGCTGTAATTTTCATATCTCATACTGTAATTCTTCCTCTTCATATGTCATAGAATATATTTTTGAGGGCTTAATGGGTATGAAATAATTTTTTAGAGACATTATGGAACCCAATATAGATAAAAATTCTAAAATATGCCCTTGGAATCACTTCAAACTTCTTTTTCAAACAAACGTTATGCAACTTTAAAAACCAAATACAACCTTTTTCTTGCTTTTGAGAAGCTCGATATTGAAACTGAATTACCTATGTGATTTTAGATCCTCAATAGTTGAAATTTGGCCTTGTGGTATCCCTCTGAATCCTCTTTCGAATTCCACAGTTCTGATCTGATTTGGATTCTTCAAGGCAAGGTTATGTCCAATATCCCACAATGACCTAATTATGGACTGGTTCAGTAGAGCGAACTTGTATGACTTGACACGTGTCACTATTTTCTCCTTTGGCTCTAAAATTTATGGACAAGAAACTACAGTCCGTGTACTTCCATTCACTTTTTACAGAATTCCAATCCAATGCTCAGAGAGAGAGTTATGAATATTTTTCCATGATCATTTCTTTGAGATGAAATTTTGCAGCCTGCAAAAGACCTAACTTCTATAGACCATATCTCTGAAAATATTGCGAACCAAGCTCTAAAATTTTGCAAAGATGTTCCTCAGGATTTCAGCTTCACACCCTAAAAATTTCAGCTTTTGAACCTTCGTAGAAAAAAGGTTATAGTGAAAATTCCACAATTACTTGGTTGGAGCAGCGAAACCCTAGAATCCAAAGCTCTGATACCAAATGTTGTGAAACCAGCTCCAAAAATAGAAGAAAAGAGATATCAACACCTTAAAAGTAAGCCACTTCGAGGGGGCAACCTCCAATACATTACATGAATGAACAATTCTTGAATGATACAAATGACCAAAACCTTCTTCTCTATATAGGAGTCCATGGGGCCACAATATAATCCTAGTGGGGCCACAATGTAATCATAGTCAACCTAACAATAATAATGTAAGGGCACAATAATAACAATATGGGGGTTATAGGGGTACAACAATAATAATAAGGGGGGATACATTAACATAATAAGGGACTATATTATTAATATAGGGACTTAACACGTGAAATATAATAATATCTAATGTCATGAAAAAGCTTCTGAAGAAATAACAACGAGGCATAGTTTAACAATTATCCTCACTAGAATTTCCAACATCAAAATAATCTATTTCTCTAGATCTCCAAAAATTCTTGGACAATCATTCCAAGGTGTTTGAAACTCAAAAAGGACTCCCACCTTTTTGTGATCATGATCATGTTGTTAATTTGATTCCAGGAAGTGTTCCTCCAAACATCAGGGCTTATAGATATCCTTATGTCCAAAAAATCGAAATTGAACTTATGATTGCAGAAATGTTAGAGGCTGGTATAATTCAACCTAGTCAAAGTTCTTTCTTTGCTCCAGTAGTATTGGTGCACAAGAAATATGGATCATGGCGCACATGTATGGATTTTAGGGAGCTCAATAAGCTCATTATTAAAGATGAATTTACCATTCATATCATTGATGTATTATTGGATGAATTACATGGAGTAATTTATTTTAACAAGTTGAATCTTCGTTCAGGATATCACCAAATTAGAATGAAGAATGAAGATATTCTAAAAGCAACATTTTGAACTCATGAGGGTCATTATGAATTTTTGGTCATGCCTTTTGTCCTTACCAATGCACCTTCTACATTTCAAGGGTTGATGAATTACATTTTCAAACCCTTCCTTAGAAAATTTGCGTTAGTATTTTTTGATGATATACTAATCTACGGCAGGTCTTAGAAGGATCATGTTCAACATGTTGACAGGGTGCTCAAACTATTGGAGGAGAAACAATTATATGAAAAAGCCTCCAAATGTTTCTTTGGAGTATAAGAGGTGGAACATCTAGGTCACATTGTATATCACAAGGGTGTTAAGGTAGACCCTAACAAAATTAAATCCATTAAGGAATGGAAAGTCCCCTCAACCATAAAGCATTTGAGAGGATTTCTCGGGTTAATAGGGAATTATTTCAAGTTTGTTAAGAATGATGGGAGAATAGAAGCACCTCTATCAACATTATTGAAGAAATATGAAATTTCATGGACTCCTAAAGCAACTAAGGAATTTGAACATGTTAAATAGGCAATGTGCCTAGCACCAGTCTTAGCTACACCAGACTTTATAAAAACCTTCATTGTGGAATGTGATGCCTTAGGAAATGGAATTGGTGTTGTTTTAATGGAAGAAGGAAGACCCATTTCTTTTGAAGTCATCCAGTCAAAGGAAAATATTTACAGAATGCTATTTATGAGAAGGAAATGTTGGCAATACTACATGCACTAAATAAATGGTGACCTTACTTAATGGGAAGACACTTCAAGGTAAAAATTGATCATGATAGTCTTAAACACTTTTTGGAACAAATACTATCTTCAGAAGAGCACCAAAAATGGGTCACAAAGATGTTGGGTTCTGACTTTGAAATCATCTAAAAAAAAAGGAAGCTAAATGTTGTTGCAGATGCACTCTCAAGGAAGGATGAAGTGGTGGAAGAATTTCTTTGTGCCATTTCTATTATCGAACCAGATTGGATAACCAAAGAAAGGGATGAATGGAAGAAGGACAAAGAAGTGTTTACACTCATTCATAAGTTGCAGAAAGGTCCTAGTACATCTGATACATTTAGTTGGAAAAGTGATTCCTTATGGTATAAAGATCGCTTATATATTTGTAAGAATTCCCAACTAAAACAAAAGATTCTTTTGGAATTGCACACTTCTCCTTTAGGAGGACACTCTGGATTTTTAAAAACTTACCACAAGGTGAAAGAATTTTTTTGTGATGGCCTTAAATCTCATATTCAAAACTTTGTGGGGGAATGTTTGGTTTTCCATCAAATAAAGTTGAGACAATTAATACCCCGGGTCTTCTACAACCTTTATCCATTCCAAGTCAACGTTAGGGGGAGATTTCAATGGATTTTATCACAATTTTATCTAAGTCCAAAGGAAAGAGTGTCATCATGGTGGTAGTTAGTAGACTTACAAATTATGCACACTTATTTGCATTATCTAATCCATTTAAAGAAAGTACAGTTGCTATTGCATTTATGGAAACAATTTAAAAGCTGCATGGAAACCCAAAGCTTATGGTAAGCGATAGAGATCCCATTTTTACTAGAAATTTTTGGACGGAATTATTTTCTTGTTTGGGCACTCAACTAGCTCATAGCTCATCTTGTCATCCTCAATTCAATGGTCAAAATGTGATAGTGAACAAATTTTTGGAAGGATATCTTCGTTTTTTTGTATCTAATAAAAAAACGCAATGGGTCAAGTTGTTACCTATGGCTGAATGGTGGTATAAAAATTCATTCCATACTACAACAAAAATGACCCCATTTATGGCACTTTATGGATATCATCCACCATCCATCACATCATCTTTAAGAGAAAATTATAAGGTTCAAGTAGTGGAATATCACATTGAGAATCAACATCAAGTCCTCCAACTCTTAAAGGATAACCTAAATTTGGCACACAATCAGATGAAACAATAGGTAGATCAACATCGCAGTGAGAGAAGTTTTGATGTAGGAGACTAGGTATTTTTACGGCTACAACCATACAAAAAAATATCCCTCAAGCAAGCTAAGAAGGATAATAAATTATCTCCAAAGTACTATAGTCCTTACAAGGTGTTGCAAAAGATTGGTACTATGGCATACAAATTGGAGCTTTCTTCTTCTTCGCGAGTGTATCCGGTTTTCCATGCTTCATGCTTAAAGAGTGTTATAGGTGACAAACATCTAGTTCACACAATATTGCCAGAAATTTATGAGGAAGGAAAGATCATATTGGAACTTGAAACAGTCATGGAAACAAGAACTTGATAGCTATGAAATCGATCAATTTCAGAGTATCTCATCAAGTGTAAGAACTTACCCACTGAAGATTCTACATGGGAGGATGGGAATTTTATACAGAAGCATCCAAAGCTACTCAAGTGTTGAGGAAACCACTTTTTTGAAGGAGAGGGGCATGTTAGGTCCCTATATTACTAGTGTACTCCCTTATTGTTGTTAGTGTAGCCCCCTTATTGTTATTGTTGTACCCTTGTAACCCCCATATTTTTATTATTGTGCCCTTACATTATTATTGTTAGGTCAGCTAGGATTATATTGTGATCGCATGGACTCCTACATATAGAAGGAGGTTTTTTCATTTGTATCATCCAATAATTGTTCATTTATGTAATGTAAAGGAGGTTTCCCCCTTGAAGTGGATGAATTATAAGTCATTAATCTCTCTATTCTTCTATTTTTGGCATTGGTTTCATAAGAGAGAGGGATGATGACAATGAATCAATTTAACTTGCACTCATGGGTAAACATGAAAGTAAGCACTCTAAAGAGCAACCAGATTTAAAAATAATGCCTCTAGAAGTAGAAGATCAATTCAAGTCATAAAAAATAATCAATATCAATGTGCCTATGATGAAGTATAATTATCAACAATGGAAAGAGAATATGAAGTATAATCTAAGGAAACTTGATTTTTGTTATCTATTCTGCAGTGGCTACACCAAGATCCCCCCACCAGATGAGGAAGTGCAAAAGAACAGTAAGGCATTGAGTGAAATTTTTTTTAGCACATCTGATTTAACGTTAAATAAGGTTATGCATTATAAAACTGCAAAGTAAGTATGGGATAAGATATAAGAAATCCAAGAAGAAATTTCAAAAGAAGTTTGCTCATAATGGAAACTACCAGGTAATATTATCCCTAACAATGTGTCAAAGAATGAACGTGATAATAAAAAAACTCTTATGATGTTAGATATAGTTACTGTTTCAAAAGACGACGGTTTAGAAGAAATTTATTATCTCAGAACAAAACTTGATCTTGCTTTGAAAATGATTGTTAATCTTAAAAATAAGTTGCAGACGTATGATAAGAAGGATCATATTAAATCAGTAAATGATACTGTGGAATATAAATAATATTATTAAGGTATTGAAGATGAGACCGTCTCTCTAAAACCATAGCTTGAAAAATAAAATAAGTGGAATGAAGAACTAATTCAAGCATTTGAAGAACAAGAATATGGGTTGAAAGAAGAAATTCTCAAATTAAAGGAGCAAGTAGAAGAAGGAAGAAGGGTTGAAGAAGGTGTTATCAATAAATTGAGGCTAATGGGTTGCTTCAATAGTCAACTTAGAGTAACTATTTCAAACCACTTTTAGATGGAACTTAGAATTTCCAACCTGAGAGTGCTCTCTCAAGGTAATGTATGATGATATTCAATAGACAATGTTTGGAAACAAATATGGCTAACTCTGAATGTATTTTAAATGTTTTTTATGTAGCTGAAGGATGTGAATCAATAGCTACCATTGGGCATGGATTCAGAGGAAACTCAATTACATGAAAAACATCTAACCATGGAAGTTGAGTCATGTGTGTATTCTCATTCAAAACCATAACTTGAACAATAAAAAATATGCATACAAGAAGTTGGAGCATGATTACACATAAATTCCAAGTGATTGCACATAACGTTAACTGAATAAACATGAAATAGATAGATAAAACAAATACATATGAGAGCACTTAATGAATCTCAGTTCTGATAGAAGCCTTCTATAATTGTCTATTACTGACTGTAAAATATTATAAAAGTAGCTTGTAGCATCACATCAATAAATCCTCTCTCCTTTAATAATCTACCTATTTATCACCCCGGATGTGGGTGGGCAATGATGTGATGCAGGTGATGATCGGGCAGGGGCGCGTGTGGCAAGCCCACTGGCCTACTTACAGGAGGCATTTAATCACTCGCAGAGCAATTAATATGATGGGCCGTCAAAATTCACGCCGGTGGGGAGGTCGAGAAACCATGGAATTCAATATGAATCCTCTCGCTCTTTCTTCCCAGTCCTCAGTCGAATGCTCTGGAGCTTTTTTCTGGAATTGTGGTCGTTTGTAGGTCCTCATGTCTATGCGGCTCTTACCAGTAGGTTCTTACTGCTCGCCGGAGGCTGAAGTGCACAGCCATCGCACTACAGTTGGAAGGCGCTGCCCTCTAGCTTGCTGTATAAGTTTTATCCCCGGCTTTTATTTTTCGCACAGCCCTTTCTATGCTCTACACCCTGTTCCTCTGTCTGGCCTTCGTCTTTCACCCCCGCCTCTAGCTCACTCTGTCTATTCCGCCGTCGCTCACGATACTAGGGTGGCCATGCCGAGATTGAGGCATCGTTTAAGATGTCGCAGGGGAGGCTCCAGACGTCGCCGCTCCCCATCCTCTTCCTCGCCCTCTTCTCGCAGCCACAATGATAGTCCTCCCCGTCATCGAGCGTGTCGTTTGTCTCCCACCCCGCACTGTGAAGCCCTTGCTTCCAACCAACCAGCAGATCCTCATCCTGCCTCTGCCGCTTCTATTTGGAATCCATCAACCACTGTTTTTCATTATCAATGTAGCTCCTCCCGCCCCTTGGTCATTGCAATTGTTACAGTTTCTTTTAAAGAGATTCCCGAGGTTTCTCCTACTCCCACCACCTCTGTTCTCCCGAGTAATTCGCAGGCCTCACCCTCTGTTCCGCCGGTATCTCAGCAGGTGAAGGGTGACAATGGTTCTTCTTGTAGGAAGGGTGACAACAGCTCGAGCTTACTCCAGGACGTTGGGATGCAAGCAGGCGAGCGTGAGGCAGGGGAGGATGCCACTCAAAACGAACTGGTGCCGGATGACGTAGAGGAAGGCTGGTGCCGAATTTTTGAGGAATCACGCTCGGGTGACTATGGACTCTAGTCTTCCTACTTCTGTTTATCATGTCTAGTCTGATTCGCATTTTGCTGGTTCTAATTTCTAGGAGTTACTGCTTGTTCAAACTGGTTTTTCATGTTAAAGTTTTTCTAAACATATGTATGGGTCGGTTTCCCCAGAGGGGTGACTCTGGTATTTGGTCAAGTTTTGTTAAGCCATGGCTGGTTTCCTCACGGGAGGCAGCCTTCAAATAATTCTCGGGCTGGTTTCCCCTTGCGGGTAGCCCTATCTCTGATATTTTGCTGACTATATGGTGCCTCGACACCTTGAAATCCATGTACCATATGTTACAATAATAGATTTAAGATTACTTAGAAAAAAAAAAAAATCTACCTATTTATAAGCTTCGGAATCTTTACATTGATTCTGCCAAAACGGTTGAGCCTTCGAGTCCTTCTGATGACACCTAATCTAACCAAAAGAAAGTTACAAGGAGATAAAACTGACAACTGCTATTTTTATGGCTTAGAAATCTAATAAGACTCTCAAACATATTTATTACATTAATAGACTTTTAAAGCTGCATATTTACATCAAAAAGGTCATGTGCCTGAGGTGGCACTGAAAATGACTAAAACATAATTTCTCCCACTAATTCAGAAGACATGTCTTCCTAAATTTTAGGAGGTGGTGTTATAATGGTTGATGAAGCCTCCATAATGAGCTGACAATCTGAAAGGATTTTTCGAAAAGTATGTCTTCATCAAAACATTCACTTGATGACCCCTAACCTTTCCACGTGATTGGCTTGTCTCAAAAAGACCATGAAAACTTGAAAAATCTTCAAAATCTTTTTTGTTTTAGAAACAGGGGACTTTAGGCAAGTCTCTAGCGAGAATTCGTAGCACCTTTGACTTTTACCATTTCTATAAACTATCTGCTCCCTTTTTTGATCTGAGGTTCTTTAATGAGTCAAAATAACTAAATAAAATCCTTTAACTACCTCCTTCAAGATAAACCTATGATTTATAGCCAAAAGGGATCTACAACGAGTTCGTAGCGATTTCTGGGCTTCATACTTGAGACACACTAATAACTTTCCTAATTGATAGTGGACTTGAAAATTCTGCATTTCTTGTTCAAAATGTACCCATGGCTCTATAAGTAATGATCTGAAATGATGCCAAAAACATCAAAAAGGTATTTGATCCCCCTTTTAAACCTTAGAGGCTTCACCCTTGGCAGCAGAGGCTTCAGTTTCCACAGGTTCATCTATGGCTGTTATTTTTAAACCTTTTTGATCTTGGTGGATATTGGTGGTCACCCGCCTATTCCACTTGGGGCCCCACCATTGTCTCTTTTAGTTTTTCAGTTTCGGCACAACTTACTATTTTTAGCAGTTTTTCAGGTCTTGAACTTCCAAAGCCGTTTTGAAGCCCTAAACTACGTTTTTTTGGAAAACCAAAAGCAACATGGGTCAATGGACCGATGTTTCTCACTCAAAATTCGTAGTCCTCGGATAGATATTTCTAACGAGGTATGGTTCATGTCAAACGGAGATCGTATGCCAAAGTTACGTCCCCGGGAAGTTGAAACACCAATTTACCCAAATGGGGCCCATAGTTTTGGCGCTTCATCTCCTAGGGTTAGGGTTTTCCATTGTTTATAAATAATAAATAGGCCCTAGAGCCTCATTGTAATGCAGTTCAGAGGCCTGTAGCTTCCACATCTCTTCTCAGAGATAGCTACCAGTGCCCTAGCTAGTTTATTTCAATTATGTCTGTAAGCAAATTTGAGTTCTTTGTTATTAATGAAATGAAGTCTTATTTCCACTGCATCTTTGTATTTATGATTATATGTGTATTCTATTGCGTTCCTGCATAAATCCAGATCAGTGGTATCAAAGTGGTCTGCTTTTTCTTGATCCTTTTTTGCATGTCCCCAACGCGGTCGGGGTATAAGGAGTTAGGGCTCGATCTAGTGGAACCTTTGCAAGATTAGCCTCGTAAACCCCGACGGACGCCCATGGGGGAAGAAAAGAAAGATGAGGGAGCAGGAGATCCTATCAAAATATTTCTCGAGGAGGCCCTCGAAAAACAAAGGAACGCGATGATGGATAACTTTTCCCAGATCCTTCGATGGCTGCCCACCGGCGGTGCATCTGCATCCAGCAGCCACTCTGGAGGTGCGACTCCTTTTAAGGTACAAGTAAATTTTGACATTCCCATATTTGAAAGTGAAATAGATGCAGATGTTGTAGCTAGATGGTTCAATCTATTAGAAGGATATTTCTTGGTTCATGACTTTTCCGATCGGGAGAAGATTATTTTTGCACTCCTCAAAGCTCTACAGTGAGAAAAAGGATGAAATAGAACCCTCTCTGTTCTCGGCCGTACCTACTTGGAATTATTTCCAAGATGCCATAAAGCAACAATATTATCCCATGGGGAGCTAGGAGGACAAGTACATATAATGGACCACGCTGCGACAACAAAGGGATCAAGATGTGCATGAGCTGACGAATCTGTTCCATACCCTGCGCACAAAGTTGGGTATCAAAGATTCAGAGAAACATCTAGTGCTAAAGTATCGCAGTTGTCTACATAGATACATTCATAAGGAAATGGAGTTCCTCAACATCTCCTCGCTTTGTACGACATACTGGTATGCTACCAAGATTGAGAAAAAATTCAAATAGAAGAAGAGAGACTTTGGATCTATGAATCAAAATCAAGGGAAAGGTGCTCGCAAACCATAGAACAAAGGACAGAGCCAAGGCATCGCAGCTCAAGACAACCTGTCAAAGCCACAAGCAAAGAACAACACCACAAAGCCAAAGAAGGAAACAGGAAAGTGGTATGAGTTCCATGAGAACTCCACTCACAACACATGTGAGTGTCGGGCCAAGTAGTCGCTGGTGGCCGAGATGAGGGCTTCTGAGTCAGATGCATGCTCCGACTCTGAATCAAAACCTGACAAGGGGAATGACAAAGTGAAACATATTATTGATGCGGAGCCCAACGCCATTGTTTCCTCTACCAATATCTCGAAGGAGGAACTGGAGGATCCAGAGGAGGAACGTCTCTTCCACTCCCAGATGTGGGTAAAGGGCACCCCAATACAGTTCATTGTTGACAATGGGAGCCAAAAGAACCTCATTTCAGCAAACATCGTGAAGCATTTGGGCTTGCCGACCACAGCTCACCCACATCCATACACCATTGGGGGGCTTCAATGAGATCTCCGTGTCAGCCAGTAGTGCCGCCTTCCCTATAGCATCAAGCCCTTCACGGATGAGGTATTATGTGACGTTGCTCCTATTGATTTTTCTAATGTATTATTAGGACAAACATACTTGTGGAAGCGTCATGCTATGTATGAGTCTCGGCCTCCCGCTATTATTGTTACTTTGGGAAATAAGTTGTACAGGATACCATAGGTACCACCTCTTGCCGCTATCTCTTTGGTTACTGTAAAACAATGTAGTAAGCTCATTTCCAAAACCAGGAAATTCATTTTCCTGATGATCCGCCCCCAGGGAAAGAAGAAGACTGTGGCCATGACCTCCATACAAGGCTCCTCTACACGACAACAACAAATGGACAAGGTTGTGGAGGAGTACAGGGACATCTTCACCTCACCCATAGGGGTTACTCTACACTGTCAGGTTAAGCACCCAATTGATTTGACCCCAGGTGCGCTGCTACCCAATGGACCGATCTATTGGCTCTTTGTTCTGGAGAATGATGAAATCAAGAGATAGATTCAGGAGCTACTGTAGAAAGGTCACATCCGACCAAGTTCATTGCCCTGTGGGAGCCCGATCGTGTTGGTATAGAAGAAGGATGGGACGTGGAGACTTTGTATTGACTATTGGGCGCTGAACAAGATCACTGTCTGGAATAGGTACCTGATCCCATGGATTGATGACCTTCTGGACCAACTAAAAGGAGAGAAATATTTCAGCAAGGTTGACTTGAAGTCTGGGTATCACCAGGTACCAATCGAACCCTCTGATGTGTGGAAGACTGCCTTCAAAGCCAAGTAAGGCATTTTCAAATGGCTGGTCATGCCTTTCAGGTTGACAAATGCTCTCGCAACCTTCATGAGGTTGATGGTTGACATCTTGTGGCCATTCACTGACTCATTTGTAGTGGTGTACTTGGATGACATTTTGATCTTCAGCCAGACTTGGGAAGAGCACCTCCACCACATCCGACAAGTTCTCCAAACACTACGACAACACAAGTTGTGTGCCAATTTGGAGAAGTGCACTTTTGGCATGACCCAGGTTCAATATTTGGGATACATTATTGATGAAATGGGGGTGCATCTGGATCCAACCAAGATCCAAGTCATTCGGGATTGGCCACCCCCAACCACTATAATAGAGCTTCACAAATTTCTGGGTCTTGCTAATTTCTACTATAGGTTCGTGTTGGGATTATCTCATATCACTTGGCCCTTGAGTCAAGTCACCAAGGGAGGAGCAAGAGAAAAATTCTTTTTTTTCAGAATCTCAACAGAAGGCATTCATAGAATTGAAAAATCGCCTCTGTTCTGCCCCAGTGCTCACATTACCGGACTTGCAACAACCATTGGAGATCGAGACATATGCCTTTGACTATGCTATTGGGGCAGTTCTTACTCAACAGGGACATCTAGTGGCATATCACAGTGAGACATTGTCTGACACAGTTCGCAAGTATCCCACTTATGACAAAGAAATGTATTCCATTGTGCAAGCTTGTCAACAATGGAAGCATTACATTTTGGGGAAGGAAACAATCATCCACACAGACCACTGGCCCCTGTAGTTCATACAGACATAAGGGAAGTTTCAGAATGATCGCCATCAGAAGTGGTCCACATATCTGCAACAGTTTCATTTGAACATCAAGTACAAGAAGGGCAGCACCAATAATGTTGCAGACTGCCTCAACCGACCACCGATCATGGCGCTCACCACCATTCTCAACTCTTCTGGGCATGAGACTTTTGATTGGCCGCTTCTCTATGAGAGTGACCCAGAATTCGGCCACACATACAAGGCACTCTTGGGAGGTACACAAGTTCCAAATTTTCACCTCCAAGATGCACTTTTATGTCACCTGGGACACCTTTGTGTTCCTTCAAGCGAGCGTGCCAAGATGATATGGGAAGCACACTACATTCGAGTCGCTGGGAATTTTTGGGTCGAGAAAATAGTAGCAGTGCTGCAGAAGTATTTCTATTGGCCGAACCTTGGAAAGGATGTCGGGAAGCACATTAGATCCTGCATTGCTTATGCCATTGCTAAACCGACCATCAAGAAGCAAGGCCTATATACTCTGCTACCTATCCCTAGTCAAACTTGGGAATCCATCTCCATGGATTACATGTCAGGCCTGCCTTCTACTAAGCATGGAAATGACTGTGTTTTCATGGTTGTCAATAGATTATCGAAGATGGCCATTATGGCGGCTTGCAAGAAGAATATTACAGCAGAAGCCACTACTAAACTCTTCTTTGAGCTAGTTTGGGTGCACTTTGGGATCCCATAGTCTATCATATCAGATTGGGATAGCAGGTTCCTTAGAAAATTATGGTCTAGCCTCTGGTCAATGCTGGACACCAAGCTCACCAAGTCCACAACTTTCCATCCCCAAACAGATGGCTAGACAGAGGTTGTCAACAGAATGATTGTACACATTCTGCACATGTACAATTCAAAGCATCCATGCACATGGGATGAGAGCCTCCCCTATGTACAACATAGTTATAATCGGGATCTCCACAGAAAAATCGGCCACATCCCCTTTCATGTGGGCTTGGGATTCCAACCACTATGTCCCATTGACGTAGCCATGCCATTTGCAGCTACTCAGGCTGATTCGACTCATGTCCAGTCTGAAGTTGACAAAGCAAATAGATTCATTGAGCACATTAAACACATCCACCAGCAAGTTCATGAAATATTGGACAGAGCTAATGCTAAGTACAAGCAACGCCATGATCAACATCGGGTGCCACACAACTTCCAGGTGGGCGACAAAGTGTGGCTACATTTGCAGAAGGAGCGCTTCACTGGACCCCACCGCAAGCTTCACCTGCTCTGATACAAGCCATAAACCATCACCAAGGCTGTAGCGAACAATGGCTTTGATCTCTGTATTCCACCATTCCTTGGTCTGCACCCAGTATTCAATGTGGACCGCCTTTGTCCTTACTTCCCACCTCTACTGGACACCTCTACAATTGTAGAAAAACTCACACCAGTAGAGTTAAACCTAGAATGCGTGGAACAAGCCACTATAAATTGTATCATGGACATGAAAATCAAGAATAATTTCCAACAGAAGATCCAATTGTATCGGGTTGTCAAAGCTGGCCAACTCCTGCACCAAGGAAAGTGGTTCACCAGGGACCAAGTTCAGCAGAAGTTTCCTCATCTCATGGAGGAACTTAACGCAATGGGGACCGTTGCTTCCTAAGGGGGGATTAATGATCTAGGTGGATATTGGTGTTCACCCACCTATTCCACTTGGGGCCCCACCATTGTCTCTTTCAGTTTTTCAATTTCGGCACAACTTACTATTTTTAGCAGTTTTTCGGGTCCTGAAATTTTGGAGCCGTTTTGAGGCCATAAATGACGTTTTTTGGGAAAACCAAGAGCAACATGGGTTCATGGACCAAATTTTCTAACTAAAAATTTGTAGTCCTCAAATAGATCTTTCTAACAAGGTATGGTTCGCATCAAACAAAGATCGTATACCAAAGTTACGTCCCCGAGAAGTTGAAACACCAATTTACCCAAATGGGGCCCATAGTTTTGGTGCTTCATCTCCTAGGGTTAGGGTTTTGGATGTTTAGGGTTTTCCATTGTTTCTAAATAATAAATATGACCTCGAGCCTCATTGTAATGTAGTTCAGAGGCCTGTAGCTGCCACATCTCTTCTCAGAGATAGCTACCAGCGCCCTAGCTAGTTTATTTCCATTCTGTCTGTAAGCAAATTTCAGTTCATTTTTATTAATGAAATCAAGTGTGATTTCTGCTACATATTGGTATTTATGGTTATATGTGTATTCTATTGCATTCCTGCATAAATCTGGATCAATTTTCTTAAGCTATGAATGCATAATTTCCATTTTCACGTCTAACTCTTTCACTTGACCTTTAAGTTTCTTTCTTTCTACCTGCAACCAAATATTCCTCTTCCTTGTATGTTTCATTACATCCCATAGAGGAAAGGTTCTCTTCAACAATTTATTTTCATTGGTCAAAGCCTCATCATAGTGATTGATTTGCTCATTTACCTTTTCTTTGAACTCCACCATTTTTCTTTCTAGCTTAACTTCTTCCAATTCCAACTTGGTTTCAATAATTTCCTCACTAGCTTCTCTCAAATGATCCTTTAAAAGTTGCACTTCAAATTTTTCAATGGATTTCTCTTTACCTTTTCTTTGTTTAATGATTTCTTCCTTTGCTGGAGATAATTCAATGATGTCTTCTTCCATAGGTTGTTTTCCTTTGTTTGTCACTTCAGTATTTTTGTTAACCATGACACCTTTGGTAAGCTACAATCTGGTAAGTGGATTTATTGGTTTGAATACAAAACCTACATCTTCACTTGAGAAATCAAGTTTTTTGGCAACTAGGCCTTTCTTTTCCTTCTTTCTCCTTTTGACATTCACAACTCTCACCACTGGAGTTTCTTCTATGTCTATGGCTTGAAGAATTTCAGGGTTTCCTTTTACCAATGTTTAGCTGCTAGTTATTCTTCCATTATTTTTGATAGGCCTTGAATTTGTATTTGTAGGTGTGTGATGTGGAACCTCTATTTCCTATGCATTCTCTATTTCAACCTCCATGGGCTCTACAATGGGCTTCACTTCCTCTTCATTTACACCCTCTGATTCAGTTATAGGTTTATCATTCTTTCTTGAAGGAGTGGATTTTGATTTAGGTGTCTTCTTGGGTGTTAATTCATCACTTCATAACCACTAAGAAACAATAATGTGACCCAATCTCTATTTAAATTTTTCAATTCCTCCAAAAACTAGTAGCTTGTGTTGGGGTTCCCATGTTTTGGCCAGATTGGCAAGACCAAAAGATGAGACAACATCATAACCACTTTGGGGCCCTAGGATCTAGCCCTCCTGGACCCGGAGAGGGATCTATCCATAAAAAAAAGAATGATATATATCTTTGAAGCTCAGAATGAGATGTTAGGCTAGTTTTTTCAGCATGAAAAAATACAACTGGTTTATATAATGTACCAGAGCAAAACAGTTTTCAATCTTCAGATGTTCAACATCAATTTAGGGCTACAATTTGTGAGGGCTAACCTCATACTTGTTCAGTAAACAAAATTGAAAAAACATGGAGACTTCCAATGAAGAATTACCACAAACAGAAAGTAGCTACATAGCAAATAAAGCGGGACAGTAATCACTGATATCTTTTTTCCATGGACAGCTGGAAGGCTCCACACAGAATCAGCTTCACACAATAACAACTGAAAAGCTCCAGCTGTGTAAACTAAGTCTCTTTTTTCAGCATGTGGTTGAGCAGTTATGCAAGATTGATCACTCCTTCAGCTATTGTTCCCTGCGAAATGATGTACTCATAATTCATGTATCCAAAAATACTCTCCAGTCCCTTCTTTGAAAGCCGGTCTGCTTCCTTGTTTTTATCCCTGTACACATGACAAAAGGAGATAAAAGTGAACTTTTCCCTCAGTATATGAATACGTTCAATCCAGTGAGTTATCAGTCCAGGGTTTAGATTAGAATTGTTGTTCATATGATCGATTAATATTTTAGAATCTCCAAAGATCCATAGGTTTTCCACACACAGAAGTGACGCCACCCATAGAAGTCCCCAAAGAGCCATGCATTCTGCTCTCGTGTTAGTACCTATACCACCATTCCAGAAGAATTTGTATTGGAAATTTGGAGAAAGCATTAGCCAAACACCACAACCGCAATTATTATTTTGTGCAGCACCATCAAAATATCCTGCCGGGAATTGTAAATCATGAGGTCTGTTCCTCCTGGAAAAATCCACAGTCTGCTTCTCAGAAGTCCTTTGCCTCTCCCAGCAAATTAAGATTTGGTTATAGGTTTTATCCGGCCAGCAAGGTCTCCCTTCAAAAATCATTCTGTTTCTGTTTATCCAAATATTCCAGTGGAAAAGTATGGGTATGGCTCTAAAAGTTTTTCCCCTACTGAACCACCATCTAATACAATCCACAGTGTTTGAGTACTCCGGGATTGGGAAATTCCATTTATAACACAGCATTTCCAAGACTTTCTTAGCAAAGGGGCACAGATAGAAAAGGTGTTGGTTATCTTCGCCATCTGTACCGCATAACAAAAAATAACTCGGACCTTGCCAACCCCTTTTTTGCAAGTTATTCCAAGTATTGTTTTTATCTCTCCAAACGAGCCATAGAAAAATAATCTTTTTCATTTCGACCTTGACCTTCCATATGATCTTAAACCAGCTGTCTGCACCCAAAATAAGCTTCGATTCTATGAGGGTCTGATAAATATCTTTTACCTTCGGGCCACTCTCAATTGTTTTATCTCTCCAAATAAGCCTATCACCCCCAGGGATTTTACACAGTCCCAAATGTCTGAGAGAAATAGAAAGCTTTGTCCAAGATTGTTCCCATCTATGATTCATACCTGTGTCCTTGAAAGACTTCCAAATCGGGGCCCCATTCTCCCAGTTAGCAATAATCTGTTTTAAGTAAAAAAAGCCACCTTGGTTTAGTGCCAGGATTAATGCTCCATCAATGTCATGAAAATTTCCAAATCCCAACATGTTGGTGCTGCCAATTAGGATTTTTGAGCCATCCCCAAAGAACCAATTTAAGTTTCCTTGTACAGTGGGCCAGATTGAACTGAAGCCCTTCCAAATATTTGATTGCTTCTTTTGTGCCTTCCATCCCTTAGTGGCTATTGATTCCATAGACTCCTGTCCCAAATATTTCCCTCTAATGATATCTTGCCATTTTCCCTTGTAATTTAGGCCCCTCCACAATGATTTGATGAGCAAGGATTTACCAAAGATCTCCAAATCCTTTATGCCCCATCCACCTTTATCTTTCGGAATTGCAATTGTATCCCATCTAGCTAAGTGCATGCATCTCTTATCTCCTCTTCCTCCCCAAATAAACTGAGCCATAATCTTTCTAATGTCATTTAAAATCTGTTTTGGGATCACATATAGATGTTCCCAGAAAACAGTTTTTTGTTGAAAAACTGCTTGTGTTAATATCAATCTGCCCCCCTTTGATAGCCATTTTGTTGACCACATGCTGAATTTCTTTTTGTACTTTCCAATAATCCATCTCCAATCTTCGACTGTGTATTTCAATGGTTTCAACCTAAATCCCAAGTATACCAGTCCTCCGGAAAGATCAGCTCTTCCACATTTAAAAAAGGAAATTATATCGTTTATTACCCCTTCCTCTCCACCTGCACAATATAAGCAAGACTTGCCTTCGCTGATCAACATACCTGTAGCCTCACAAAAAACCAGAAAGATGTTTTGAAGTATCTGCCAGCAATTTCTCCGTAACATTCCAAAGATTAAAATGTCGTCTACAAATAGGCTATGGGAGGCGTTCATATTAGTGCCAACATTAATCCCACAGAAAGAGCCATCAATAACTGCCTTTCTCAATTTCAGGCTCATAGCATCCATCATTAGAATAAACAAAAGCGGTGATAAAGCGCACCCCTGGCGGAGCCCCCTACTAGTTATGAAGCACAAAAGGGGGTTTAAAATGATTTGGTTGGTTGGTTGTTGAGTTGAGTCACGAGATCATAGACTGAGAAGGTAATGGGAAGAAAGGAGCAGGGCACTAGGACGTTTCGGCAAAAGAGGATGGGTCAAGAAAGTGCCATCCATTGGGCTATGGAGTCATGAAAGGGAATTACTTGCACAACTAGCCAAGGCTTTCAGAGGGAAAGTCATCTACAATAAAGGATCTTTTTAGATAGATGGTGGAATGGAACATTAAGGATTGAAGTTGAAATAAGGAAAGACACCCAATTTCTTTCTATAGATCAGGTTAGAGGTCATTTAACTCCAGACCTATTTGGACATACTCATAGGCAACTCTCAAAGGAGGGACAAAGGGGCAGCTTATAGATCGGACAAGAGGTCATTTAACTCCAAGTCAGCTTTAGCATGCTCCAAGGAAAAACAGAGATAAGTTTAACAGAGCCAGGGTCTATAGATCAGAGAAGGAATTTCAACCTCCAATGCTTTGACACCAGCAAGAGATCTTGGAAAGGCCAGTTGGTCGCACAAGGATCCTAGTGGACAGGGCTAACTCTAATCCCTAGTGTTCCCAAATCTTCCAGCATAAACCCAACAAGAACAACTAAACAGTAGAAAACATTAAAGGCAAGGAGAGCAGAAATATAGGGTACCTAACAAGGGTAAATCCTATGCCATATTTCTGATGCAAGCCAGTAGAAAATGAAACAGTATGAAAACATAATCAAACAAAAAGATAAGAAAACATCACCAATAGTAATAGAATAGGATCCTGTGAAATGTGCTTGATTAATGATGCAAAACCAGTCACATACTCTGAGCTCAATGGCTGAATACAATCCAAACTTCTCCTCCCAGCCTACTACATATAAACTACTCTGCTAATCCCTCCCAAGACTATTCTAACAGTCCGAATGAATCCCTCTAACTGAAAATAGACAACAACCGAACAACCACCTTTACAAAAATGTTCTCAGGAATTCTTATAGGAGAATCAATAATAGCAGGAGTAGATACAAATTAAATGAGTCAATTAAGGCAGAGTGGTGGAATATTCCGAGCCCACTCCGCTTAATGGCTCTGTGTTGTATTTCCTAGTCTGGTTCAGAGATCTCTCATAGGTCGAGATTGACCTCGGATGTGCTCTTTGTAGTCCTCTCTAGCTGTCTGGAACTGGTGAACCGGGTGAAAGTCCGCAGCTTCTCCATACCTCAATAACTATAGTCCTGACAGTCTGTAAGAAGCTTCTGTCAGGGAAATTAACCATTTCTGGGCCCGAGGAGACATGGAGAACGCTGAAAGGTAGTATCTCTGGAGAAATTATTATGCTGACATTAACACAGATATGGCTTGTTGCATGTGCATTTGGTCTTCAAACTACGCCTTTTCCTGTGACCCTACTTCTGAGTTTTTAGACCTCAGACTTTCAGACTTTCCATTTGCCGTTGAAATAAAACTGAAAAGAAATTACACCTTTGTGAAGCGAAAAATTTATTTTTCATGGGAAAAAAGGGGAGGGGAGTAGGCGGGACCCACATATTAATCGCAATCGGGATCGAGCGGGAGCGGAGAGATATAATATAGAAAATAATAGTGAAATCGCAATCAGAATCGGGGAGCGGAGTACGGCAGAGTGGTAAACATAAAACTTCCGATGCGATTGGGGAAAAACCCTTTGTATATAAATTGAAACCGAAATTCGGGTTTAACAAAAGAAAACCCTTTTATGTATGAACAGGCGGAAAGACCGTATGGTGGGGCCCGAGGGGTCAATCGCATCGGAGATCAGAAGTGGGGATAATCGCAATCGCAGTCGGGAGAACAACGTTGCGATGCGATCAATCGGAGGAATATTAGCGATCAGGGGATCGGAGGGGGATTAGCGATTGGGGGATCGGAGGAGGATTAGCGATCGAGGGATCGGAGGGAAGGACTTACCATTATGCGATCGGAGGATTGTACGATTGCGATGATCGGAGTTTGGTGCGATCAATCGCGTTGGGGTATATTTCGATGCGATCAATCGCGTCGCAAATACTTGCGATTGGCACTTCAAACAAACCCGTGAGTTGGAAAGGTTGCGATTGCGATTACATAAGGGGGAAGGGACTTATAATAAATTTCTATGGGGTATGGTCGGGGAAGTGGTTAAGTATTTAAATCGCATATGTATTTAAAATATTTATAATGCAATTTTATAATCGGAAAGGGGGAAAAGGGGTCTTAAAGGGATATAAAACAAAGTTTAAGGAAAATTGGGGAAATAGGGGGTATATGAAGGTATAAGGGCTTTTACTTCACTTAGGCATAGAATTCAATCCAGAAGTCAGTTTTGAGAGTTTAGTATACCGTTGGAAAGCTCTTTCCGAGCTCTTTCTGATGGATCCACTTGGAGGATGATTTGGTGCTGAACATGCTGCAAAAAATTTCTCTGAAGGCAGGGACATCACTTTGTGGAGACAACCGCTTTTGAATAGTGGCTGAAGGCAATGACTAGACTGACACTAACAAAAGGCACAAGGAGGCTTCAAGGATGATGCGTTTTCAGAGGAAATGCATTCCTTGAAGGCTCAGAAACATTTTAGCCCCCTGTTTTCTTGTCAAAAAATTTATAGGGGGCTAACAGTGGCTCCACATGGGGATGGCTTTTTTCTTGAAGGAGTCAAGAATTCAGAGGATAATATTTGGTGTAGGCCAGATGCCTGGTACTTGACTCATTCATTTTCTTTCTTGGATCAGCTACCACAAATCATGAAGACATCATATTAGCAGTAACATTCTCCCAAAAAACTACCTACCCACACTATAGTCCTAACATTTTTATTCTTGGTGCATTTGGACTTGAAGACCCTTTACATCATCATTTTTTACAAACAAGAAAATAAACCTATTCTACTTCTACCCTTATTACTCCATGAGGCTAGATTAGACTGTTGGCCTCATAGCTTCTCTACCTAATATAATACCTGCTAGGATTAAACTATCCAGCATATTTCTTCTCTACATTCTAAGACAAAAAAATTCAAGCCAAGATTAGACTGTCTGGCTTGCTGGACTTTGCAGAAATTAAAACAACTAACTACATGCTCACAGGCTGAGCTTTATTTTAGACTTCCTACCTACCCTACTCTAACTGGAAATCTCTGATGCTCTAGGTGATACAATAATGCCAATGCAGCCAGTCAATTAATAGCAGAAAGGGGAAGAAGCACTGAGACAACCGTAGGATGCTCTGCATGTGGATCTTCAAAACTGAGGCCACTAGCAGTGGTGACCAATTATGATGTATCTGGCTCTTGCAAAGGATTGATTCTTGAGGAGCTGAGCCAATCAGGGCCTCCATGTATTCTGTCACAGGATCAACAAAAATATAGTATATGCTTTCCTTTTTAAGGCCTTCCATGACTGGTAGGCTGCCTGCATCCTGGGCAGTTTCAATCATTGCATCTGCAATGAGGCCTCTGTAATCACACTCCTCCTTTTCCTGGTTGGGAGTATTTGGTGGATGAACATAAACCAGTAATACCTCTTCTTCCTCTGGATCAAGACAAAGATGCCTGTGGGAAAGAAGATCTCGCTCATCTTCACTGTAGTCTGAGCTAGAGGGCTCATTATATTCGACTGTGCTATCCTCTAGTAACGCAGTCTGGTTTTGCTGAAACGGACTGAACTCTGTGAAAAAACCAACACATCTTTGAGTGGGGACTTCTTTCATTACCTTAATCCTTTTGGGAGAAGGCTCAGGATATTCATTCCACTCAAGATTTTCTTAATATTTTTCCTCCTTGTCCTCTGTGCTGAAGAACTGCTGGCCTCCGTCCTCTTGGAAATTATAACTGGTGTTCGGATATAAAGCAGAGAGAAGATTCAATGAATCTTCGTCTTTTGTCATGCTTTCAACACTTTCTCCATCAGTATCATAGATGGCCTGCATTGGCTCATCATTTTCTTGGAGTTGATGGTCTTGATCTTCCTTCCATGAATCTACTGATGATGGCTCTGTAAGCTCAGTTTCCCTTTGGAGAAAATCATCATCAGACAAATCATCATTAGATAAATCATAATTATAAGCAACGTCACCCATCAAATCTTCAGGACTCTCGGCAAGTTTTTCTTCAAAATAGTCTGCAAGTTCATTTTCTGATTCAAACTCTTGTTCATCATATATGCTTGGCATGCTGCTTCCGTCTTGCAGTGATCTGATTTGTCTTTCTTGAGAACAAGGATCAGGTCTCTTCCAATCATCATTTCTATTTTCAGCCTCATATTCTTCCTCTTCTATGCTCAGTAGGGTATTGGCAGTCTCTATCAATCTTTCTAGCTTGTTCTCTAAAGAGATCTGCACTATTTTCTCTGCTCAGTCTTTCTTTGCTGCTTTTAATCTTTCCTCCCTGCACTTTATGTTGTATTCGATAGTGACTGCTATATTCTGCATTTCCTCCAGGCTCGAAGGTTCTCTTTCTTTTATATGGAATTCCACCTCGGGGTCAAATGAGCTCGGATAGTGCACTAGGGCCCATCCTAGAGATGGTTTTATATCAGGAGGCATTACATGATATACCTTGTTGAACCTAGCTGAAAATTCTTGTACTGTCTCTCCTGGCTACCTTTTCAAATTTTGATACTCTCCTAGAATCAGGAGAGCATTCGTAGGGGCTGCCCATTTATCAAGGAAAACTTTGGAAAATTGATGAACGCTGAAAATGCTTGCCACTGGGAGGCCTTTGAATCAACTCTTAACATTTCCTTGTAATGACAAGGCAAACATTCTAATGTGCACATCATCTTCCTCTATTTCATACAAGTCAAGTAAATCCTTGAGATTTTGAACATGTTCTTCAACAGTGGCCCGTTTATTTTCTCCATTAAAAAGAGGAAGCTGGTCTATCAGCTCTGCGGGAAGGGGTTGGAAGAAAAGAGGTAAAACCATAGGCTTATATCTTTCTATGACCTTTGTGGGTGTGGGTAGTGCAACAGGAGGCTCATGACTACTTGCAGTTTCTTTAGGAGTGGGAGATACTACATGAGGCTCTTGTTCCACAAGGTCTTTCACAGGAGTAAAGGTCTCCTCATGGTCTGAAGACTGAGACTTGAGATCTTTCCCACATTCATTGTGGGTCTCACCTTTGTACACTTGATTAGGCTTAAAGTAGGACATAACATAGTGGTAGAAAAAGACAATGAATTCTTTAAACCAAATCCAAACCATGTGTTCTATCCTTCTATGAGGTCTAGCCATATTTTAGGTTCTTCCTCCAGTGGAGTCTTTGAGATTTATGGAGTGTGGAGTCGCCAGGTGGATGTATATGAATGTTTGAAGTAGGATGCTGTCCACCATCAACAATAGAATGCCAATCTAACCAGAGATCTTGGGCCTTTGAGTGCCTAAGAATGTTTAAGGTGAAATGCACTCAAGTCCCCAGCGGAGTCTCCATTATGTTGGGGTTCCCATGTTTTGGCTAGGTTGGCAAGACCAAAAGATGAGACAACATCAAAACCACTTTCAAACCTTAGGATCTCTCTAAAATAGTCAAAGATATATGTCTTTGAAGCTCAGAATGAGATGTTAGGCTAGTTATGAAGCAGAAAAGGGGGTTTAAAATGATTTGGTTGGTTGGTTGTTGAGTTAAGTCATGAGATCATAGACTGAGAAGGTAATGGGGAGAAAGGAGAAGGGCACTAGGACGTTTCAGAAAAACATGATGGGTCAAGAAAGTACCATCCATTGGGCTATGGAGTCATGAAAGGAGATTACTTGCACAACTAGCCAAGGCTTTCAGAGGGCAAGTCATCTACACTAAAGGATATTTTTAGATAGATGGTGGAATGAAACATTAAGGATTAAAGGTGAAAGAAGGAAAGACACCCAATTTCTGTCTATAGATCAGGTCAGAGGTCATTTAAATCTAGACCTACTTGGACATGCTCATAGGCAACTCTCAAAGGAGGGACAAAGGGGAAGCTTATAGATCGGACCAGAGGTCATTTAACTCCAGGTCAGCTTTAGCATGCTCCAAGGAAAAACAGAGATAAGTTTAATAGAGCCAAGGTCTATAGATCAGAGAAGGAGTTTGAACCTCCAATGCTTTGACACCAGCAAGAGATCTTGGAAAGGCCAGCTGGTCGCACAAGGATCCTAGTGGACAGAGCTAACTCTAATCCCCAGTGTTCCCAAATATTCCAGCATAAACCCAACAAGAACAACTAAACAACAGAAAAAATTAAAGGCAAGGAGAGCAGAAACATAGGGTACCTAACAAGGGTAAATCCTATGCCAGATTTCTGATGCAAGCCAGCAAAAAATGAAACAGTATGAAAATGTAATCAAACAACAAGATAAGAAAACATCACCAATAGTAATAGACCAGGATCTTGTGAAATGTGCTTGATTAATGATGCAAAACCAGTCACATACTCTGAGCTCAATGGCTGAATACAATCCAAAATTCTCCTCCTAGCCTACTACATACAAACTACTCTGCTAATCCCTCCCAAGATTGTTCTAACAGTCCAAATGAATCCCTCTAACAGCAAATCGGCAACAACCGAACAAGCACCTTTACAAAAATTTTCTCAGGAATTCTTATAGGAGAATCAATAATAGCAGGAGTAGATACAAATTAAATGAGTCAATTAAGGCAGAGTGGTGGAAGAGTCCGAGCCCACTCCACTTAATGGCTTTGTGCTGTATTTCGTAGTCTGGTTCAGAGATCTCTCACAGGTCAAGATTGACCTTGGATGTGATCTTCGTAGTCCTCTCTGGCTGTCTGGAACTGGTGAACTGGGTGAAAGTCCACGACTTCTCCATACCTCAATAACTATAGTCCTGACAGTTTGTAAGAAGCTTCTGTCAGAGAAATTAACCATTTCTGGGCTCGAGGAGACATGGAGAACGCTGAAAGGCAGTCTCTCTTGAGAAAGTATTATGCTGACATTAACACAAATATGGCTTGTTGCGTGTGCATTTGGTCTTCAAACTGCGCCTTTTCCTGTGACCCTACTTCTGAGTTTTCAGACCTCAAATTTTCAAACTTTCCATTTGCCGTTGAAATAAAACTGAAATTAAATTACGCCTTTGTGAAGGTAAAAAATTATTTTGCATGGGAAAAAAGGGAAGGGGAGTAGGCAGGACCCACATATTAATTGCAATCGAGATCGGGCGGGAGCGGAGAGATAAAATATAGAAAAAAATAGTGAAATCGCAATCGGAATCGGGGAGCAGAGTAGGGCATAGTGGTAAACATAAAAATTCCCATGCGATTGGGGAAAATCCCTTTGTATATAAATTGAAACCAAAATTCGGGTTTAACAAAAGAAAACCCTTTTATGTATGAACGAGCGGAAATACCGTATGGTGGGGCCCGAGGAGTCAATCGCATCGGAGATCAAGAGCAAAGATAATCACAATCACAGTCGGGAGAACAGTGTTGCAATGCGATCAATCAGAGGAATATTAGCGATCGGGGGATCAGAGGGGGATTAGCGATCGAGGGATCGGAGGAGGATTAGCGATCGAGGGATCGGAGGGAAGGACTTGCGATTATGCGAATGGAGGATTGTGCGATTGTGATGATCGGAGTTTGGTGCGATCAATCGCGTCGGGGTATATTGCGATGCGATCAATCGCGTCGCAAATACTTGCGATTGGCACTTAAAACAAACCCGCTATTTGGAAAGGTTGCGATTGCGATTACATAAGGGGGAAGGGACTTATAATAAAGTTCTACAGGGTATGGTCAGGGAAGTGGTTAAGTATTTAAATCACATATGTATTTAAAATATTTATAATGCGATTTTATAATCAGAAAGGGGGAAAAGGGATATAAAACAAAGTTTAAGGAAAAATGGGGAAATAGGGGGTATATGAAGGTATAAGGGCTTTTACTTCACTTAGGCATAGAATTCAATCCAGAAGTCAGTTTTGAGAGTTTAGTATACTGTTGGAAAGCCCTTTTCGGGCTCTTTCTAATGGATCTTCTTGGAGGATGATTTGGTGCTAAACATGCTGCAGAAAACTTCTCTGAAGGCAGGGACATCACTTTGTGGAGACAATTTCTTCTGAATAGTGACTGAAGGCAATGACTAGATTGACACTAATAGAAGGCACAAGGAGGCTTCAAGGATGATGTGTTTTCAGAGGAAATGAATTCCTGGAAATGCATTCCTTGAAGGTTCAGAAACATTTTAGCCCCCTGTTTGCTTGTCAAAAAATTTATAGGGGGCTAACAGCTTGATTAATCCATGAAGAAAAATTGAAGTTTCACTACATTCAGGCCTAGCTTGAAATTTATTTTCCATCTTGCCTAGGCTTCTAAATAAGAATAAGGGAAGGTCTAAAGGTTTCTTACCAGTGAAATGTAGCAATATTCTGAAGTGATATTGATAAATCATATGGAACCTCCCTTCACATGTGAAGTATTTCTGAATTACCAACAAGAGTTTGGAGTAGTTTTCTTTAAGGAAACTCCTTGGGATCCCATATATCATATCTACTTCAATATGCTCAGGCTTCATGAAATAATCACAGCACTGTAATTTGAATTTAGTGGCTTTAAACCACTCTTCCCCTGTCCTCGGAATCTCTGTAGCTTGGGCAATTTTTTTAGCTGACACCACAAAACTCAGCACACCCACCTTCGATGCAGTGCCACAAAAATTCACCTGCAAAGTCCTTTGAAACTTGAGCATGATAACCTTGAATATTATGGTAGAATCTCATGCAACCAACACTGATGAAGGTTGCTGCAAAACTAGGATCCTCATTTACTAATTTGAAATAAATTGGCTCATACCTGACCACTGAGCCCCTTTATTATTCTTTTTACGCATGACCATCTCTCTTAACACAACGCTGGATTTCTTGATAGTGTGACACATGCAAAGAATAAATTCACAGATAAAGGAGCTTGAAAACAAATTTTGATCTTTCTAAAGGTGATGACAACAACTATACTCAGAGGTAAGAGGGAAAGATGACAGAGAGCAACTCTCAAGGGTAAATTTAAAAGGTAAGTTTAAAAGATGAGAGGGATGAAGACAAATAAGAGAGGTTAAGTGAAATGAGGAATGATAAATGATGAACACGCATGTTTCATGACTCCATATAATTGATCACGTGACCTCATATTGACCCCTAACCACTTAAAACTCGACACCTCACCCTTTTCTTTACCCATGCGAAAAAAAAAACATATATTTGTAGCACTTTCAGTTATAAATATGGCAGATTCGCTACGAACTGGTCAGGTGAGTCCGTAGCAAAAATAACCTGTTTTCCATTGATTTTTCTGTGGACTCAATAAAAAAAAAATGGTTGCTAAAACTAAATTTCAAACCAATGCATGGGGATTTTTGATAGATTTTGATGGATTTGACCATGATGACATGACATGTGGGACACTAACAACTTAGGATTATGACCAATTCACAAAATTTTATCAATTTAATGAATTAATTTAAGAAGACAATAAAACCTATGCCTAATGACATTCCTAATAAAAAAATGAAATTTTATCGGTGATAACAGTGGCTCCACTGGGGATGGTGTGCCCCTATGGTACAAAAAATAACCTATAGTTCCAATCCCTTTCTTGAAGAACTGAAATTTTCTGAAATTGATGAAGACTTAGCCAAGCTCTTATGGCCTTCTACTCGGGCTCAAGCTTGATGATGAACTCATTTTTATTTTCAAAAAATCATAATAGAAAATTAAATATGTGCAATGAAATGTAATTCATCAAAAGAAACTAGGAGGAGTAGTGTTTTAGAGACTTGTCATTAACAGGTCCTCCTCCACACAATTTTCCATTCATCTCCTGAAGAATAAAAGTGTTGTTTCCATGGTATGCATCTCTCACAAATGGCCCCTTACAAATGTTCTCAAACTTTCCATGCTTCCCCTTTTCCTCAAATTTGGCTTCCCATTTCAGAACTACATCTTGGATCTTGAAGTTTTCTTAGTTAGTTTTTCTGTCAAAAGTCTTCTTTACTCTGTTTTGTGATTGTTGAGATTGTCATACACTTCTTCTATTTTCTCTTATAGAGCTATGAGCTGGTTTATCTTCCCTTTGATGAAATTATGTTCTTCTTTAAGCCCTTATAGCAGTTTCATTACCAGAACACCCAAAGAATTTGGGAAAATTTATTCAGCTCCATATACTAGTTCATAAGGAGATGTACCTATGGATATCTTAGTAAAACCGTTATCAACCCATAGAGAAAATTTTAGTTTCAAATTCCATGATCTTTTATTTTCTTGCAGCACTTTTTGATGATCCTGACTATGCTTTTATTCGATGATTCATCTAAGCCATTACCTTGAGGATAATAAGCTATGGAATGAACAAGAGTGATATGATATTGATGAAAAAATTAATCAACTTTTTGGATTTGAAATCTTGTGCATGATCATTAATAATCTTCATAGGACATCCAAATCTGGACAAAATGTTGTTCTCCATAAATTGAATGATGATTGAGTCAGTAGCCTTCCTTGTTGGGACTAGTTCAATCCACTTGGTGAAATAATCACTGGCTATCAAAATCCAGCGATGTTGTCCTAAGGATGTAGGGTGTATTTCTCCAATGAAATCCAATCCCCATTATTGGAAAGAAGCTTCAACATATATTGGTTTCATTGGTAAAGGATTCAGATTCTTCTTTCCATAAAAAATATTCATGGCATGCAACAATATTCTTATAGATGTATCTAAACATGGAAGGCCAATGATATCCTGCTCTAAGTATCTTATTTTCTATGGCCTTCCAATAATGGTGTCCCCCAAAATATCCCTTATGAAATTCTTCAATGACTCTTTCAGCTTCTTCTTCCAACAAGCAAGTCAAAATAATACCACTGGTGTCCCTCCAATACAATGTTTTGTTCAAAATGCAGTATCTCAAAGATTTCAGCTTCAAAAACCTTGACTTGGACTTATTCAATTGAGGAGGGGATTTACGATGATGTAGAAAAAAATTCACATCTCTGTACCATTTAGACAAAGTGAATTTCTCTTCAATAGGAACCAATTCTTCTTCTTCTACCACTTATGAAATTTCTACAATGAAATTCATGTCTAGACATTCAAAATTTGATTGTGCCATCATTTTTCCTATCCCTTGAACCTTCACCAAATTGGTAGGCTTAATTTCTATATCATATTCCAATAAGGTGGCAATACACTTACCTCTTTTTCCATCAGGATTAGCTTGGGTCAGAATGTCTTTCGCCATAGTATTAGGCACAAATGCTATAATATGAAAATGTAGAATGTAAATTCCGAAATATTTAAGAGCTTTTACTAAAGCATATGCCTATTTCTCCATGATATTATATTTCAATTAATATTTTTCAAGATACCTACGGAAAAAATAAATAGGTTTCTCACCACCTTGCTGCCTTTTCTGCAAAAACATTCCAGCAATAGTGTGTTTAAAGGCGAAGGTAAAAACTAGAAAACCACTTGAAAAGTCAAGACTTATGCGCACTGGGGCTTGAGTTAGGGAATTCTTCATGTATTCAAATGATTTCCTTGCATATACTATCCATTTAACAATAAATATCCTTCCTTAGCATTCTTGAAATCTCAGCAACATTAGGAATAAACCTTCTAACAAAATCTACCTTTCCAAGAAAGGACTGAATCTCTTTCCTATTCCTTGGCAGGTCTATTTTTCTGAATGACACTAGCCCTATTTGGATCAATACTTATCCGTTCCTTTGATATAATGTGTCCTAACAATTCCCCAGTAGTTAGAGCAAACACACTTTTAGTATGATGGAGAGATATACCAAATTTTCATCATGTCTGCATAATTTTCTCCAAGTGTTAAAGGTGTTCTTCCTCCTTTGAAAATATAGTGATGTCATCCAAATAGACCACCACTGATTACATTTCTCCTCAAAAAATCCAATATCCATTGCTCTTTGGAAATTTTTCCTTGTATTCATGAGACCAAAAGGCATTTTGGCATACATGAATGTTCCCCATGGTGTAGTAAATGTAGTTTTCTCTTGATCCTTTAGATGTACTAATATTTGGTTGTAAACTGAGAAACCATCAAGAATATACAGTCTTTGAGAGCCAAAAATATTTTACAGAATTTGATCCATCTTGCAAAGAGGTTAATTCTCCTTGAGAGATGCTTTGTTTAAATATCTGAAATCAATAAAAATTCTAATCTCACCATTCTTCATTCTTATAGGTACCAGATTAGCTAGCCATCTTGAAAACCTAAAAGGGAAAATGATTTTTCATAAAATAATTTCTTAATCTCTTTATCAATCAGTGGTGATGCAGGAGCATCGATCAAAAATTTCATTATTTATTTGTGTGATTTAGGGGGTGATGTTTTTTTAAATATTTTATAATTTATGCACATTTTTATTTAAATTAAGTGAGAATATATGAGTGTGAGATTATTTGTAAATATTCTCTTAATTAATTGAGAATATGAGTGTAGATGGGTTGGATAGATATTTTAGGGATTAGGAATTCCTTAAATGGAGCGTAGTTGAGTTAAAAAATGGATAAAGCTATTTTAGAATTTGGTTGAGTTATTGGTGGAGGAAATCATGGATTTAAATTAATCCACAATTATGTATAAATATGAGGCTTATGTGAGGATGAAAGACAGAAAGATATAGAGAGAAATGGTGTGATATTTTATGTAAAGGGGGCGAGAGCCGAGAGGCCAATAATTGTAATATTCGGCCAAAATGGTTGAATCTAAAATGTCTTGTTGATATTATATACCATTATTTTTTTTGTTTTCGGTTCTCTCTTCCTTATATATATATTGTATTAATATAAGTAGGTTTTAATGAATATTTTGATGAGTATTTTCATGACAAAGGAAATACACACCCTTCTATGTGCTCTACTCTGACTTATGCAGAATATTTGCATCATTTGGTATCAGAGCCGAAGATCCATGCCTGGTGAGGTGCGATCAGAGGTATTGGAGGTAATATCATGTGTGTTGATATATTTTCATTTATATGATTTAAGTGTGCAGGGTATTATTGAAGAATATGATATATAAATCGAATTCTATGAAATCAAATTCATAAAGAATTCGATATATTCTCTTTGGAAAGTCAAGTGACTATAATTGAAGTTTCACTGAAATATGGAGCTGGATGATTTGAAGAAGTCGCACCAAAGAGTTTTGAGATATCGTGAATAAAATTATGTGACAGTGTTTTGATGACAATGGAGTGGGATCATCAAAGAAGACTCAGCAAAAGGGAGATTTAGGTGTTTGGAATATTATCAAGTTTGGTCAAAGTCGAGGAGAGAGAGAGATCGATGGAGATCATATTTCAGTAGAAGTAAATGATTGCAGGACACAATCTTGATCTGTGATAATTAAAGGACTGGAGCAGCATTCGGATCTGCTTGATGCTGGTCGTGGATCCCATCTTGGATATTGAACTTGAAGCTGTCATGCCCTTAATTTATTAGAGCTACAAATAAATCATGTAAAAGTTGTAGGATAGAGTGTCTCGCGTGGATAGAAATGAAGAGTCAATGAGAAAAGGGCACCCACATTTGAGAATGGTGCGGTTAGAGATGCGGTGTATGGACCTGTTTGTAGACTGAGGATATCTGTGACCGTGTTCAATTTTTATGTGCATAGTTCAAACCCGAATAGTGACTGGTGCATAGGACACTGTCTATTTTGTGTTTTAAGAGTGGTCAGTTTGGAGAGTCACTTGTGTTGTTGGAGAGCACATGCCTTCATATCACTTTTGGGTGATTTGATGCAGGAGAGCTACGAACCGGTGCAAAATGAGAGCGCGAGTGGTAAAGCCTCCAATGTGGAAAACTAGCAGTTGTGGATCTTTGTTCTAGTGTAAAGGATCTTGCAATCTAGCACTACATATCTGTCCAAGTTGTGAAGTGGAATTGTGCTAATTGTAGTCCTACGAGTCATTCAAGGGGTGTGAACACTAAGTGAATTACTTTCGTATAGACCTTGTACACCTAATATCTATGTGTGTGGAGTGGTGTCTACATTCAGACTTCAGTTAGATATGTGTATTTTCATGAGGAGTGTTGGTCAATAAGAGAATCCTTCATCATACAATGTTTCTGAAGCATGGTCTGTGGAGCTGTTGTGACTGTGCGATATCCATGTTGATTGTGTGGTACCCAGGCGCATTAGCAACAACCTACCATTTTGCATGTTGTGAGAATTCAATTCAAACAAGAGTTCGAGCATCGTTGGAGATGTCGGCTATCAATATGTCTATATTTTTAGACTTGTTTGACATTGATCCTTCTTATGATTTTTTTTCATGTGGCCATTTAAAGGCATTTTGGGCCTGGGTATTATTTTTGAGTCAGAAGAATATTCTAACAAACAATATGGTTTTATTAATGATCAGAAGTGTGATGAGCCACAATCTCCTCAATGGGTTTCTGTAATTAAAGACCTACCAATGGTTCATAAAGAAGGACATACACACTTGAATCAGGAACCTATTCCTCAAGATCTAGATGATAACAATAACAAGGGGAATACAAACTAAGAACACAACATAGACACAAAGGAAACAAAGGTGCCTTCAATGGAATTAACGCTTCTTATCAAAGTCAATCATCATCTCAAGCTTTTCCATCCCAGAAATTGATGTGCAAATATGGTTCAAGTGTGGCTTGTGTTTGTTGTTGCTGAAGAAATATGTTGATGCCACCATGTTAAAAAAAAGTTTTGGAAAATTCCTATGAAAGAATTGTTTTTGTGAACTGAAGAGAGATGGTGTAGCATGAGAACCCTCACTGCAAATAAGGAGGTGCATGGAAGTGCAGGAAAATTGTCTGCGCCAAGATGATGAGGGTAAGGTATGAAAATTCATTTCCAAAAGGTATTTTAAATGTTGAAAATTAAATGTTTTATTTATTTTCACCATAAAATAAATCTTGGAAAAAGTGGATTGCATTTCGATTTAAAAGCTTAAGTGTCATGACAGTAAAAGAAAGTGATAATGGAGATGATGTAATTAGTGACTTATGATATTATCATATGAATGGAGTATGAAAGAGAATTGGTGGAGTGAATATTTTACATCATGAAAATGTATTAAGGGTGGATGTTTATTGGTATATTGTATAACTTGAATTAGAGTCAAAATATCCACTATTGTAATTATTGGGTCAAGATTTGAAGTCAAATAGGATGTGAAGGTCAAATGAAGGAATTTGGATAGCTTGAGTCAAGTTAAACCATTGAGGTACAACAAGATGCATTTTTCATCCAAGATGAAGAGTTGATGTCAAGTCTGGAGTCAAAGAGCCTTAAATCAAGTCAAAAGTTTGAATGTAATTGGGTGCATGATCGACGGAGCCCAACACCCAAAGAGTTTGGTCATTGTAACGCAAGCATTACTGCAGTTGTTGTTTTATAGCAAAGAGAAGCAAGAGAGTTTCCCAGAAATGATTCCAAGACAGAGAACTGAAAGATACCAAGCACAGGAAGAGAGCTGCATTGTGGGATGGCAAGTATGAAGGCTTGCTGAAAAGGGGATTTGAATGAAATCCACAAGTGAACAAATGAAGTTCACAAAGGAGGAGAAGATGATTTTTGAGATTCATTTCAGAGGTTTTGAGAAAGATCGCAATAGAAGAAAGAAGAAGGAAGATGCCAAGGAAAATGACATATGTAACAAGTTGACTGATGAAGAGTATAAGAGGGAGAAAGCTGAGATAGCAGTTCACCTTGAATTATTGATGGAATTGTTGTAGAGAAACAAGAAAGGCCAAAGACATGGTTGGACCATGAGAAAGAAAATGAAATGGCCGAGGCTACACACAAAGAGGGAACAACAGGTAAACATACAGTTGACAAAAGAGCTGAGGAAGCTCGAGCAGATGATGAGTGTGCAATTGAGATGTGAAGAACTCAAAGAGGCTGAGTTGAAAATGGAAGTTTCCATTTGTGGCCCAGAACAGGGTGAAATTCTGGGTGAAGAGATCAATGAGAAAGATCTCATGGATTATTGGAATAGTTTAGAATAATTTGAAGATATGCTGACAATGGAAGAAGATGAGGCTATGAAGCCTTGTATTTTTAAATCTCACAGTTTGTGTATGTTTGCAGGATGTGTAGAAGAGGGTGGACAGTCTGGTGAAACTATCACAAAGATGAATAAAGCTCTTAAGGTGAAGTATGATGGAGAATGACTTTCAAAGGAGGAAAGTATTGTTTTTTTATTGCAGAAAGAATTCCTAGTTGGTGTAAGACAACCAGTTGAAGTTGTTATGGATCAGAAGCATAATTAAAATGCCGAAGTGATATTCCAAGGAGGTAAACAAATGAATTTTTTTAATGAAATTGATGACAGAATTTTTCAATGTGATGATATAGAAACCAGGATACCTCAGGAGGATTTCCAAAAGAAGAATTAAACTAAGAATGAAGGTTGTGATGAAATGCTGGAAATATTTCACATGGAAATAGAGCTCTTGGAACGATGGCTTAAGGAACCTGAAGGGGAGATGAAACTTGCAGAACCCGATGAAGAAGAGATTGCAGTTTCTGTGCATGATAGGGATGAAATGTTTCTAACATTTATAGAGTTGAGTGAATGTTATAAATATTCAAATAATAATGTGGCTATAGGTATAAAAGGAAACACTTACAAATATAATGTTGAAATCAGAGAAATTGAGCTGAAAGTATTTGGAGATGAGATGAAAGATCAGGCACAGCAAGAAAGTTATGTCCATAGAGACATAAGGGAAACATCAGTATTAATCCAGCAGGATAAAGATGAAAAAAACCAGCAATTCAAAATAGGATCTACTGAAATCCGTAATGTCTATGATGGAATATTGGTGCTTGAGGCATTGAAAGAGGCTGAAAGGTCTTGTATTTTTAAAACTAAAAGTTTGTTGATGAATGCAGGTACAACACCGGATGAGAAATTTGTTACTATAGGAGAAATTAATGACTATAGTTTTGGTCAAGAATAAATTCTTGATTATTCTTCATTTTAGAATGTTGAATGTTCAGCGCAATTGGAGATGGAAGCATCAAACAAAGAGGAATTTCTCCAAGGAATTGGCGAAAGAAATTGTTGGAGAGGCAGATGGAATGCAGTTGATAGCATGAGTGATGCTGATGTAAAGCCAGTTCGAGATTCTCTCAAAGTTTGGAGACCAAGAGAATGGGTATCAGCGTTTCTATACAAGTTTGAAATTTTTGAAATAAATATGATGTGGTATGGAAAAGAGAGAGTTACATTCAATAGTATTCTGGAAATACTATTCTGAAAATTTTGTGCGAATTTATAAAATGGGGTTGATACTTTAAAAGATCAGCGACAAAACAGAGTTTCGAATCCTAGAGGGAGAAAGTCATTTGAGACTTGTGGCTGTCACATTATTACAGAAAAGTGACAGACCTTATAGACAAGAGTCTATGGAAACTTCTCTACATGGGGAGTCTGATGCAGGAGCATCGAGAAAAAAAATCATTATTTATTTGTGTGATTTAGGGGGTGATGTTTTTTTAATTATTTTATAATTTATGCACATTTATATTTAAATTAAGTGAGAAAATCTGAGTGTGAGATTATTTGTAAATATTCTCTTAATTAATTGAGAATATGAGTGGAGATGGGTTGGATAGATTTTTTAGGGATTAGGAATTCCTTAAATGGAATGTAGTTGAGTAAAAAAACATATAAAGAAATTTTAGAATTTGGTTGAGTTATTGGTGGAGGAAATCATGGTTTGAAATTAATCCAAAATTATGTATAAATATGAGGTTTGTGTGAGGATGAAAGACAGAGAGATATAGAGAGAAATGGTGTGAGAGTTTATATAAAGTGGGCGAGAGACGAGAGGCCAATAATTGTAATATTCAGCCAAAATGGTTCGAATATGAAATGTCTTGTTGATATTATATACCAGTATTTTGTTTGTGTTCAGTTCTCTCTTCCTTATATATATTTTGTATTAATATAAGTAGGTTTTAATCAAGATTTTGATGAGGATTTTCATGACAAAGGAAATACATACCCTTCTATGCACTGTACTCTGATTTATGCAGAATCTGTGTATCAAGTGGCATGAGAAAATTATTAATTATTCTCAACTTCTTCTTGAAAGGTTTTTCATTCTCTTTGATGGGGATAGTATGTTGGATAATAATAGGGTCATACCTTTTCAAGTCAACATAGATCCGTGCAAGGACATCAATATATTTCTTCATCATATTCACATACTTCTGTCTCATTTCTGTGGAGAGAAATCAAGACAACTTAACCATTTTAGGAATTTCTGTAGTACCAAGATTGCAAGTTTCCACCTCTTAATCATCAACCTTCCTCTTGGGAGACTTGAAAACATCATTTTGATCAAATAATTTCTCAAGGGGAAAAAGGCCTTTTGGAATACAATTATTTTTCAACCGCGAGACTTCATGATTGAATTTAGTTTAAGTAAAAATATTCTGGTGATCTACTTGAATATTTTCAAGCTCTTCTATTAGTTCAAGGAAATTTTGGACCTGCTGATCACTATCAAAAACTTGCCAATGAATGATGTTATCAGGGATTGTTGGTCTATGTCTTACCTCAACCTCATATCTCTCATTGAAATGAGTATGAATGAAAAAAAACTAACTGTTATCACTCATAAAATTGTGAAACATTACTTGATATGGTCATACAATTCATTTATCAAAGGTCTCAAGTTGGTATAGGAAAATTTCATTTTTACATATTTAACCTATCTTAAGGTTCAAGACCACCTCCATTTTATCTCAATCCACCTCCATTCAGGTAATATCATGTCCCATCAATCATTATTTGTTGTTATTTTTCATTTCCCAAGCATTTAAATTTTAAAAGGACACTTAAGCCAATTTTACAACTTTTCGTAGTGTTTTATACTTTGAAATAGCAGTTTTCGCTACGAAACTGCCTAATAGTTTCGTAGCCAAACTTTCAGAGAATGAACTAGCTATGCTACGAAAAATTGTTTTCCTGTTTATCTTGTCAAAATCGATGCAAAGTGTCAGTTCATGATTGGAGGAGTTAAGGTGGAGGTCATTCGAGTCTGTTAGGGTTAATTCAAAAGTACAAGGTCATGTCTGAGGTCATCATTACTGTTTTTAGCATGCATGTGTCATGATTAAGGCATGAGTTGGAATTTAAACCATAAAATGTTACCCAATTAGTATTTTTTTCATTATCCACTTTATCTTTGCATGTTATTGGATTTATGGAGAGATGCTTCATCGAGCCAAGTAGGTTGCTGGTAGATTCAAAGGTTGTAGGTATCATCAAGCAAGCGAGGATGAGAAGTTATAAATCCACCATGGTTGCAAGGAAGAAAACTAACAAGGGTTGTCACTGCCATAGGAATGAGCCCATGGGCATGATTTTCTAAATGAAGACCTAACTGCCATGGAGTTATTCAAAAGAACAGGTTGTTTACAATTCTATCAAAGGCTGCAGGGTTGTCATCTACATGTTTCCAAGGATTTTTCTAAAATTGTCACTGGAACAGCTTCAAAGGTGGGAATGCTAAACCTCACAATGACACCAGACAACATTTTTAGCAGCAACATTAATTTCACCATCCATGATTGCAAAGAGTTCATCAAACCAGAGCATAGTGAAATTGATATTACAAATTCCATACCTAGGAGTTTCATGAAGGACAACTATTCAAAGTTTTTGATGATCACTCAAAAGTATTTTACCTATGAAGGAATGTTTCACATGGTCTAATCCTACCACCTCAGGCTTCTTCTGCATTTTGTGGGTAAGAGGTCACTTGAATTTCCCTTTTATTTATACAGAATTCTGGGTAAAATTTCAGATAAGGTTCAAGTTAAAATAGAAGGCAATGAAACTTCCCTATTTAACCATGGTTTGATTAAGTTGTTGGTGTTAGAGGAGTTGAAGATACTAGATAGAGATTGGACCTCCTTTCTGTTCATGAGTGGTTTTGAAGTTGATGTTGTCACTCCTAAAAGAGTTTCCAAACCTAGAAGTATTTCATGACCAACAGTGGCAAAGGAAGTTGGATAAGGGAATAGATCATCCCCACTAGGACTAGTGAGAATGGAGACAGAGTCTTTGCAGAAGATTTACACACCTGAAACTACACCTGCAAAGTAGAAGCAAACAGTCAGCAAACATAGCAAAAATAGAGTTACTAGGAGCCAACAGTGGCTAAAGGAAACTTAGAGGACATCTTGCATGCAATTAACATTGAAGAAACTCCCATTGTCCAAGATGAAGATGTTGAAGATGGAGGAAGAAATTTAAAGAAAGGAAAGACAACAAAAAAGTTAGAGTTTGCAGGTGATTATGTTGGTTTCATGTTTCAACGTAGAAAGCTAATGACTAGACATGCAAGAAATGTCATGGAAAGTAGAAAAGGGACTAAGAAGGTCAGTGAAACTACTTAGCCACCAGTCATCATAGATCTCTATTCACCTGCAAAATAAGAGCTGGTTATCAAACAAAAAAAGGGTAAAGAGAAAATCACTGAAAAACTAGAAATTGAAACCCTTAAGGATCAGTTGAAGGTGGCAGAGGATGAGATATTAGTTTTGAAGAAGGAGGCAAAGAAGCACAAAGTTTAAAAGGTTCAATTTGAAAAAATGAAGGAAATATGGGAAGAATAGGTCATAACTATTTCAAAGACCTTGGACAATACAAAAAAGTTGATTAAATGAACTCAGCCACTAAGAGGAGAGGTCAAACACATCAGAAAGATGAACCTGCATTTTCAAACCAAGAACATGGCATTAAAGGACAAAGTGAAGGATCTAGCAGAAAAATTGCATCTGATTCATGTAGAGCTGGAAAAGAAAGGTTTGAAGATGACAGTGGTTGAAGAGCTCATTGCTCAACTGATTGTTAATGAAGAGGAAACACCAAAAGAGTGACAAGGTATGATGGAATATGCCTTAGGACGTTCAATACATGTAGGGAACCCAATTTTTGCAGGTGAAGGTCAATTGTTGAAGACAAATTTGAAAGGGGAAATTTATGGGTTTTTACACAATTTCATACTGTACCTCAGGCTTAAAGCCAGAAATACGCTACGAAAAAACCTGTGGGTGCCTTTTTTCTTTTAAATTCAGTTTTTGAATGTTATAAGAAGGGGGATCCATGGTGGTAAGGTGTCTTTACATGGTTAACATTATGGAACAACAAATAAGTGAAGAGGATGGATGAAAAGGCCACTTTTCCTACGCTACCAAGACTCGCTACGAAACTATCATGTTTTCATAGTGAGCAATTTTTAAAGGATTTTGAGAATTTAAAGAGTAGTTTGTGCTAGTTGGAGACCTCTAGCATGTCAGAGGACCTCATCAGCATATATTTATGATTCAAAGGGAGTGCCATGAAGACAGGTCATCAATCAAAACAACGTTGAATATGAAGGTCATCCATTCCTAAAAAACATGGTTATGCTCCATAGATCTAAGGAGTCTTTAAATATGTAAAGTGGTGGTAAAATTAGTCATGAGGCCTTCGATCATGTGATATTTATTGTATAATCATCATGTAACTGTTTCAAAGATAGGATAGAAGGATGTAATAAATAGGCGTTAGAGTCCTATTAAGAGATGGTTTCTTTAAAAGGTAGCTGTCATTTTTCTGTTGTAACTTATGCATTTCAATTATGAAAGGTGTCATAGGAGAATTTGAGGATCTATCCACTAGGAAAGTCATCCTTGTTGTAAATAATGTCTATTTAAAGGAAAAACATCAAAGAAGCAAGGGGTTGGAGAAATTTTGACACCAAACTACTACTTTTATGTTTTTGACCAATATCAGTAATACAAAGTGACATTCTTCTTTCCAGACCTGAGATTCTCATGAGGTTTTTCATTTCGTATTAATCTATATCTTTATATTTTATCACCTGTAGTAGATTTCATCTCTAATACTCAGAATTCATAACATTATGGTGTGACTTCCTTTAGTGATGAAATGAGTGTGTTTTCTTCCTATTTTTTTTATGTGAGTTGCTTTTGTTAAAAACCTCTATTTGCCTCAGCTTCCATGCAAAGAATCACAAAAAATACTGATTGTTGACTCCATAAGCCCAATGGTAGTAAGCATGAATTTTTCAAACTGCAATCATAAAAAACAAGTTACAATTTCCATAGAGTTAGCCATCTAGTACTATCATTATTCAATATCATAAAACCCCCTTGAGAGACACCTCTCAAACTGAAGAGGATAAGCTTCAGTTAGAAGTGGTTTGAAACAATTACACTGATTTGTTTGATGAGCAACCAATCAAGTTCAATTTGGTGATAACATTTTGGTGCATCTACCTGGAGTCTAAAGACATATTTCTCGAAGTTTTTGTTCAAAAATTGAAGCTAAACTCTTGGAGGTAGTAGGAGTTCAGAATTTTTTCGAGGCTACAACTACCTTGGTGACTCCATTTCAAAAATTCATGCTCAAAGGTGGCTTCGAGAAGGAGATACATGAGGAGCAATCCAGGTCCTAACCCACCTGCTATAGTGGATAATCCAAACACAATTTCTAAAGGAATTCAAGGCAACTCTTCACAATTAGGTACTCCATTACACATAATATATTTGTCCTCTAAATTTTTAAGAACTCGTGAAGATAAAAATTTTGATGATAAAATTTAGGAAGTCTTGTTTAGGTTTGAAAATGAAAATGAATTGACTGAGATTATTTTAGACCTACAAAGAATAGGTATTGATACCTCAACCTTAGTGACCCAAAAAGATAAAGAATAATTCTAGGGGGAAGTCACATCAGAGTTATTATTAGAGAGGGAATCTTTGGATAAGTTGATATATTTGATATCTACTTAAAAAAAAATTGGTTTTCCTTTACCTGAATGGAGCTCATTTGTAACTGGACTACAAAGACCAACTACACTACCTCCTAACAGTTCTTCTTCTACTATTGTTGTCCCGAAAATACCACAGTCCCTATCATCATGGCTAGAAATGTTCCACCTCCACCTGCTAGGTATGCTTCACTTGTTCTCCCAGCTATCCTTAATTCCATTCCAAGAAACTATTCTACTAGAATCAAAACTTGGGGAAGTGATGAAGAGATTACAGCTAAAGAACATGTAGACCAATTTAATGACTTCATAGACAGGGAGGAGGTTGACCATGAAGATGTCAAAATGAGACTATTAGCTCAGAGTTTCACTCGTGAGGTCAGAAATTGGTTCAAAGCCCTTGCTCCAGGAAGTTTTCATAATTGGAATGAATTTGAGGATAACTTCTTGAGAAAGTGGGGAAATAGAACAAACCCTGTGCAGGCCCTAACTGAATAAAATAGTTTGAAAAGAGTTGTAGATGAAACTGTCAAAAATTTCTCGAAGAGATTTAATAAAGTTTATGATTCCATCTCTATTCATCTTAAGCATCCACCAGGATTAGCTCAAATGCGGTATGCTGAGGCATTTGATTATGAATTCTCTATCCTACTTAGAGAAATAGAATCTCCTTCACTAGAAGAAATGAAAAATTATGTTGTGAAGGTGGAATTCAATATGATAGCAGCTAAGAAATCTAAGAAGGGAAAAAAAAATTGAAAGAAGAAGATAAGCCTTCCACCTCAAATGATAAATTTGACTCCATGATGAAGACAATGGAGAAAATGATGGATTGGTTTTCCCTTGGAAATGCTTCTGCACCTCCTGCACAACATGAACCAAAATTTAGAAATCCACAATTCAGAAGACCTCAAAATCAACAGAGACCAAGGGAAAATAGAAATCGGCCTCACCCTCAAGTAAGGCCTCCTTTTCAGCAAAATTTAGTTGATGAAGAAGATCAGCCTGAAATCCGTGAAGACTCCATTCATTGCCTAGATGAAAACATGTCTCGAAAGTTTTTGACTAAAGAAGAGCATGATGAGTTTGATCATGATGTAAACAAGGGTGAGAAACCATCTGATTACCTCAAGGGTTATTAACATGTAGTCTTTGAGATGCAAAAGCAATACAACCTCAGAAAGAGAAATGTCCCTATTACTGCAAATAAAACACAACCCAAGAAAGATGCCCCTAAAGCAGCTGAGGTTAGAAAATATCCACCACCTACTCCTATCAAATAAATTGAAAAAATTAATTCTATTTTCATTTTGGAAAATGAGATTTCCAAAATCAAGATACCAGTCCCTTTTGGAGAAATTCTTAAGGTGAATGAGTACAGAAGTAAAATTGTAGAAATGTTGAATTCTCAACCAGGAGCTATAGAAATCCTTAATGTACAAGAAGACCATCCAACCATCTACTTGGGACCAAGATTGGAAGATGAATAGAATGAAGAGGTACCTACTTTCTATGTCAGCCTTATTATCCATGACATGATATTACATAATGCCATGTTGGATTCAGGGGCCTCTCATAACCTCATGCCTAAATTGATTATGGAAAGGATGGGATTGGAAATCACTAGGCCATAAAAGGATTTGTTTTATTTTGATTCAAAAAGAGTTCAATGCATTGGATTGATAAAATATGTTGTTGTTGGTCTTACACAGGTCCCTGCTAAGACAGTGGTAATGGAAATTGTGGTAGCAGACATTCCACCCAAGTTTTGCATGCTTCTATCTAGGTCTTGGGCAACAAAGATCAAAGGCACCATGCAGATGGACCTAACATATGCCACCATTCCTGTTATTCATTAGTATTTTTCACTTGTTGGTGATAACTAGTTGTAACAGCCAAGTTTTCTAGCAGCTGATCTAAAAATTTGTCAAATTTTCCAGATGGGAAAACACCCATATATTTTTTTTCCCTCTTACCTTTCAGTCTGCCCATAATGAGATGAAACCTCATTATCAAATCCTACCTAACCTCAGCCCTACTAGTCTGCCCATCAGCTCTAAAGAAACAATCCAAATCTTTCCAAAAAGTCTCCCCTAAGTTAGGAAGTGGCGCTTTAGGCATTTCTCCCTTGGCAAACAATCCAAAAGCCAAAGAACCTCCATCTGCTATAGACCAGTCATAACAACACTTCCCATTCTGCAAATGAAGTTGGTTACAGCCCTAGGTCGCGCCACTAATACACCCTCAAGTCTCAACAATACATGGACCATAAGTCAAACTGATTCTAGGTGTTTTTACAATGTTTTAATGGATCTTTCAAGAACGGAGGCCTACCAGCATCCCAGAAGACCATATTTGGCTCCACATGAGAAGACAATTGCTTCTCAATGTGATCTTGAGCCTGGGATGCAGCTACTGAGCAAAGAGTTTTTCATTAAGCTCTTGTGATCACATTCAAAGCCTAAAAGGACAGTAAATGGAAAAATAGCACTGTCACAGGGCTCATGATACAACATGATTGAAAGACCTCCTTCATCTACAAGCAGAGGGTTGAAAACGCCTCCTTCATCTATAAGCAGAGGGCAAATGGACAAATTTTGATTCTAAGAGTTGCACTGACTGTGAGACACGTTTTGGTTACAGTGAGACAACAACTAAAGGCTTCTGCATAAAAATGATCATTAAAGGCAGAGGTAAAGTAGTAGACTTTAAAGATTTGTTTTCATAAGCCCCATTATTCATGAGTTATAATATGAAGCAAATAATTTTATCATCAATGGAGAAATATTATTGAGCAGATGGCCAAAGGATTCCAGTCTTAGTCTCTAACTAGCTTCTGCCATCATGTATAAGGGAAACCAATAACAGTTTCATTCATCAAAAATTCTGCAGTTGATTAAGACAGGGGTTAAAAGAACATTAGGCATTTTGTCAAGAAAGGCCTCCTTCATTCATAAGCAGAGGGCCAGAGCAGTGACTGATTTCAGGGTCTGACTGAGAGACAAATTGTAAACAACAATAGGAGACAGTTGAAACAGAGAAATGATGTAAAAGACAAGAAAGGAAGCAAGAAACCACTGTAATCCAAGAGGTTAAAATTGTATTTTATCAAGGTTTCTTTCCAAAAAGCAGTCTGGAGCCCACCGAAAACAACCTTGCTGATGATTGAGAGATGGGTCATAACACAAGCCACAGATGATGATTATGTTTCAAAAAATACTGATCTTCCTACTCATAGGGGAATTTCTTTCAAATTATACATCATAGTGGATAGAAGGAAATTTGAATATGCATGCTACTATTACAAAGCAGGGCAGTTTCCTTATGAAAAAGGGTTAAAGGCACCTCACTGTTGCATTCCAAGTGAAAGGAGAGTTTTAAAAAGAAATCCCCTTTTAATGGACAGAGGATGGGAAAGCATGAGTAAATGCAACTGAATTTTTTCACCCACAGTCAGAAGAGAAACTTAAAGGAAACCTAACAGTTAAATCAGTTTCATAGTGAGCATTATCACCTTTAGAGCATCCAGAGCAGACATTATTAGTTTAAAGTTCAAAAGGGTAAATCCATCTCCTTGCAAATGGCAAAAGACGCTTCATCATCATTGGTGTACTTTTGAGCAGTTTTCCCATTTTAGAGGTATCACTAAAGTGTCTAACAGTGGCAGAAGTTACCTTTAAAACATGTAAGCACAGTGAACAAAGTTTGACCTTTTGAATATTTTTTTATAAATGAATAGGTTGATACCTATTAAGGCTGTTTAAAAGCATGCACATCCTTTTGCCAACATTGTTCAAAGTGTGGGCCCTTCTTAACACATTCAAAATCACTTTGTTCCCTTTTCAAATGGACAAAGGCAGTGGCTTAAAAAGGATTTCCTCTGAACCCTCACAAATTCATTTCAAAGGTAGTTGGCTTCTTTGCGTTCAAAGGAGTAAGAGGACCGTTGCAAGCTCTCTTTGAATCTCTTGAAACACCAACAAAACTCCCCCTTGATATTCGAAAGACCGGAGGAAGAAATTGTGAGTGAAAAAACAGAGTTTTTGAGCTTAAGGATTGCGCAGTGCGCTTGTACAACTGCGCAGCGCACTCAGGCGTAGTTTTTACACAGCAATAAAAGGCCGCGCAGTGCGCCTGTAGGCGTTGGTCTCGTCGGCCCGACAGGTGACCTGAAATCTCTTATTGTGCGACACTCTCTCTTTCAAACGCGCCGCGATTATGTTAAGCCTCCAAAACGCCTCCAAATTGCTTTCAAAGTGGCTCCGACTTTCAAGAAAATATTGCCATTGTGTTTCAAGGTATTTTTGTCTTGTCCCCCCCTTAAATTCAAATTGCTAGACAGTGTTCGAGGCAGTGAAAGTCTGGGTTAAATCAAGATATTTTGAGTGAGTGTTTTGAAAGAAAGTTACAATTGGTGGGAGTGAAGTGTTAATCCTAGCTTCAAAGAGCTTAAAACTGTCCTTAAACTGCTCAAACATCACATTCCTTTTCAAAGGGGGTTGTCAAGCATTTGGGACATTTAAACTACTATGGCATAAAATCCATAACTCTGTCAACTGTATGTAACAAAGAAAAGGTGCTTGGGAGGTTTGATTTTTTGAGTTGCTGTAGTTTGTGATTGACCAGTAGTGAGCATAGCAAAATGATAGGTTCCTATTAATGATTCAAAAAACCTCACAAACTGCCCTCAAACAGTATTGAAAGATGAAGGCACCGTTTGAAAGGAGAAACACAAGGCTTTAAAATGTGAAACAGTGGGTCTATTTTCAAATCACAGTGATCATTGTATGAGAATTTTTGACCTTTTAAAAGTCTCCCCTGTGTGTTAAAAAGGTAAAAAAAGTGTTTTACCTTTCATTCCATAAAGCAGATCCAGTGAGTGAAGCTACCATTGCATTTGGAGGTATTGTCAAATTTTGTGTGAGGAACAGTGAAGTATAAGGAGGGTGAGCAGCAAGATCACAGTGGTGATGAACAACAACAAGGAGAGGAAAAAGAGAATGCTGAACAGCAGCATGACAGTGAGTTTGGGATAGGGCAGCAACATAAGGATGATGATCAAGGGAAATAGGAAAGTGAGACAGAGCAGTAGCATGATAGTAAAGAGCAAGGGTAGCCTAAAGAGGACACACAACAGCCTCCTGAAGATGAACAAAAGCAGACTCAAGAAGAACAATAGCCTCCTCAAGAAGAATAGCAAACTGAAGAAGAAAAAAGAGAAAAGTGACAAAGGTAAAAGAGACATGCCCTCTTCTCTTGAAAAGGCCAAGCTCTGGATAGCTAGGAGAGGAATGCCAAGGGTGGTCACTCCAAATGTGACAAGAGCTCTTCGAAGTAAAGGGAAATTTTCAAAGAAGCATATCATTGATTTGCCTAGGAGGAAGAGCACTAGAATAGCCACCCAAAGCAAAGGGAAGGGAAAGGTAGAAGGAAGTCATGGAAAAGAGAGTGCTTTCGACATCATCCCAATCCAAAGTGATGATAGTGATAATGAGGCCCAGATTCTAGAAAAACTCTTAATTCATAGAGAAGGCCAAATTGATGCATTGAAGGATGATCTTCATAGGGCAAGGAATTTCAATCATTTTCTAGAAATCCAAAATAGGCAAATGAGTGTCCATATGGCTGTTTATAAGACACGAGTGACTAAGTACAAGAAGGAGGCCTCCAAAGCCCAAGCAAGGTTGGAAGAGCTCATGGGCGAATTTGATGAAAGTGAAGGCGATGATCAGCCTAAGCGAAAGAGGCCTAGAACCATAGGGCTTAAAAGAGCACTTGAGAAGCAAAAAGAAGAGGAAAATGCCCTTCTCCAATCTACTCCTCTCACTGCATTGTTTGAACAGGAGATAGAAAACAATAAGGAGGCGTGGCTTGAGAGAGTCAATGACCATTTGGAGAAGAATTTGGAGAGGGCAAACAGGGATCTAGACCTTCAAAGGAGAATGACGAAGCATTACAAAAAGTTAAATCAATTTGCCCGACGCAAGTTAAAGGCTGCTCAAGACAAGCTAAAGGACGTTAAAGGGAAGCGCCCAGCACAGAAAGTGAGAAAGGACACATCAGGACTTCAGATTTTGGCCTCCGCTTCAAAACATGTTGCTGAGAACCCTTGAGGGTCATACTCACTGATTTTGGGCAATTTTTGACATGTTTTGGTTTTTTGGCATTTTTGGGTTTTTGCCCAAAAATCATGGGCTTCACCATTTCAGTTTGGGGGATCATCAATGGAGGAGAATGGTATCATTGGATGCCATAATTTCAGGAGCACATGCGCAATGATTTTCAGGACATTTGAAGATCATTCACTCCTCCGAAATGGCGAAAAATGTCCACTTTTTCTACACTCTGCCCGCTCTATCAGCAAACTTTATTTTCTGGTTTTTTATACACAGTCCTATTTTTGGGGGACTTGCAGGCATCAGATTGAGGAAATTTCAGTTGCTCCAGAAATTAGACACTTAGATATTTCCAACAAGCTATCATGAGCCTCGTTTTGACATCAGGAAGGCTGCCAAAAGTTGCCGGCAAGTCAGGGGACCTTTTGCTGATGTAAATTTTCAGTATTTTTGTAAAATTTGAACCTTTAAAAATATCTTTTTCCTCATGTGCGTTTAGCTATTTTTTCACATGAGAAGTTTTGAAAATGCAGCAAGATGATGGAGCTTGGTGAAATGAAGTTGCCTTCACTAAGTGGGCCCGCAGGCAAATTCTGGCGCAAAATCTATTTTTAGACTATGTCTATTTTTAGACATATGGAGCATGGTTCGGGGATTCCAGTTTGAGATTCTTGGAACATTGGTCATATTTAGTATTGCATAGATAGAGTCACCGTGTCTGAAATTCGAAGGCTATAGATAGGCTTGCCTCTCCTTAAAACAGGGAAGTCAAATATTATTTGCCCTTAATAATATTTAGACTATAAACAGCAGTTTACTCTCTTGGAGCACTTCAGTTCGAGCTACAGAAGTGGCTCATGCATCTGACAGAGGAATCACGTGGTTCCCAAGGGTTTGATGGCATCATGCATGGTTGACTTCAGTTGGACTTCAGTGGCAGAAGTTTGGAGGAGTTAATGAGACGGATAGTGGAGTTGTGTTCTGTTTATTTTAGTTGAACTAGTTGAGATTAGTTTAACTAGCTAATCAATTAGTTATGAGTGGAGTGAATTAAATATTATTTAATTCATTAATTAGTAACTCATTATTCAACTCAAGAACACATCAGTTCACTACAGTGTATGATCAGTTCAGTGGAGACCAGTGAAAGAGGTAAATGAAAGGGTGGAGTTAACTATCAGTTGTGACTATACTGTTGCTATTTGCAACACACAGATAGGTGGAGTAAGCCCATGAGGATTGCGCAGTTCAGGCTGGTGGTTTATCTATATAAAGAGGCCATCCCATAGCATTGAAACATGCAATAGAGGCAAGGCAATTGGCGGTGAGTTTTGAACCAATAACCTGTTCAAAACTGAGCTAGATTGTGAGTAACTGTATGAGAAAGTACTGAGTACTTGTGAGGAGTATTGTACTGAGTTAGTTACTTGATTTCTCCATTATAATATACACAATAGCTACGGGGTTTTCAGCAATAAGCTTTCCCCATACATACTGTGTTAATGTGTATGATGATTTGATGTGTTATCGCTTGATTTTATTTCCGCATGTGTGATGATCTGAGTTGAGTTGAGTGGAAGAGATTATGTGTTGTGTATGAAGTTCAAATAGTATGTGACCAGGATAGTCTCGGTGGATAATTAATCATTATTTAGCAAATTTCTACATGGTATCAGAGCTATTGAAGCAGAGATTGATCATCATAGTGATTACAAACTTATTTCGGTAGACAGAGTCTGCATGCGGGCCAGGTAGCCTCCGAATTCATCTTTCTTCGGAAAGTGAAAGGTCTGGTAAATGCCCCTTGCAGTCGATCTCTGTGCTAGAAATAATTTTTTCTCACGAGTCTAGAGCGGTTGAGCTTTGGTGGACTTCTGAAATTTTGCGTGATTTGTTTTCTTGGTGTGAGTGTTGAAAATGTCTTTCAACGGTTTGCGACTCGAATATGCTCTTGAAGGCAGTTCGAATTATGTTGCATGGAAGGATCTCATGGAAGCAGTATTAGAATATAATGGTCTGAAGGAGTTCGTAGATACGGATGTCCAAAAGCCCACTGATCCTGGTGAAGTCGATGCATGGCAAAAGAAGATGGCGAAGTGTCGAAGGATCCTGTTGGAGGGCGTCAAGGATCATATTGTATCCAGCCTGCATGGAAAGGCTTCTCCATATTTAATGTGGAAAGCTTTGATGGATCTATTCCAGAGTAAGAGCGACCAAAGGAAGATGGCGCTCAAAGATAAGCTCAGGAACATCAAGATGGAGAAGGGCGACAGTATCGCCAAATACCTCACGAAGTTCACTCAATGCAGAGATGAGCTGGGAAGTGTGGGGGTGACTGTCGAAGACGAGGACATGGTCGACCTGGCTCTCCTTGGTCTTTAGAAGGCTTGGCACTCATATCAAGATAGTGTCAATGGTCGGGAGAAGCTGCCGGGATGGGAGCGCCTTTGGGCGGATCTCATGCAGGAGGAGATAAGGAGGACTACTCGAGATGGATCTTCATCAAAGGGAGCTGATGAAGAAAATTGCACTTTGGTGGCCAAAGAAAAGAAAGGGAAGGGTAAAAAAACCTCTCATTCTGGTGCAAAGGGTAAGAATCAGGATATGGCGAAAGTGAAGTGTTTTCACTGCCATGATCACGAACATTATGCTACCAATTGTCCAAAGAAGAAGAAGAACAAGCAAGCGGGAAGATCTGCAGATGGAGAAGCTTTGGCTTCACAGTTCGAGCTTGACTTTTCACTGATCGCATGCTTGGTTTCAAGTGTGTTGGGATCGGTGTGGTTCTTGGACAGCGGTGCGTCATTTCATATGACGGGAGATCGAGAGTTGTTCTCAGATCTGGAGGACAAAGATTTAGGTGTGCACATCGAGATGGGCGATGATGGTAGATACAGTGCGACTGGTATCGGTACCATATCCTTTCAGAGGGAGTCTGGTAAACCCTTTGTATTGAAGGATGTCATGCATGTACCTGGATTGAAGAAGAACTTGATCTCTGTGGCGATGTTGGAAGATAAAGGGTATGATGTGGTCTTCAGCGAAGGAAAAGCCTTCCTGCGCAGTAAGACTACTGGAGAGACCCGGAAGATAGGGGTTCGAACTCAGAACCTTTATCAGTTGCAGGTAGATGACTGCGCAGCTATGGCATGCAAGGCTGGAGATGTGGTGAGCCGGGATGATGAGGGCGAACTATGGCACAGGAGATTGGGCCATCTTCCCCATGGAGCTTTGAAGATTCTGCAGCAGATTTCTACTGGACTTCCTAAGGGCACCCTTGCGCAGTCAGATCAGTGCAAGGGGTGTACTTTAGGGAAGTATGTGAAAGCCACCTTTCACGAGAAGGATAGTCGCGCCACGACGATCCTTGAGAGAGTTCACACAAACGTGTGTGGTCCTTTCTCAGTTGCTTCGACAGCAAAGCACAAGTATTATGTGATCTTTGTTGATGATTTCTCTCGAAAGTGCTGGATCTTCTTCATGCCGAAGAAGAGCGATACATTCGCGAAGTTCTGTGAGTTTAAAGCACTGGTCGAGAAGGAGTCGGGGAAGAAGGTGATTGCTCTAAGGAGTGATAGCGGTGGTGAATTCATCTCGGCTGAATTCAAGGATTTCTGCAGCGCAGAAGGGATTCGGAGAGAGCTCATCGCACCCCATAACCCACAGCAGAACGGGGTGGTTGAGCGGAAGAACAGAACGATCGTGGGTGCTGCACGGGCGATGTTGCAAGATCAGGGCCTACCCCTTCACTTGTGGGCTGAGGCATGCAATACAGCAGTGTATGTGCAGAACCGTTGTCCTCACAAGGTTCTTGGCATGAGTACACCGAAGGAGGCTTATTCTGGCAAGAGGCCTGATATTTCCCATTTGTGGATTTTTGGTTCTCCTGTCTACATGCATGTGACAAAGGATGCGAGAAGGAAGCTGGATCCAACTGCTGAGGTTGGAATATTTGTGGGGTACACTGATACACCTCACAACTATCGGGTGTAATTGTGAGACAGTCGCAAGACTGTTGTGCGACGGGATATAAAATTTCAGGAGGAGAAAGCCATGCAGTGTTCGCTTGAGAGGGAGCTACACTTGCATGCAGATGAGGAGCTGTTAGTTCCTAAGGAGGAGCTTCCGGATGTGGATCAGCCACAAGAGGAGGTTTAGGAGGTGGAAGAAACCACCCAGGCAGCGCCAACCATCAGAGGGCACATGCGCACTACAGAAGCTGAGCGACTGGCTCGGGATGCAGAGAAGGTTGTAGGACCACCTACAGCACAGCGCAGACAGAGACAGTCACCGGATCGGTACACTGGATACATGGCTCTTGTGAGTCAATGTGTTGTGGCGGAGCCATCCTCTTTTGAGGAAGCTGTGGAGGAACCCGCATGGGTTGATGCCATGATCGAAGAATATGATTCGATCGTCAGGAACAGTGCATGGGAGATTGTCCCAAGACCGGTTGGGAAATCAGTGGTGGGTTCGCGATGGATCTACGAGGTGAAGCAGGAAGCTGACGGGAGTGTGGAGAAGTACAAGGTGAGATTTGTCGCCCGTGGCTTTTCACAGATCGAAGGGATTGACTATGAGGAGACTTTTGCACCTGTCGCAAGGTACTCTTCCATACGGATGATCCTTGCTCTCTCAGCGCAAATGGGGTGGGACATTCATCAGATGGATGTGAAGACTACGTTCCTCAATGGAGTTATTGAGGAAGAGGTGTACATAAAGCAGCCTGAAGGTTTTGAGATCTTTAGTAGTGAGTCACATGTGTGCCGACTCAAGAGAGCACTGTACGGGCTGAAGCAAGCACCTCGTGCTTGGTACACTCGGATAGACAGCTACTTCACCGGGCTTGGATTCTCCAAGAGTGAGGTGGATCCTAACCTGTACCAGATTGTGATGGAGGGGAAGCTGTTGATCATCGTACTGTATGTAGATGATCTGATTTTGACTGGCAATGAGAAGTTGATACTTTCATGCAAGGAGGATCTTGCACGAGAGTTTGAGATGAAGGACTTGAGCATCCTTCATTATTTCCTGGGATTGGAGATTTGGCAGCGCAGCGGAGGACTGTTTGTTTCTCAGGGCAAGTATGCCCGGGAGATTCTGGAGAGGTTCAACATGCAAAGCTGCAAGCCTATTGACACTCCTCTTCCTGGTGGTTGGAGGAAGGAGGATGCTACTTCAGCGGAGGTAGTGGATGCCACTGTCTATCGACAGTTGGTGGGGTCGCTTATGCATTAATTCGATACGACAGATATATTCTATACGATTAACACTGGATTTCGCAAAGCTATCGTTAAGCCTACCGCTCTTTTGGAAGGTGGGCAAGCATGTATTGCGCTATATTAGAGGCACATCGGGATATGGTTCATGGTACAGACAGGAGGATCAGTTGAGGCAGCATGGCTTTACGGATTGGTATCATCATATCAGAGATTGTGTTCAGCGGAGAATCATGATGCTTTCATATGTTCCCACGGAGGATCAGGATGCCGACATCCTGACGAAGGCGCTCACCAGGAGCAAGTTCGAATTCCACAGAGGCAGGATAGGGGTTGCAGATAATCCATATCTTGCTGAGAGGGAGTGTTGAGAATGCGGCAAGATGATGGAGCTTAGTGAAATGAAGTCGCCTTCACTAAGTGGGCCCGCAGGCAAATTCTGGCGCAAAGTCTATTTTTAGACTATGTCTATTTTTAGACATATGGAGCATGGTTCGGGGATTCTAGTTTGAGATTCTTGGAGCATTGGTCATGTTGGTAAAAATAGATGAGACTCTATTTTTAGGTCGAAGAGGTCGAAGGCTATTTTTAGACTGCCTCTCCTAAAAATAGGGAAGTCAAATATTATTTACCCTTAATAATATTTGGACTATAAACTTCAGTTTACTCTCTTGGAGCACTTCAGTTCGAACCTTGGAAGTGGCTCATGCATCTAACAGAGGAATTACGCTATTCCTAAGGGTTTGGTGAGCACATGCATGGTTGACTTCAGTTAGGACTTCAGTGGCAGAAGTTTGGTGGAGTTAATGAGACAGCTAGTGGAGTTGTGTTCGGTTTAATTTAGTTGAACTGGTTGAGATTAGTTTAACTAGCTAATCAGCTAGTTATGAGTGGAGTGAATTAAATATTATTTAATTCATTAATTAGTAACTCATTATTCAACTCAAGAACACATCAGTTCACTACAGTGCATGGACAGTTCAGTGGAGACCAGTGAAAGAGGTAGATGAAAGGGTGGAGTTAGCTATCGGTTGTGACTATACTGTTGCTATTTGCAACACACAGATAGGTGGAGTAAGCCCATGAGGATTGCGCAGTTCAGGCTGGTGGTTTATCTATATAAAGAGGCCATCCCATAGCATTGAAACACGCAATAGAGGCAAGGCAATTGGCGGTGAGTTTTGAACCAATAACTTGTTCAAAACTGAGCTAGATTGTGAGTAACTGTATGAGAAAGTACTGAGTACTTGTGAGGAGTATTGTACTGAGTTAGTTACTTGATTTCTCCATTATAATATACACAATAGCTGCGGGGTTTTCAGCTATAAGCTTTCCCCATACATACTGTGTTAATGTGTATGATGATTTGATGTGCTATCGCTTGTTTTATTTCCGCATGTGTGATAGTCTAGGTTAAGGTTAGTGGAAGAGATTATGTGTTGTGTATGAAGTTCAAATAATAAATGTGACAAGGATAGTCTCAGTGGATAATTAATCATTATTCAGCAAATTTCTAAAGAATTTATGAAAAAGTCATTTAATTCCTCTTTAGCATTTTTTAGATATTTTAGGATATTTTGTGCTATATGGGCTTTGCAAAGCCTCGAGGACAGTTAGAATATTTGAATAGGCAGTAAATCAAATTGAACCAAGAGGTTTTCCTCACTTGAGCCTATATATTCCAAAGGCTTTCATTGTAAACAAGGTTGAACTTGATGATAGAAGCAATATATGGTCATATAAGCTTTGGAAGAAATACTAGTCTCATGCTCTTGGATAGTCTCTTGGATGTTCTTGGATGATGAAAGAGTATTGTTGTTGGATTCCATGACTTGGTAGAATGGTATAGTGTCTATTTCTTTTTTTTGTTTTCTATTTTTAATTCATGAATCCATGTTTCTTGCTTGCTATAGATCAGTAGAGAACAAATTTGAGACATGCCCTTGGAGGCACCTCAAATTTCATGTTTCTTCATAGCTTCCATGTTTTCTTCTTCCTTAGTCACATTAAAGAATTCTTGATTGCTCTTTAATAACTTAAGGATATTGTTGCTTATTTCATTCATGGTTTTATGCATGTTAAGTATGATTTATGGTATGCCCTGCTTACCAATGGCTAGCCATAGCTCCATCCGTGAAATTTCCCTTTGACTGATTAGATTGTCATTTGTTGAACCAAGGAAGTCTTGTTTCAATCTTGCCCTTTGCCTAAGACTATGCAATCTTGTTTTCAAAGTGCCCAATAACTTGAAGTACTGTGGTTAGGAGTTCCAACATAGTCATTTGATTTGTTTGTCTCTCTTAAGTGTTTTTCCCCAAAGTCTGATAGCCATTTCCCAACGTTAGAGGGTGATATATCTCTATGCATGGCTTGAATGTTTATTTCTATGTATTGATTAGCTTATAGTTACATTTCTCATGATTAATGGTTTGCCCTACCATGTTTATGTCAGCTATTAAACTAGTTATGATGGAAATCCTTTGTTGTTCCCAAACTTGATGTCCATTTTATTCCATTTTTCCCAAAGATCCTTTCTACCTCGAATCAAATCAGCCCTTCAACAACCCTATATCACTGTCTGATAGCTTTATAGACCTTTTCAAATCCATAGCCCAGTTGATCTAACATATTTTTACCTATCTTATATCTTTGATCAGTTTCATCCCTCACAACCTAAAAACCAAAACCAAAAAACCTACTTCATAACTAGCCTAAAATTAGAACACAATAAGCAGAACACACAAATATCCCTTACACATATAGAGAGAGCCCTCTCTGAGTCTAGGAAGGCTAGGTCCTTGGGCTCCAAAGATTGGTTTGATGTTACACTGTCATTTGGCTTTCCAATCAGCCAAATCACGAGACCCTAACATAATGGTGATCACGGTGGGACGTATTGAGTACATGACAGTCTAGCAAACTCTTATAGACTTTTTAGTCCTTCAACATTTAACTTAGACCATCAGCCTATAGAATCATTTAGAGTAAACTCTTTGTTTCACCATCTTAGCAAAGTGATGAATCAGGTTTATAACACTCTTACAAACTAGGTTGCACATAAAAACTCAGAAAACCCCAAAAACTTCCTTAGATTGGTTTTTGACAGTATTGGTGGTGGACCATACACATATACCTCAAAACAACTAAAAATCCACTTGATGACTCCACTAGCCTCCAATAGGCCTTACTACTTTACTAAACTCTAGGCTACTATTTGATTGACTTATCCCACCGCTCACTAACATAATGGCGATCACGGTGGGACTTTGAGTGATAAACAAACTTAGTTTCACTAAATCTTTAGAGACCTTTGAGAATACTATCTGGATGACTTATCCCACTGCTCACTAACATAATGGCAATCACAGTGGGACTCTGAGTGATAAACAAACTTAGTTTCCCTAAATATTTAGAGACCTTTGAGAATACTATCTGGCTGACTTATCCCACTGCTCACTAACATAATGGTGATCACGGTGGGACCTATTGAGTACATGACAGTCTAGCAAACTCTTATAGACTTTTTAGTCCTTCAACATTTAACTTAGACCATCAGCCTTTAGAATCATTTAGAGTAAACTCTCTGTTTCACCATCTTAGCAAAGTGATGAATCAGGTTTATAACACTCTTACATATTAGGCTGCACATAAAACTCAGAAAAACCACAAAAACTCCCTTAGATTGGTTTTTGACAGTATTGGTGGTGGACCATACACATATACCTAAAAACAACTAAAAATCCACCTGGCGACTCCACTAGCCTCCAGTAGACCTTACTACTTTACTAAACTCTAGGCTACTATCTGATTAAGCCACCTCATCACCACCCTAACATAATGGAGATTAGAATGGGACTCTGAGTGATAAACAAACTTAGTTTCCCTAAATCTTTAAAGACTTTTGAGAATACTATCTAGCTGACTTATCCCACCGCTCACTAACATAATGGTGATCACGGTGGGACTTATTGAGTACATGAGAATCTAGCAAACTCTTATAGAATTTTTAGTCCTTCAACATTCAACTTAGACCATCAGCCTTTAGAATCATTTAGAGTAAAATATCCGTTTCACCATCTTAGCAAAGTGATGAATCAGCTATAGGACACTCTTACAAACCTTAGGACTACATAAAACTCAACCCCAAAAAACTCCCTTAGATTGGTTTTTGTCAGTACTGGTGGTGGACCATACACATATACCTCAAAACAACTAAAAATCCACCTGGTGACTCCACTAGCCTCCAGGAGGCCTTACTAATTTACTAAAATCTAGGCTACTATCCGATCGACCTATCCCACCGCTCACTAACATAATGGTGATCACGGTGGGACTCTGAGTGATAAAAAAAATTATTTTCCCTAAATCTTTAGAGACCTTTGAGAATACTATCTGGCTGACTTATCCCCCTGCTCACTAACATAATGGCTATCACGGTGGGACTTTGAGTCAAAACATCCTAGGTATCCCTTAGGAACTCTCAAAATCTTAGTCAAACTTAGAAGAGTAGAATATGGTTGTCTCACCATCCTAGAAAAATGATGACTCAGCTGCAAGACACTCTTACAAACCTTAGGAATACATATAAAACTCAGAAAAACCCCAAAAAACTTCCTTAGATTGGCTTTTCCTTAGTTACTGGTGGTGGACCATAGCTAAATCTTTTCAAAAACAACTAAGTTCCACCTGGCGACTCCACTAGCCTCCAGTAGGCCTAAAAAATCCATAAAATACCAAAAAATTCATAAACCATAACTTTCCGCTAGATCATCCTTCCAAAAACTGAAGCTTAGGGTGGAAACTCCGTAATCAATGACAAACTAAGTATAACTTAGCGATTCGGAAAACCTCACCTAAACATAGGAGATCAGTAGAAAATTTCTTGCCAAGAGAACCATTAGCTTGTCCATACAGCCTAGAGAACTGTTAAAACCAAGTGAATCACTCTCCTTTGCAATTTTCCATCTCAAAGTTTGCTATAAAACTTTTTCCCAAAAGCATCTTTGATCGTGTTGGTGGTGGACCATAGTTCTCATAAAGAAGTCCACCTGGCGACTCCACTATTTTATCCCTTTAGTTTTGACCATCATTCACATTAGTATAACTTTAGAGAGGCCATCCATCCGAAACTTTCACAAATACCATCCTCTCTAAACTCTAGACCCGAAATTTGGCTTCACGAAGAATCAACACCAGATCTCATCCAGACCCAAATCCCCCTATCATAGTAGACGACCCAAAGAAGATTCTGTGGCAAGCTTCCAAAACTGGTGATTTAACTACCGATAGGTCCATTCGTAAAGCAAGGTCAGTACCCGAACATCTCACTACCTTGCAGGATTCCTCCTTTGACTTAAAATCGGCGAAAACCCTTTTTAGAAGAAAGTCACAAAGTAAGATAGACTTTGGCGATCTTGAGTCCTTAGATCTGCCACAGAGTCCTAGTAGAGAAGCCTCACCTACCACACCTCCCGACTTTCAGCTTCTCCATCACTTTGGCTCCTACCATCCCAGATCTGCTCAAAACTAGGTCACTAGTCCAAGTACATCTGCTACACCTATCCAAACCACTACTTTTCAAACCACCTCAGCTCATTCCACAAGCCCTCATCTGGTACATCATCCATTAGCTCCTGTCATGGAAGCTTGGTACGCACCCTTGGTGTTGCCATAGCCCTTGGCTCCCTTACCACATGACTATCAAGAATAAATCCCACACTTTATCAGAGAAGAGGCTGCCACAGCTCAACAACATGTAAATAGGATTAGCGATACCTTTGAATACTTGGAAGTAGAAGATGAGACCATCAGAATGAGAATGTTCGCCCAAAGCTTGGGAGAAGAACCCAAAAAATGGTTTAAGAGCTTAACTCCAAACAACGTCCACAACCTCCCAGAACTTTACCAAATCTTCATAAACAAGTGGGAAGTCCGAAAGAACCCCATTCAAATCCTATCAGAATATAACAATCTAAAAAGAGAAAATGGGGAAAGTGTCCAGGACTACTGCACTAGGTTCAACAGTGTGTATAATGCCCTCCCACCTCACTTCAAACCCCCACTTGGTTTAGCTTTGGAAAAGTTCCCCGAGGGTTTTGACCCAGACATGACTTATCAGCTAAGAGACAAGGACCCCCCTACCCTAGAGGAAATGAAAAAAGTAGCCATAAGAGCAGAGGCCAACTTAGCAGAAAAAAGAGCTAGAACTCGATCAGAAAGGAAAGTCACATACCGGGATGAGGTCTCCACTTCATCCCCTTCCTTAGATCCTAGAATAGATGACTTAGTTAGGTCCATGGCCAAAATGTGGGAAAATATAAGTGAGAAGGCCCCTGTTAGGGACAATCAGCCAAACCCTCCAAACAGAAACTGGAACCAAAATTTTAGGAGGGAACAACCTCAAAACAAACCAAGGGAAAATGACCAACAAATTAGGCCACCATTTAATGAAAATTATGTGGAAGAAGATGATAGGGATACAGAACCCATTGATGAAAGTCATTTGAATCTCATAGGATCTGATACTGAATGTGAAGTATACCTCACAGAAGAAGAACACGCATCCTTCTCTCCGAATCAGAATGAAACAAACTATGAAGATCTCGAGGATCCTGCCATAGATTTTCAGAATGCCATAATAGAAGCCCACAGACAGTATGACCTTAGAAGCAGGAAAAATCAAGACAAATCCAACAAAGGTAGCTCAGGCACTACTAAAACCCCTGATACCATCCTTAAGAAAGCAGTGAACAGTAACAAAATCATGGTCAGTAAAAATGACCAAAACAAAGATAGAGTTACCAAAACTAGTCCTGATTCAGATATTCCTAGTACTTCCACCAAGATTCCTGAGGTGACTGTGGCAAACAAAGTCCCGAAACAGAGCCAGAAAACTCAAAACATAGAGAAAGTCACAGCTGAAAAAGTGGAAGCAAACATGTCTAAACTACAGCTACCTTTTAGTTTTGAGGGAAAAAATGCAAAAATAAAGATCACCATGCCTCTTACCAATCTCATCACCCAAAACTCTTACAAATCCCAAGTGTTGAAAGTATTTAATATAGGAAGTGATGCCAATACCCTTAATCTAGCTGATGACACTCCTGAAGTGTTGTTTGGTCCGAAAGTAGGAGGGAAATTCCAAGAGGGAACCACTCTTCCCTTTTACATCAGTTTAAATATCCATGACCAAATCCCTCACAATGCCATGCTAGACTCCGGTGCCTCGCATAATCTTATGCCGAAAGTTGTAATGGAAAGATTAGGCGTAGAAATCACAAGACCATACAAAGATTTATACTCTTTTGATTCTAGTAGAGTCAAATGTCTAGGCTTGATCAAGGATCTATGTTTTAGCTTGGCCCAAATACCGGCAAAACATCTGATCATGGACATAGTGGTAGCAGATATTCCTCCCAAGTATGGAATGCTTCTATCCAGATCTTGGGGAGCCAAATTCCAAGGAAATATTCAATTGGATATGTCCTATGCCACTATTCCTGTGTTTGACCAAACAAGAATACTCTATCGAGAGTCACATATGAAATACATGATCAGTAGCCAAGAGAGGCCAGATAACATTCCAATGTATTCTGTGCATTCCAAACTAAACTCTTTTATTCTGTATACTAATGAGGACATTGAAGAACAGTCAGAAGAGATTGAAGAAAACTTAGACCCACCACATCATCTGCCCCTAGTTCTCTATGATGAACTAGACAATCAAAACTATCATGATCATGAACAACTATGTCTTGAGGAAAGTAAGTATGTTCCTTCTAAAATAGGAATAGAGCAAGAAACACAGACCATTATGTACTATCAAGCGAATTTCTCGAACCTTAGTCAGACCTCAACAGTAAAATCAGGAAACTTTTTTAGAATAAAAGCATTAGAGGACTTACATATCACAAATCTTTTCAGAACTCAGGAGTACGGAAGCTTGATGTTTTTACCATACCTCAAATATTTACCATCACACAACTCTTCCTCTGCAAGTGAAGCCTTGACTGTAGCCATAACAACTCAAAATCCAGAAAAAAAGTGCCTGATAAACTCCTTATGAGCAAACATGATAACCACAGTGCAAATATACCTGAGTTACTTGAACTGGCTAAAATCCTGTCATTCCATCAAAGACTTAGAACTGCTAGAATTAGCAATCTCATGCAGAATACTACATCATACAGAGAAAACAATGACAAATACTATACCACTACTATTACTCCAAGCAACAACTTCGACAAAAGGAAATATAACAATCTGAATCAATCAGTAATAATCAAAGATAAACTAGCTGGTCATAGGATCTGTTTTGATTTTAGAAACTCTAATACACATCCTTGTAACAGAAATTCTATCCTTCCTGCCCAATACCATGATATACCGACGAAAAGTGCTTTTAATCATATGTTTTTGCAAGATGATGTTTCAAGTTATAGTCAAATGATTCCCTTGCAAAGTAGACAGCTCAAAGATTTTTTTCGGTATGCTGGAAGTAATTCCAGTTTCAGACTCAAAATTGCAAAACCACCGGATATCAAAAATATGCTCATGAAAGTTATGTTTCTAGTCCTGAATTTCTGCATTTTAACATACCTTGATGATGTCATTATTTTTTTCAAAAATGACCAAGATTATATGCATTACTTAAGGAAGATATACAGTAAAGAAAGGAGTGGAAATCAGAGGTACAAAGAGGTACATCGAAAAGATACGGGTTTGTTCAGAGATTCTTGCATGAATCCCTATGTCATGTTGGAAAGAGAAAACTTTCCAAATTTCTCTTTTTAGGAGTTGAGTGGGCCAAGAATGATAGGAGATCCTTACGAGGATAAGATGCTTAAGTTTCGTCATTTCCAATATTTTTGAGTTTAAAACATTTTCATTCATTGTATATATCACTGTTTGAAAAATAGAAGAAACATAAAATTCAAAAAAAAATAGAAGAATAGAAAAGAGGGCAGTTGAAAAATAGAAAAAGGCCCCATGTTCCAAAAAATAGTCATTCGAAAAGCGCACAAGTCTAAATGCCGCTACTAGTACTCAAATGTCTTGTTCAGTTATCTAGCCTAATCATAGTTGAACATGTTTAAATTTATTTGCTGATAAGTTAGTGAGTGAAAAATATGGTCAACATTGTGTAAGCTTGACTTATCGAAGAGAGTAGATTAGGAAGACATCAATCCATTACTCAAAGGAACTAAAGAGGAAGGGCGAAAGCCAATCAGGCATCTTAGCCCCTGCTTTCTAGTTTCCATTTATAAAATAATATTTGTGTGCACCTTTGTCTTACTATGCCAAATACATGACAACCGATCGTTTAACCTTGATTTGATCATTTTAAATTTCATGTTTTAGACAGGAGAACAAAACTCGTCAAACAATGCTAATCCAAATGATAGGTTAATTTTCAAAAAGAAAAAATATATATTGTCAAAAGGCTGCTAGTCCAAATGCGCCAAAAAGAAGAAAAAATGTTAGGAAAGATAGTGGGGTAGGTAGAAATATCATTGATGCTAATCATGCTGTCACTTTTCAGAAGTAGCATCAAGGAAGAATTAATTTTGCGCCAATGGGTAAGGCACTGGTCTTCATAAGCCAAGGATCTGAAATTCTGGACATCTCCTGAAAAGGAGGTACCCTCCCCAAATGGAGCCACTATTAGTCATCTGTATTTTTAACTTGTTGGTGATAACTAGTTGTAAAAGCCAAGTTTTCTAGCAGCTGATCTAAAAATTTGTCAAATTTGCTAGCTGGGAAAACACCCATAATTTTTTTTTCCCTCTTACCTTTCAGTCTGCCCATAAAAAGATGAAACCTCATTATCAAATCCTACCTAACCTCAGCCCTACTAGTCTGCCCATCAGCTCTAAAGAAACAATCCAAATCTTTTCAAACAGTCTCCCCTAAGTTAGGAAGTGGAACTTTAGGCATTTCTCCCTTGGTGAACTATCCAAAATCCAAAGAACCTCCATCTACTGTAGACTAGTCATAACAGACCTACCCATTCTGCAAATGAAGTTGGTTATAGCCCTAGGTCGCGCCACTAATACACCCTCAAGTCTCAACTATACATGGACCATAAGTCAAACTGATTCTAGGTGTTTTTACAGTGTTTTAATGGATCTTTCAAGAACGGAGGCCTACCAGCATCCCAGAAGACAATATTTGGCTCCACATGAGAAGACAACTGCTTCTCAATGTGATCTTGACCTTGGGATGTAGCTACTCAGCAAAGAGTTTTTCATTAAGCTCTTGCAATCACATTCAAAGCCTGAAAGGACAATAAAAGGAAAAATAGCACTATCACAGGGCTAATGATACAAAATGACTGAAAGACCTCCTTCATCTACAAGCAGAGGGTTGAAAGCACCTCCTTCATCTATAAGAAGAGGGAAATTGGACAAAGTTTGATTCTAAGAGCTGCACTGACTGTGAGACACGTTTTGGTTACAGTGAGACAACAACTAAAGGCTTCTGCATAAAAATTATAATTAAAGGCAGAGGTAAAGTAGTAGACTTTAAATATTTGTTTGCATAAGCCCCATTATTCCTGAGTTATAATATGAAGAAAATAAGTTGATCATCAATGGAGAAATATTATTGAGCAGATGGCCAAAGGAGTCCAGTCTTAGTCTCTAACTAGCTTCTGCCATCATGTATAATGGAAACCAATAACAGTTTGATTCATCAAACAATCTGCAGTTGATTGAGACAGAGGTTAAAATAACATCAGGCATTTTGTCAAGAAAGGCCTCCTTAATTCATAAGCAGAGGGCCAGAGCAGTGACTGATTTCAGGGTCTGACTGAGAGACAAATTGTAAAAAACAATAGGAGACAGTTGAAACAGAGAAATGATGTAAAAGACAAGAAAGGAAGCAGCGGTACCACTATAATCCAAGAGGTTAAACTTGTCTCTTATCAAGGTTTCTTTCCAAAAAGCAGTCTGGAGCCCACCCAAAACAACCTTTCTGATGATTGAGAGATGGGTCATAACACAGGCCACAAATGATGATTATGTTTCAAAAAGTACTGATCTTCCTACTCATAGGGGAATGTATTTCAAATTATACATCATAGTGGACAGAAGGAAATTTGAATATGCATGTCACTATTACAAAGGAGGGCAGTTTCCTTATGAAAAAGGGTCAAAGGCACCTCACTGTTGCATTCCAAGTGAAAGGAAAGTTTTAAAAAGAAATCCCCTTTTAATGGATAGAGGATGGGAAAGCATGAGTAAATGCAACTGAATTTTTGCACCCACGGTCAAAAGAGAAACTTAAAGGAAAACTAACAGTTAAACCAGTTTCACAGTGAGCATTATCACCTTTAGAGCATCCAGAGTAGACATTATTAGTTTAATGTTCAAAAGGGTAAATCCATCTCCTTGCAAATGGAAAAAGATGCTTCATCATCATTGGTGTAATTTTGAGCAGTTTTCCCATTTTAGAGGTATCACTAAAGGGTCTAACAGTGGCAGAAGTTACCTTTAAAACATGTAAGCACAGTGAACAGAGTTTGACCTTTTGAATATTTTTTTATAAATGAATAGGTTGATACCTATTAAGGTTGTTTAAAAGCATGCACATCCTTTTGCCAACATTGTTCAAAGTGTGGGCCCTTCTTAACACATTCAAAATCATTTTGTTCCCTTTTCAAATGGACAAAGGCAGTGGTTTAAAAAGGATGTCCTATGAACCCTCACAAATTCATTTCAAAGGTAGTTGGCTTCTTTTCATTCAAAGGAGTAAGATGACCGTTGCAAGCTCTCTTTGAATCTCTCGAAACACCAACAAAACTCCCCCTTGCTATTCGCAATACTGGAGGAAGAAATTGTGAGCAAAAAAATAGATTTTTTGAGCTTAAGGATTGCGCAGTGCACCTGTACAACTGCGTTGCGCGCTCAGGTGCATTTTTTACACAACAATACAAGGCCGCGCGGCGCACCTGTAGGCGTTGGTCCCGTCGGCCCGACAGGTGACCCGACAACTCTTATTGCACGACACTCTCTCTTTCGAATGCGCCGCGCTTATGTTAAGCCTCCAAAACGCCTCCAAATTGCTTTCAAAGTGGCTCCAACTCTCAAGCAAGTATTGCCATCTTGTTTCAAGGTATTTTTGTCTTGTCCCCCCCTTGAATTCAAATTTCTAGACAATGTTCGAGGCAGTGAAAGTATGGGTTAAATCAAGATATTTTGAGTGAGTGTTTTGAAAGAAAGTTACAGTTGGTGGGAGTGAAGTGTTAATCCTAGCTTCAAAGAGCTTAAAACTGTCCTTAAACTGCTCAAACATCACATTCCTTTTCAAAGGGGGTTGTTAAGCATTTGGGACATTTAAACTGTTGTGGCATAAAATCCATAACTCTGTCAACTGTATGTAACAAAGAAAAGGTGCTTGGGAGGTTTGATTTTTTGAGTTGCTGTAGTTTGTGATTGACTAGCAGTGAGCATAGAAAAATGATAGGTTCCTATTGATGATTCAAAAAACCTCACAAACTGCCCTCAAACAGTATTGAAAGATGAAGGCACCATTTGAAAGGAGAAACACAGGGCTTTAAAAGGTGAAACTGTGGGTCTATTTTCAAATCATAGTGATCATTGTATGAGCATTTTTGACCTTTCAAAAGTCTCCCCTACGTGTTAAAAAGGAAAAAATAGTGTTTGACCTTTCATTCCATAAAGCAGATCCAGTGAGTCAAGCTACCATTGCATTTGGAGGTATTGTCAAATTTTGTGTGAGGAACTTTGAAGTATAAGGAGGGTGAGCAGCAAGATCACAGTGGTGATGAACAACAACAAGGAGAGGAAAAAGAGAATGTTGAACAGCAGCATGACAGTGAGTTTGGGACAGGGCAGCAGCATAAGGATGATGATCAAGGGCAACAGGAAAGTGAGACAGGGCAGCAACATGATAGTAAGGAGAAAGGGCAGCCTAAAGAGGACACACAGTAGCCTCCTCAAGATACACAACAGCCTCCTCAAGATGAACAAAAGCAGACTCAAGAAGAACAACAGCCTCCTCAAGAAGAACAACAAACTCAAGAAGAAAAAGAACAAAGTGACAAAGGTAAAAGAGACATGACCTCTTCTCCTAAAAAGGCCAAGCTCTGGACAGCTAGGAAAGGAATGCCAAGGGTGGTCTCTCCAAATGTGACAAGAGCTCTTCGAATTAAAGGGAAATTGCCAAAGAAGCCTATCATTGATTTGTCTAGGAGGAAGAGCACTAGAATAGCCACCCAAAGCAAAGGGAAGGGAAAGGTAGAAGGAAGTCATGGACAAGAGAGTGCTTTCGACATCATCCCAATCCAAAGCGATGATAGTGATAATGAGGCCTGGATTCTAGAAAACCTCTTAATTCATAGAGAATGCCAAATTGATGCATTGAAGGATGATCTTCATAGGGCAACGAATTTCAATCATTTTCTAGAAATCCAAAATAGGCAAATGAGTGTCCATATGGCTGTTTATGAGACACGGGCGACTAAGTACAAGAAGGAGGCCTCCAAAGCCCAAGAAAGGTTGGAAGAGCTCATGGGCAAATTTGATGAAAGTGAAGGCGATGATCAGCCTAAGCGAAAGAGGCCTAGAACCATAGGGCTTAAAAGAGCCCTTGAGAAGCAAAAAGAAGAGGAAAATGCCCTTCTCCAATCTACTCCTCTCACTGCATTGTTTGAACAGGAGATAGAAAACAATAAGGAGGTGTGGCTTGAGAGAGTCAATGACCATTTGGAGAAGAAGTTGGAGAGGGAAAATAGGGATCTAGACCTTCAAAAGAGAATGATGAAGCATTACAAAAAGTTAAATCAGTTTGCCCGGCGCAAGTTAAAGGCTGCTCAAGACAAGCTAAAGGAGGTTAAAGGGAAGCGCCCGACACAGAAAGTGAGAAAGGACACATCAGGACTTAAGATTTTGGCCTCCGCTTCACAACATGTTGCTGAGAATCCTTGAGGGTCATACTCACCGATTTTGGGCAATTTTTGAAATGTTTTGGTTTTTTGGCATTTTTGGGTTTTTGCCCAAAACTTATGGGCTTCGCCATTTCAGATTGGGGGATCATCAATGGAGGATAATGGTATCATTGGATGCCATAATTTTAGGAGCACACACTCAAAAATTTTCAGGACATTTGAAGATCATTGACTCCTCCAAAATGGCGAAAAATGTCCATTGTTTCTACACTCTGCCCGCTCTATCAGCAAACTTTATTTTCTGTTTTTTTTACACACAGTCCTATTTTTGGGGGACTTATATGCATCAGATTGATTAAATTTTAGTTGCTCCAGAAAGTAGACACTTATATCTTTCCAACGAGCTATCATGAGCCTTGTTTCGACATCGGGAAGACTGTCAAAAGTTGCCAGCAAGTCAGGGGACCTTTTGCTGATGTAAATTTTGAGTATTTTTGTAAAATTTGAACCTTTAAAAACTGCTTTTTCCTCATGTGCGTTTAGCTATTTTTGCACATGAGAAGTTATGAAAAGTCAATTTAATTCCCTCTTTTAGCATTTTTTAGATATTTTATGAGATATTTTGTGCCTTGGGCTTTGCAAAGCCTCAAGGACAAGTTTAGATATTTTGAATAGGCCAATGAGAGTGCAAATTGAACCAAGAGGTTTTCCTCACTTGAGCCTATATATTCCAAAGGCTTTCATTGTAAACAAGGCTGAACTTGATGATAGAAGCAATATATGGTCATATAAGCTTTGGAAGAAATACTAGTCTCATGCTCTTGGATAGTCTCTTGGATGTTCTTGGATGATGAAAGAGGATTGTTGTTGGATTCCATGACTTGGTAGAATGGTATAGTTTCTCTTTCTTTGTTTTGTTTTCTAGTTTTCATTCATGAATCCATGTTTCTTGCTTGCTATATATTAGTAGAGAACAAATTTGAGACATGCCCTTGGAGGCACCTCAAATTTCATGTTTCTTCATAGCTTCCATGTTTTCTTCTTCCTTAGTCACATTAAAGAATTCTTGATTGCTCTTTAATAACTTAAGGATATTGTTGCTTATTTCATTCATGGTTTTATGCATGTTAAGTATGATTTACTGTACGCCCTGCTTACCAATGGCTAGCCATAGCTCCATCCATGAAATTTCCCTTTGACTGATTAGATTGTCATTTGTTGAACCAAGGAGGTCTTGTTTCGATCTTTCCCTTTGCCTAAGACTATGCAATCTTGTTTTCAAAGTGCCCAATAACTTGAAGTACTGTGTTTAGGAGTTCCGGCATAGTGATTTGAGCTGTTTGTCTCTCTTAAGTGTTTTTCCCCAAAGTCTGATAGCCATTTCCCAAAGTTAGAATCTCTATGCATGGCTTGAATGTTTATTTCTATGTATTGATTAGCTTATAGTTACATTTCTCATGATTAATGGTTTTCCCTACCATGTTTATGTCAGCTATTAACTAGTTATGCTGGAAATCCTTTGTTGTTCCCAAACTTGATGTCCATTTTATTTCCTTTTGCCCAAAGATCCTTTCTACCTCGAATCAAATCGGCCCTTCAATATCCTTGTATCACTGTCTGATAGATTTCTAGACCTTTTCGACCCCATAGCCCAGTTGATCTGACATATTTTTACCTATCTTATATCTTTGATCAGTTTCACCCCTCACAACCTAAAAACCAAAACCAAAAAACCTACTTCATAACTAGCCTAAAATCAGAACACAATAAGCAGAACACACAGATATCCCTTACACATATAGAGAGAGCCCTATCTGAGTCTAGGAAGGCTAGGTCCTTGGGCTCCAAAGATTGGTTTGATTTTACACTGTCATTTGGCTTGCCAATCAGCCAAATCACGAGACCCTAAAAATTCCCATTTTTGGTGAGCAAAGAAGACTGTACAGAGAGAAAAGGATGGCTTATATGGTAGGTAGCAAGGATTAACCTAAGAATTTCCCAATTTATGCTGTTGAAACTAAATTAGGATCAATAATTCTTTTCAATGAGCTAGCTGATGAAGAAGAAGATGAGAGGAAAGGAAAATTTCAGGAGGTTGAAAATCAGCAAGTTGGAAATCAGGAAATCACTGAAGAAAAGGCAGAAGGCTAGTGGTTGTTACACTTTGATGGATCAGCTGGAAGAGAGGGGTCTGGAGCAGGCATTTGGATCACAACTATAGAGGATGAAAGTAAGTTCTATTCTTTCAAATTGAACTTTGATTGCACAAATAATATGGCTGAGTATGAATCTCTGTTTTTGGGTTTAGAAATTTTGAAAAGATTGGGTGCCCAAAAAATTTCATTTTGTGGAGATTCTGAATTGGTTATTAAACAAGTTGAAGGTGTATATCAAAACAAGGATGTGAGAATGAGAGCATACATAAATTTGATCATGGAGATGTTAGAAAAAATTCAAGAATACTCATTTAGTGTGAAAACTAGGGATCAAAACTCAGTAGCTGACTCCCTAGCTATTTCTGCAAGTCGGTTTGTTATCCCTGCACATTCCACTAAAAAATATGAGGTTGAAGTTCGTCATAGACCTTCTATCCCAGAAAACATCATCCACTCGCAAGTTTTGAAGATGATCAACAAGTCAAAAGCTTCATAGAATTGAAAGAGGAGTTTGAAAGCACACAAGTAGATCAACAAAACATGCTTGCTGAAACTATGGGTAATTATGAAGTGTTGCAGCTGAAGAATAATTTTATATCCAAGGGTCTCATTCCACTTGAAAATATTTTTGACCAAAATGATGTGTTCAAATCACCTAGGATACAAGATGATGATGAAGAGGTAGGGAGTCGTAATCTTGGTATAGTAGCTATGCCTAAAATGATTAAGCTTTCAGATTTTCTTTATGTAGAGATGAAACAGAAATATATTGAGATGATGAAAAGGTTCATTGATTTTTTTTCATGGAGTTATGCTGATTTGAAAAAATATAATCCTACTATTATTCAGCATACCATTCCTATTAAAGAAAATGAGAAGCCTTTCAAATAGAAGTTGAGGAGGATTAATCCACTTCTCATGCCTTTGATTGAGAAGGAAATTAAAAATCTTTTAGATGAAAAAATTATTGTCCCTATCAGATTCTCAAAATGGCTTGCTAACTTGTTACTAGTCAGGAAAAATAGTGGAGAGATCAGAATCTGCATTGACTTCAGAAACTTGAACAAGGCTTCTCTGAAGGATAATTACCCTCTCCCTAAGATGGATCAAATTCTGCAGAACATTGTTGGTTCACAAAGGATGTCTATGCTGGATGGTTTTTCAGGATACAATAAGATATTTGTGCACCTAGATGACCGGGAGAAAACTGATTTTACTACACCATGGGGGACATTCATGTATGCCAAGATGCCCTTTGGTCTGATGAATGCAGAAGCGACCTTTCAAAGAGAAATGGACATTTCCTTTGCTGAGGAGAAGGATAATTTGATGGTTGTCTATCTGGATGACATAACCATTTTGTCAACAAGAGAGGAAGACCATTTGAAGCATTTGGAGAAAGTTCTGCTGAAGTGTAGAAGGTTTGGTGTTTCTCTTAATCCCACTAAGAGTATTTTTTCTTTAAATTATAGAAAGTTGCTTATGCACATTATATATAAATATGGGATAAATATTGATCCAAACAGAGTCAATGCCATTCCGAAAGTAGATCTGCCTAGAAGTAGGAAGGAAATTCAATCTTTCCTTGGAAGAGTGAATTTTGTGAGAAGGTTTATTCCCAATTTTGCTGAGATTGTCAAAGATATAACTAAGATGCTGAAGAAAGGAGCTGACATTAAATGGATATTTGAACCAAAGCAGTCATTTGAGGAAATCAAGAAGGCACTCACTCAGGCCCCAATGTTGATTAGCCCGAACTTTTCAAAGGAATTTCTGGATTTTACATTGGCATCAAAAAACACAATTGCTGGAGTTTTGCTGCAGAGAGGACAACAAGGTATAGAGTAGCCCATTTCATTATTTAGCAGAACCCTTGCTAATTCAAAGCTGAAGTACAACAACTTAGAAAAATAGGCATATGCTTTGGTCAAAGCCATCAAAGACTTCAAAATTTATATTCTACATTCTCATGTCATAGCATTTGTGCCTAATGCTATAGTGAAAGGCATCTTGAATCAAGCTAATCCTGATGGTAAGAGAGGGAATTGGATAGGTAACTTGCTGGAGTATGATTTAGAAATCATACCTACAAAATTTGTGAAAAGTTAGGGGCTAGCCAAGCTTATGGCATAGTCCAATTTTGACTTTCTTGATATGAATTTTATTGCAGAAATTTTAGAATTATCAGATGAAGATGAAGAGTTTATCCCTATTGAAGAGAAATATATTCTATCTGACTGGTATAGAGACAATGTATTTATCTTACATCATCATAGAGCTCCTACTAAATTGACTAAATCCAAAGCAAGGTTTGTGAAGCTGAAATCTCTGAGGTACTGCATCATAGATAAAAATATGTACTCGAAAGATACTAGTGGCATTATTTTTGAATTTTTTTTTGGAAGAGGAAGCTGAAAAAGTGATTGAAGAGTTTCATAAAGGAGATTGTGGAGGTCATCACTATCGGAAGGCCACAACAAACAAAATTCTGAGAGCGGGGTACTACTGGCCTAGCATGTTCAAAGATGTTTACAAGAAGATAGTTTCCTATCATGATTGTCATTTTTTTACGGTAAGAAAAATTTTGTTCCTTTACCCTTGATGCCAATTTATGTTAAGGAGCCATTCTAGCAGTGGGGGCTAGATTTTATTGGTGAAATTCATCCATCATCTTCAGGGCAGCATCGCTGGATCCTGTAAGCAACTGATTATTTCACCAGGTGGATTGAAGCAATCCCAACAAGGAAAGAAAATGATTGAGTCATCATTCAATTCTTAGAAAATGAAATATTGTCTAGGTTTGGTTGTCCTATGAAGATCATCACTGACAATGCACAAGATTTCAAATCCAAGAGGTTGATTAGTTTTTTTCATCAATATCACATTACACGTAGACACTCTACAACTTACTACCCACAAGGTAATGGTCTTGTTGAATCTTCTAACAAAATAATTATGAGAATTATTAAGAAGGTGTTGTAAGAAAATAAAGATCCTAGAATTTGAAGCTGAATTATGATCTATGGGCTGATAGGGTATGTACAAAAAGGTCAATTGGCACTTCACCTTATGAGTTGGTGTATGGAGCTAAAGCCATTTTTCCTACATCCTTGGGAGTGCCTGTTATGAAGTTGTTGCAAGGACTAGAGGAGGAGCCTAATGCTATTCAGAGGAGAATAAACCAGTTCATATATCTGCAGGAAAAAAGGGAGGAAGTATATAACAACAATCAACAGTCTCAAAATAGAATAAAGAAGGCATTTGACAAGATGGTCAAAGAGGAAAACTTTCAGATTCAAGATGTAGTATTGAAGTGGGAGGCCATAATTCAAGAAAAGGGGAAACATGGAAAGTTTGAGAATATCTGCAAAGGTCCATTCATAGTAGTTGCATTCCATGGCAACAACACTTACCTACTATAGGAGATGGATGGAAAACCTTGTGCTGGAGGACCTGTCAATGGCAGGTTTCTAAAGCACTATTCCTATTAAGTTCTATTGATTTTTCACTCCATTGTATATATTCCATTTTATTATTCTTTTCTGCTAATAAATATAGGTTGATCATCAAACTTGACCCCAAGCTGAAGGCCATTAGATTTTGAAGAAATCTTGGAAAATTTTAGATTTTTTATTTTCAAAAAGATGGATGGCATTGGAACTACAGGTTCTTTGGTGTACCACAGGGGCATACCATCCCAAGTGGAGCCACTGTTATCACTCATAAAATTGTGAAACATTAATTGATATGGTCATACAGTTCATATATCAAAGGTCTGAAGTTAGTATAGGAAAATTTCATTTTTACATATTTAACATATCCTAAGGTTCAAGACCACCTCCATTTTATCTCAAGCCACCTCCATTCAGGTCATGTCATGTCCCTTCAATCATTATTTATTGTAATTTTTCATTTCCCAAGAATTTAAATTTGAAAAGGACATTTAAGCCAGTTTTACAACTTTTTGTAGCGTTTTATACTGTGAAATAGTAGTTTTTGCTACGAAACTGCCTAATAGTTGCATAGTGAAATTGTCAGAGAATGAACTAGCTATACTATGAAAATAAAATTTCCTATCTGTCTTGTCAAACTCGATGCAAAGTGTTAGTTCATGATTGGAGCAGTTAGGGTGGAGGTCATTCGAGTCTGTCAGGGTTAATTCAAAAGTACAAGGTCATGTCTGAGGTCATCATTACCATTTTTAGCATGCATGTGTCATGATTAATGCATGAGTTGTCATTTAAACCATAAATTGTTACCCAATTACTCTTTTTTTCATTCTCTGCTTTATCTTTGCATGTTATTGGATTTATGGAGAGATTCTTCATCGATCCAAGAAGGTTTCTGGTAGATTCAAAGGTTGCAGGTGTCATCAAGCAAGCGAGGCTGAGAAGAAATAATGCCACAATGGCTGTAAGGAAGAAAAATAACAACGGTGGTCACTGCCACATGTATGAGCCCATGGACATGAATTTGCTAAATGAATACCCAAATCCCATGGAGGTATTCAAAAGAACATGTTGTTTGCAATTCTGTCAAAGGCTAAAGTGATGTAAGTTATATGTTTCCAAGGATTTTGCCAAAAGTTTCACTGGAACAGCTTCAAAGGTGGGAATGCTAAACCTCATAGTGACACCAGACATCATTTCAGCAGCAACAAGAAATCCTAGGGGAGGGAAACAATGGTTTAAAGGCATCAAGTTCACCATGCAGGATTGCAAAGAGTTCATCAAACCAGAGCATAGTGAAATTGATCTTACAAATTCCATACCTAGGAGTTTCATGAATGAAAACTATTCAAAGCTGTTGACGATCATTCATAATTATTTTACCCATGAAGGAAGGTTTCGCATGGTCTACTCCTACCATCTTAGGCTTCTTCTGCATTTTATGGGTAAGAGGTCACTTGACTTGCCCTTTTATTTATACAAAAGTCTAGGTAAAATTTCAAATAAGGTTCAAGTTAAAACATAAGGTAATGAAACTTCCCTATTTCACCATGGTTTGATTAAGTTGTTGGTGTTAGAGGAGTTGAAGAGACTAGATAGATATTGGAAATCCTTTCTATTCATGAGTGGTTTTGAAGCTGATGCTGTCACTCCTAAAAGAGTTTCCAAACCTAGAAGTATTTCATCACAAACAATGGAAGAGGAAGCTGGAGAAGGGAATAGATCATCCCCACTAGGACTAGTGAGCATGGAGACAGAGCCTTTGCAAAAGATTAACACACCTAAAAATACACCTGTAAAATAGAAGCAAATAGTCAGCAAACAGAGAAACAAGAGAGTTACTAGGATCCAAACAGTGGCTAAAGGAAACATAGAGGACATCTTGCATGTAATTGACATTGAAGAAGTTGAAGATGGAGAAAGAAACTTAAATAAAGGAGATACAGCTAAAAAGTTAGAATTTGCAGGTGATGATGTTGGTTTCATGTTTCAACCTAGAAATCCAATTACCAGACATGCAATAAAGGTCATGGAAAGTAGAAAAGTGACTCAGAAGGTCAGTGAAACTGCTCAGCCACCAAGAATCATAGATCTCTCTTCACCTGCAAAAGAAGAGCTGGTTATCAAACAAAAGAAGGATAAAGAGAAAATCACTGAAAAATCAGAAATTGAAACCCTTAAGGAGTAGTTGAAGGTGGTAGAGGATGAGATATCAGTTTTGAAGAAAGAGGCAAAGAAGCACAAATCTCAAAAGGTTCAATTTGAAAAAATGTAGGAAATATGGGAAGAATAGGTCATAAGTGTTTCAAAGACCTTGGAAACTACAAAAATTTTGATTAAATGGACTCAGCCACTAAGAGGAGAGGTCAAACACATCAGAAAGATGAACCTGCATTTGTAATCCAAGAAAATGGCATTAAAGGACAAAGTGAAGGATGTAGAAGACCAATTGGATCTAATTCATGTTGAGATGGAAAAGAAAGGTTTGAAGATGACAGTGGTTGAAGAGCCCATTTCTCAATTGATTGTTAATGAGGAAACACCACAAGAGTGACAAGGTAAGATGGAATATGCCTTAGGAGGTTCATTACATACATGGAACCCAAGTTTTGAAGTTGAAGGTCAGTTTTTGAAGACAATTTTGAAATGTGCCGTTTCTAGGTTTTTACACAGTTTCATAGCATACGTCAGGCTTAAAGCCAGAAATACGCTACGAAAAAACCTGTAGCTGCCTTTTTTATTTTGAATTCAGTTTTTCAATGTTCTAAGGAGGGGGATCCATGGTGGTAAGGTGTCTTGACATGATTAACATGATGGAACAACAAAGAAGTGAAGAGGATAGATGAAAAGGCCACTTTTCCTACGCTACCAAAACTCGCTACGAAACTGTCTTGTTTTCGTAGCGAGCAATTGTTAAAGGATTTTGAGCATTTAAAGAGCATTTTGTGCCAGCTGGAGACCGCCAACATGTTAGAGGACCTCATCAGCTGATATTTATGATTCAAAGGGAGTGCCATGAAGACAGGTCATAAGTCAAAACAACGTTGAAGATGAAGGTCATCCATTCCTAAAAAACAAGGTTATGCTCTATAGATCTAGGGAGTCTTTAAATATGTAAAGTGGTGGTGAACTTAGCCATGAGGCCTTCGAGCATGTGATATTTATTTTATAATCATCATGTAACTGTTTCACAGATAGGATAGAAGGATGTAATAAATAGGAGTTAGAGTCCTATGAGGAGATGGTTTCTTTAAAAGGTAGCTGTCAGTTTTCTGTTGTAAGTTATGTATATTTGAGTTATGAAAGGTGTCATAGGAGAATTCGAGGATCTAGCCACCAGGCAGATCATCCTTGTTGTAAAGAGTTTCTATTTAAAGGAAAAACATCGAAGAAGCAAGGGGTTGGAGAAATTTTGGCACCAAACTATTGATTTTATGTTTTTGACCAATATCAGTAATGCAAAGTGACATTCTTCTTTCCATACCTGAGATTCTCTTGAGATTTTTGATGTCTTATTGATCTATATCTTTATATTTGATCACTTGTGGTATATTTCATCTCTAATACTCAGAATTCATAAAATTATGCTCTGGCTTCGTTTAGTGATGAAATGAATATGTTTTTTCCTATGTTTTATAGATGAGTTTATTTTGTTAAAAACCTCTATCTGCCTCAGCTTCCATGCAAAGTAGTACTGTAACTGAAACTACTGATTGTTGAATCCATAAGCCCAATGGTAGTAAGCTTACATTTTTCAACCTGCAATCATAAAAACCAAGTTACAATTTCCATAGAGTTAGCCATCTAGTACCATCATTATTCAATATCATAAAACACCCTTGAGAGAGCCCTCCCAAACTGAAGAGGCTAAGATTCAGTTAGAAGTGGTTTGAAACAGTTACATTGAGTTGTTTTATGAGCATCCAATCAAGTTCAATTTGGTGATAACACTAGCAGAGACAGCCAAAGAACTAGCCACTGAATTTTGATCTCTAGTTTTGATAGTGAAATTATATTCTTTAAAATTCTCAATAATTTCAAGGATTAAGTTTCTATAAGCCCTCATCCTAACATATTTGGTCTGATAAGATCCTTCTAATTTCTTTATTACTAATTTAGAATCACCACATACTGATATCTTCTTAGCACCTAAACTCTTCAAAGTTTCTAGACCCAAAAACAATGATTCATATTCTGCCACGTTTTTTGTACAATCAAAATTTAATTTGTAAGAGAAAAGCTTACTTTAATCATGAGGAGTGGTAATCCATATCCCTACTCTAGCTCCCTTTCTTCTAGCAGCGCCATCAAAATGGAAATTCCACCAACCTTATTCATTTTCCCCCATACTTCTTTGATTTTCTGCTTGTTGATTTTCTTTCTTTTTCTCATTTTCTACCTCATCAATGAGTTCATTAAACAAAATTGAAGATCCCAATTCAGTCTCTAGTGCATAAATAGGAATTTTTTTTGGTTTTTCTTTGCTACTTACCATTTAAGCCATCCTTCTTTATCTATACAACCTCCTTTGCTCACCAAAGACTGGTCTGGTAGCATAAGTCATATCCATCTCCATAGCTCCTTTAATTTTGGTTGCCCAAGATCTCGATAAAAACATACCAAACTTTGGAGGAATGTCAGCTACCACTATGTCCATGACCACTATCTTAGCAGGCACTTGAGTTAAAAAAACAACCACATATTTAATGAGACTAATGCACTGAACTCTCTTGGAGTCAAAAGAAAACAAATCTTTGTAAGGTCTATTAATGTCTAAACCCATTATTTACATTATCACCTTAGGCATTAAATTGTGAGAATCCTTTGAGTATAACATGGCATTATGCAAAGTAATGCCATGAATATCCAGACTTACATAAAAAGGAGGAACTTCTTCATTCTATTAATCTTCTAGCCTTGGTCCTAGGAAAATGGTAGCATGGTCTTCTTGCAAATTTAGGATGTCTTAAGGTTGAGGCTGAGTGTTTAACATATTAAAAATTTGGCTTTTGTAGTCAATAACCTTAATGATTTAACCAAGGGAACTGGAATTTTGATTTTTAAAATCTCATTCTCTAAATTGAAAGTGGATGAAGCTTTTTCAATTTATTTTCCATAAGTTAGTGGTGGTGTATCTTTCTTTGGTTCAGCTGGTTTAGGGGCATCTTTCTTTGGCTGATCTTTATTTGTTGTAATGGGAACATTTCTATTCGTTAAATTATATTGTTTCTGCATTTCAGACATGGCATGTTGGTAACCCTTTAGGTAATCAAATTTTCCCTCATTTACCCCCATATCATGACTAGACTCATCGTGTTCCTCTTTAGTTAGAAACATTCCAGAGACATCTTCATATAAGCAATGAATAATATATTCTTGGAATTCATGTTGTGTTTCCTCTTCATCTAATAAATTTTGCTAAAAATGAGGTCTTACCTATGGATCAAGCTAGTTTCTATTTTCTCTTGGTATTTGCTGATTTTGAGGCCTCATAAACTGAGACTTTCCAATATGTGTCTCTTGTTGTGCAAGAGGCAAAGGAGTGGCACCAAAAGCAAGTTTGTCCATAAGTTTCTCCATGGTGTAAAACTTCACATTTTAGGATGAATAAGGCTTCTACTCTTCTTTTAATTTATTTTTACCCATCTTAGGCCTCTTGGCTACAGCCATGTTCACCTCAACTTTTACTGCATCATTTTTCATGTCAGCCAAAGAATAATATTCTCTTTCCCTTAGCAATATGGAAAACTCATAATCAAAAGCTTCAGCATAGTGTAATTGAGGAGCTCCTGGGAGAGGTTTGATATGATAAGTTATGGAGTTGTAAACCTTGTTAAACCTCTTAGAAAAGTCTTGGAATGATTCATATAAGGCTCTTTTCAAATTTTTATACGCAGTTAAAGCTTGAATATAGTTCACTTTACTCCCCCATTTTGTCAAAAAACTATCTTCCAACTAGTCCCAATTTTGTAAACTAGCTGGGGCTAAAGCTTAAAACCATTTTCTTACTTCACTTGTGAAACTTTGAGAAAATAACCTCATTTTCACATCCTCATCATCCACCTCCTCTCGGTGTCATTAAATTAATGTACATGTTGTTCATCTGTTATTTCCTCTTCACTCCCAAAGGTTTGAATCCTAGTATAATATCCATATGGAAGGTCATGAAGGACAACAGGAAGGACAAGAGGAGCATATCTTGTAGGTCCTGTAGGAGGAGGAATTCCAGTGATAATGACATGGACTGTGGTACATGGAAGAGCAGTGGATGAACTCAAATTCTAACTTTGGGAAAAAACAGTGAATGAAGGTGAAATGTTAGGAGGTCTTATGAAGGGAATTTTGATTCTAGAGACAAAGGAACCCCATTCCGGAAAGGCTATACCCGATATTTTATTTAACAAAAATTCAAAAGGGTCTAAATCTTTTAATATTTCAAAAGATTCATTTTCCAATAACATCTCTGATGTGACAGTCTTCCAAAAATCTTATGTTTCTTCTTTTGACAGTAAGGAAGATGTATCAATACCTAGTCTTTGTAGGTATAGTATTATATCAGTCAATTCATTTTCAGTATTAGACCTAAGTAACACCTCTTCTATCTTTTCATCAATTATTTTATCTTTAGGACTTCGAATAACCTCAGAGGAAAGAACTATTGAATGTGATGGAATACCTGATTTTGAAGAGCTGCCTCCAATGCCTCTGAGAATCCTTTATGGATTATCCATAATTGTAGGTGGGTTATGATCTGGATTGCTCCTTGTATGTATCTTTTTTGAATCCACCTTTAAACTTGAAAATTCTTAGTGGAGTCAACAAGGTAGTATGCATCCTTGAAAGCTTCTAAGCTCCTGCTATCTCCAAGAGTTCCGAATTTCTGTTTGAGCACAAACTTCGGGAAATATGTCTTCAAACTCCTGGTAGAAACACCAAAATTTTATCACTAAATTGAGGCTAATGGGTTGCTTCAACAACCAACTTAGAGTAACTATTTCAAACCACTTTTTGTTGGAACTTACCCATTCCAACCTGAGAGGGCTATCTCAAGGTAATGTATGATGATATTCAATAGACAATGTTTCGAAAAAAATACGGCTAACTCTGAATGTATTTTCAATGTTTTTTATGTAGGTTAAGGATGTGAATAAGTAGCTACCATTAGGCATAGATTCAGAGGAAACTCAATTACATGAAAAAAATCTAATCATGGAAGTTGAGGCATGTGTGTATTGTCATTCAAAACCACAGCTCGAACAGTAAACCATATGCATATAGGAATTTGGAGCATGGTTACACATAAATTCCAAGTGATTACACATAAATTTAACTGAATTAAAATAAAAATGATAGATAAATCAAATGCATATGAGAACACAGAATGTATCTCAGGTCTGATAGAAGCCTTCTGCAATGGTCTATTACTTAGTGTAAAATATTAAAAGAGTAGCTTGTAGCATCACATCAATCAACCCTCTCTCCTTCAATAATCTACCTATTTATAATCTTAGGCATCTTTACATTGATTCTGCCAACAAGGTTGAGCCTACGAGTCCTTCTGATGACACCTAATCTAACCAAAAGCATATTATAAGGAGATAAAACTGAAAACTCCTATTTTTAGGACTTAGAAACCAAATAGGACTCTAAAACATATTTATTACATTAACATACTTTTAAAGCTACATATTTACATAAAAATGGTCATGTGCCTGAGGTGGCATTGACCATTACTAAAACTTAATTTCTCCCACCAAGTCAGGAGACCTGTATTCCTAAATTTTAGGAGGTGTTGTCATAATGGCTGATGAAGCCTCCATGATGAGCTGGAAATATGAAAGGCTTTTTCAAAAAGTATGTCTTCGTAAAAAAATTCACCTGATGATCCCTGACCTTTCCACGAGGCTGGCTTCTCTAAAAAAGACCATAAAAACTTGAAAAATATTCAAAATATTCTTTGTTGCAGAAACAAGGGACTTTAGGCAAGTCAATAGTGAGAGTTTGTAGCACCTTTGACTTTGATCATTTCTGTAAACTATATGCTCCCTTTGTTGATATGAGGTTTTTTAATGAGTCAAAATAACTAAACACAAACCTTTAACTTCCTCCTTCAATATAACACCTGTGATTTATAGCCAAAAATAATCTACAACGAGTTCATAGCGATTTCTGGGCTTCAAGCCTAACACATGCTATGAACTTGCCTAATTGACAATAGACTTGAAAATTTTTCATTTCTTTTTTAAATTGTGCCCATGGCTCTACAATGAATGATATGAAATGATTAAAAAAATATCAAAAAGGTATTTAATCGCTTTTTGAAACCTTAGAGGCTTCACCCTTGGCAGCAAAGGCTTCAGTTTCCACAAGTTCATCTATGACTGTTATTTTTAAACCCTTTTTCTTAAGCTCTGAATGTATCATTTCCATTTTCACCTCTAACTCTTTCACTTGAACTTTAAGTTTCTTTCTCTCTCCTACAAAAAAATATTCCTCTTCCTTGTATGTTTCATTACCCTGCGTAGAGGAAGGGTTCTCTTCAAAAATTTATTTTCATTGGTCAAAGCCTCATCATAGTGATTGATGTTCTCATTTACCTTTTCTTTGAACTCCACAATTTTTCTTTCTAGCTTAGCTTCTCCCAATTCCAACTTGGTTTCAATAAATTCCTCCCTGGCTTCTCTCAACTACTCCTTTAAAAGCTTCACTTCAATTTTTTTAATGACTTTCTCTTTACCTTTCCTCTATTTAATTTTTTGTTCATTTATTGGAGATAAGTCAATGATGTCTTCTACCATAGGTTGTTTGCCTTTGAATTTTACTTCAGTCTTTTTTTTATCGGTGATACCTTTGGTAAGCTACAATATGGTAAGTGGTTTTCTTGGCTTGAATACAAAACTTGCATCTTCACCTAATAAATCATGTTTTTTGGCAGTTAGGCCTTTATTTTCCTTCTTGCTTCATTTGAAATTCACAACTTTGACTAGTGGAGTTTCTTCTATGTCTAATGATTTAAGAATGTCTTCAAGGTTGCCTTTCCCCAATGTTTGGCTCCTAGTTATTATTCCATTCTTTTTGATAGGATTTGACTTGCTATTTGTAGGTGTGGGTTGTGGAACCTCTGTTTCTTGTGCATGCTCTGTTTCAACCTCCATGGGCTCTACAATGGGCTCCATTTCCTCCTCATTTACACCCTCTGCTTCAACTATAGGTTTATCATTCTTGCTTGAAGGAGTAGATTTTGATTTAGGTGTCTTCTTGGGTGTTAATGCATCTACTACATAACCACTAAGAAACAAGAATGTGGTCCAATATCTATTTAACTTTTTCAATTCCTGCAAAACCAGTAGCTTGATTAATTCATGATGAAAAATTGAAGTTTCACTACCTTTAGACCTAGCTTGAACTTTATCTACGATTTTTCCTAGGCTTATAAATAAGAATAAGGGAAAGTCTAAAGGTTGCTTACCAGTGAAATGTAGAAAGAGTCTGAAGTGATACTGATAAATCATATGGAACCTCCCTTCACATGTGAAGTATTTCTGAATTACTAGCAGGAGTTTGGAGTAGTTTTCTTTAAGGAAACTCCGTGGGATCCCAAATGTCATATCCACTCCAATATTCTTAGGCTTCATGAACTCATCACAATTCTGTAATTTAAATTTAGTGGCTTTAAACCACCCTTCCCTTGTCCTCGGAATATCTATATCTTGGGAAATTATTTTAGGTGACACCACGAAACTCGGCACACTAACTGTTGGGTCAATTTACTATCGCAAATTAATGCAATTATTTATTATCAATTCGGGTTGGTGAACTTAGAAGCACCCCCAAAGTATATGGGTTTCAATCATAGTAAAACTTAGAAGTTGAATTATTGATGGTTAAAGAAATGCATCTTGAGATTGCAACAAGATGATGAGCTTAGTGAAAAGAGTCGCCTTCACTAAGTGGGCCCGCAGGCTATTTTTGGCGCAAAGTCTATTTTTAGACATATGGATCATGTTCTATGAGTTGTAGGATGTTATTTGTGGATGGTTGGTCAAGTCGGAAAAAATATATGGACTTCTATTTTTAGACATATTGGGCGGAATCTATTTTTAGATTGCTAGTCTAAAAATAGATATGTCGAATATTATTAGCTCTTAATAATATTTGGACTCTAAACATTATCTTATTCTCTTGGAGCACTTTAGTTAAGTGCATAGATGTGGCACAGGAGCTGACAGAAGGAATTACGCTATTCCTGAGGGTTAAGTGGAGCTATTGCATGGATACTTCAGTTAGAACTCATGTGACAGAGTTTGGTGGAGTTGATTGAGGAAGTTAGTGGAGTTGTATTCAGTTTAACTCAGTTAAACATAGTTGAGCTAGTTGTATCTAGTCTAACCGATTGATACACTAGTGAGAGTGGTGTGAATTAATTATTAATTAATTCACTAATTATAAACTCATTAATCAACTAAAGAATACATCAGTTAACTTCAGTGCATGGACAGTTTCAGTGGAGACCAGTGAAGAGGTAGGTGAAAGAGCAGTGTGACTATACTGGTGCATGATTTTGCACCACACATTGATGGAGATGCAAATGAGGATTGCGCAGTGCATACCAGGTGGATTCGAACTCAGATTGGGCCATTATTCATCTTGGATTGCGCAGTAGAGGCAGGCTAACAGGTGGAGCAGATTGGAGCATGTGTTTTGCTAGATCTGAGCTTGTGTAGTGTGTAACAATTGGAGATTGTACTGAGAGCTTGTGAGGAGTTTGTGCAATGATTGTTACATGATCTCTATAACATATAATATAAATAGTAGAAGAGATTTTGTATTGTGCATGAAGTTAAAATAGTGTGTGATCAGGAGAATCTCGGTGAATAATATATTAGTTATTCAAATTTCTACATGGTATCATAGCGATATTGATCATTGGAGCAACTGCAAAGCATTGAAGCAGTTGAGTTTTGAGCTGGTGGAATTCGAATTTGCAGCAGTGTTTTCTTGGTGTCGAAGTTGAGATGTCTTTCAACGGATTGCGATTGGAGTATGCCCTTGAGGGTAGCTCGAATTATATTGCATGGAAAGACTAGATGGAGGCGGTGTTAGATGACAATGGGTTGAAGGCGGTCATAGATGTAGAAATTCCTAAACCTACTTCTGGCGATGCTGCTGCACTTGACGCATGGAAAAAGAAGACAGCAAAGTGTCGAAGGATTCTGTTGGAAGGTGTGAAGGATCACATAGTGTCCAGCCTTCATGGTAAGGCCTCTCCATACTTTATGTGGAAAGCTTTGACAGATTTATTCCAAAGCAAGAGCGACCAGAGGAAGTTGGCGCTCAAGGACAAACTCAGAAACATAAAAATGGAGAAAGGTGACAGTATGCCCAAGTACCTCACGAAGTTCATCCAATGCATGGATGAGCTGGGAAGTGTGGGGGTTACTGTTGATGACGAGGACTTGGTGAGCTTGGCTCTCCTTGGGCTTCCGAAGATTTGGCATTCCTATCAGGACTCTGTCAATGGTGGGGAGAAATTGCCAGGATGGGAGCGACTTTGGTCTGATCTTGTGCAAGAGGAGATAAGGTAGAGTACCAGGGACAGATCTTCATCAAAGAAATTTGATGAAGAGAATTGTGCTTTGGCTACCAAAGCAAAGAAGGGGAAGAGCAAGAAATATTATCATTCCGGTGTGAAAGGCAAGAAGCAGGACATGTCCAAGGTGAAGTGCTTTCACTGTGACCAACACGGACATTACGCCACTAATTGTCCACAGAAGAAGAAAAATAAGTAGGCTGCTGGATCTGCAGTTGGAGAGGCCTTAGACTCGCATTTTGAGCTGGATTTTTCGCTGATCACATGCTTGGTCTCAAGTGTGATGGGTTCAGTGTGGTTTATTGACAGTGGTGTGTCTTTTCACATGATAGGAGATCGAGATTTTTTTACTGATATGGATGAGAAAGATCTTGGAGTGCACATCGAGATGGTCGATGATGGTAGATACAGTGCGACCGGTATCGGTACCATTTCCTTTGAGAGGGAGTCTAATAAACCCTTCGTATTGAAGGAAGTGATGCATGTTCCAGGATTGAAGAAGAATCTGATCTCTGTGGCGATGTTAGAAGACAAGGGATATGATGTTGTATTTAGCGAGGGAAAGGCTTTCCTGCACAGTAAGGCAACTTGTGAGACTCGGAGGATAGGGGTTCAAGTTAAGAACCTTTATCAATTGTAGGTAGATGGCTGTGCAGCAATGGCAGGCAAGGTAGAAGGAGTGATGAGCCGGGATGATGGCGAGTTGTGGCACTAGAGATTGGGCCACCTTCACCATGGAGCTTTGAAGATACTGCAGTAGATTTCTACTGGGCTTCCTAAAGGCACTCTGTGCAGTCAGATCAGTGCAAGGGGTGTACTTTGGGAAATTTTCTGAAAGCCACCTTTCACAAGAAGGATAGTCACGCCACGACAATCCTTGAGATAATTCACACAGACGTATGTGGACCTTTCTGAGTAGCTTCCACAGCAAAGCACAGGTATTATGTGATATTTGTTGATGATTTTTCTCATAAGTGCCGGATCTTCTTCATGCAGAAGAAGAGAGAGACATACTCAAATTTTTGTGAGTTCAAGGCACTGGTTGAGAAAGAATTAGGGAAGCAGGTGAAGGCTCTTAGGAGCTACAATGGTGGCGAATTCATCTCTGTTGAATTCAAGGACTTTTGCAGCGTAGAAGGAATTCAAAGAGAGCTCATAGCACCTCATAACCCACAACAAGATCATC